>OZ007561.1:141054859-141631859 GCA_963931875.1 Pollenia griseotomentosa | reverse complement strand
ATGTTTCTAGGCAAGGCGAATTCATTAAGGTGACCGCATCCTTAGATAGAATTTTGCTAGCTATCTCTTTTTTTAATAATAGTATGTATTTTGTTTTTGTAAAAAGTAAGAGAATATGTCAAAATTATTTGTTCAAAATATAAAAAAGGATTTTTTTTTTGTTTATAAAATATACACAAATTCTTTAGAAAGTAAATCTTTTTACTCTACTGAGAATTCATTGTGGCTCCACTTATTTCATACGCATTTTTAATTCCTTGTGTTTATATTTTATTTTAACTTTTTTTGTTTTAAAAAAGGTTTTTTTTACTGAATTTTAAATTTGAATTAATTTTTTCACAAAATGTAAACAAAGCTTCACATTCAGTATACACACAAAAAAATAAACAATAAACAGATGACTCGAAAATGTCACCTTTATGAATTCGCCTTGTTTCAAGGTTAATTAATGTTTTTAGTATTCTGTGGTTTCTAGCTCCAATATAAACGAAAATGAAAATGTACCAGGACTTTGCATGTTTAATTTAATATATCAAAAAAAGTTCCAAAATACAGGTTTTGGCCGAATTTCAAAAAAGTACTAGACACCTGTCCGCCTATTTTTCTAAAGAACCAGGGCTGCCAGGTAATTTTTTCCTTGTCCCCAAAAAATACAAAATAATAAATCCCCAAATTAAAAAGCAAAATCTTAAAAAGTTAATATTTTTTTTGTTTTTTTTCTGACCAAATTTAAATATTTTTAGAATAAAATGTTAAGTAAACAAATTCTTTATTTTGCTTGTAGCGACCAGTCTCGGCATGTTTTTTTTTAAATTCTTTTTATGCGATTTAAATGGGCAATTACAAGCAGAACAACATGCGGTTTTTGAAGACGAATAAGCCAATTTATAAGAATTTGGAGATTGTTCAATCGTTTTTAGCCATTCTAAAAATCAACAAGACAAATATATATATTCGTCATTTATTAAATACTTCGATGCATTCTTTTTCGGAAACTTTATTATATTGTCTTTCATATTTACTTATTTTTGAGGAACACATATTTGCTTAAAAAATGTCTTTAAAAAATCAAAAATTGTATGTGTTGTCAACGGTTTTAGATTCTTTTTTTAATTCTTATTTTTCACAACACTCACTCAAGAATAATAACATAAGTTCATTAAGTACATTTTACACACTCAACAAAAATGCTAATCTTAATTAGGACCCTTTAAACCGTATTCGGTGTTGATAAGAGTAAAATAAAAGTGTTGCTCCTTTTTTTGATATTTAATATACGAAACAAAGAAAAATATGCGTAAATAATAAAAAAGGGAAAATATTAAAAATGTGTAAAATCCCCGAAAAAACCCCGAATTTTTTTTAAAAATCCCCAAGCCCCAAATGACTTTCATTGTACTTTTTACTCGCATGAAATCCCCAACTTTGGGGATAAATACCAAAGTCTGGCAGCCCTGTAAAGAACAACGAAAAGCAGAGTTGCTATGCTTTTTTCTTAAAAAATCGACAAAAGTTTTAAAAAAATTCGTCAAAATCGTCACGAACATAAAGAAAATCGTCATTTATTTAAATGTTAAGCTTCGTACAGACGATGGTAAGATCTTACAATGTTGTCATTTTTCTGACAATGGTGCCATTGTCAGATGCATTAATTTAACACATCTACCAAATGAAAATAGCGTACAATGTTCACACAGTTGCAAGACATTTTTAGTCAATTTTAATGACAACATTGTAAGATCTGACCACCGTCTGTACGGAGCTTTACAAATCACAGGCAATTTAATTTTTTGTTAATAAATTAAATATTATATTGTTCAAAAAAAAGCAGTTTAACAATTTTTATTCAAACAAATCTATTAAAAATAAACTTTAAATTACAAGCAAGTATAATTTATAAGTTTTTGAAAAATATATGTAATGAACATACTACATACATAAAAAAAAATACCCCAGTTTGCGTCGCTAATTGGTACCGGGAAAACTTTGACTTGATAACAGATAAATTTCTTTTAGATTTTCAAATTAAGTTAAAGCTATCTGTTTTGTTAAATAAAAGTCTCTTTATTTAAGTTTTTTAATTAAACATATATTCAGTAGTTTATTACTTCAAAGATAAGTTAAGAATAATAATACGTAAAGCTAACAAACAAAAACGAACAACCCCTCTCCTTAGGGTTGCCATCATTACACAACATCCCCTCCTTTTAGTTAATCTCAACAATATAATCCTCCAAATAACTGGGCCTTCCCACCAACCTACCAGTTCTAGAAGTACAAGACGAGGATCCAGCTCCAGGGTCATTCATTTCACCACCTGTAGCTGTCTCCTCGTTTACAATTTCCTCCTGTACATCTAAGTCTACATCATCATCATAACAAGTCTGACCACCATTGTTACAAGCCTGGTCATTATCATTAACATTCTCATTCTGATAATTATAATTATTTTCATATAAATTAACTGAACAATCGTAATTTTGATTTTGTGTATTATTAGCCGGTATCAGATGCCATCTATTTCGCCGATATTGCCCATTCTGAGATTCAACTATGTAAGATCGTGGATATTTCAATTTCTTAACAACAGTTCCATAACGTTTAATGTCTGTAATCCATACGCCATCTCCTTCTTTAAGCTCTGACAATTCTATAGGTCTGTGGCGCTTGTTGTAATTGGCCTCATTCCTGGCCTTAATTAATTCTTCCCGTTCAACAACCTTCTTGCTATCAACCTCCAATAATTTCCCCAATATCGGCAGGTGAGTTTTAATCTTCCGCCCCATCATTAATTCGGCAGGAGAAAACCCATTTTCCAGTGGTGTGGATCTGTAGCTAAGCAACGCTTCATAATAATTATTTCTATTTCTGTACAATAGTGACTTTGCCACCTTAACAGCAGACTCTACTGCTCCATTCGATTGGCTGAAATATGGACTGCTAGAATTGTGTGTAATGTTGTAGTCCCGGCAAAACTGTTTAAAGTTGTATGAATCAAATTGTGTACCATTATCAGTACGTAAAACTGAACAAATGCCAAAAGTTGCGAAATACTGCTTCATTTTCTGAATAACTGTCAAATCGGTTAACGAATCCAATTTAAATATTTCGAAATATCTCGAAAAATAATCTGTAATTATTAAGTACCACGAGTTGTCTTGCTTGCTTTTAAATAGATCTGCCGCTATTCTTTCCATGGGTCTTGTTGGAATGGTATCCATATAAAACGGTTACTTAGGGTTAATACGATGCTCTATACATATGTTACACTCTTTTACCAGTTCCTCCAATTCGCTAGACAATCCGATCCACCACACACTCATTTGCGCACGTCTACGACATTTCGTCAAACCCTGATGCCCCATGTGAATAAATTTCAACATTTCCCCGCGTAATTTAGGAGGTATTATTATTCTGCTACCATATAAGACTAAATTTTCGGCCACAGATATCTCGTTTCTATACTGATAGTATGGGGTTATCACGTCAGGTAATTTGTTTCTGGACGGCCATTCACCGTGACATAGAGTGCGGAGTTTCTGGATGACTGGATCCTTGTCCTGTTCGACCTTTATTTTTTCCAAATAATAGTCCTTAACTGGAAAGCATCCATATATTAAATTTACGTATATTTCCGCTTCTTCTACGATTTCTTCTCGTTCTGATGTCCCTGGAAGTGGGCTACGGGATAGTGCATCCGCTATTACCAGGGATTTTCCCGGGATATATGTTATTTCATAAGTGTACCGCATTAAACGCATTTTGAATCGTTGAATTCTCAAACTTAAAGTATCTATTGGTTTTGTCTGCAGAAGCCGCACTAACGGCTTGTGGTCCGTTTCAAATATCACTGGTATGCCATATATGTATTCAGAAAACTTGTCAGCTGCCCACACCAACGCCAATGCCTCCCTTTCTATTTGGAAATATTTCCTTTCCGTATCAGTCATACTTCGTGACGCGTACGCCACTAATTGCCTCTGATTAGATTTACGATCAACTTGCATAAGACAAGCTCCCAAGCCATAGCTGGAGGCATCCGAACTAATAATAATCTGCTTCTCGGGATCAAAGAATGACAATGTAGGAGATTCTGAAATTAAATTCTTCACTACCGTAAATGAGTCTTCCTGTATCTGTGACCATACAAATTCATTATTTCCCACCAGAACGTTAAGTGGTTCTAGCACTGAAGACCTCATCTTAATAAATCTCGCAATGAAGTTAATCATGCCCAGGAATCGTTAGACCTCAACCTTGCTAGTTGGCCTGGGAAATTTTTGTATAGCCTCTACTCTCTCCGGATCAACAGATATTCCCTTCTCCGTAAGTGTATAACCCAAATACGTAACCGTATTCACACCAAAAACAGATTTTTCCCTGTTAATTGTGATGCCCTGGTTAGATAAACGCTCCAAAACTGTTTTCAATGTTCTATCATGTAATTCCTTCGTATCGCCGTACACCAGGATATCATCAATATGCATTAATACATTCTCAATATTCGTCAGAATTTGGCTAAACTTGGTAACAAAGTATTCTGGAGCACATGAAATGCCAAAAGGCAATCTCTTAAACACGAATCTTCTAAAGGGGCATATAAAACACGTTAGGTGTTGACTCTCCTTTTGTAGTTTTATCTGGTAGAAACCCTTGTTGCAATCAATCTTCGAAAAATATTTTGCGCCCTTGATCCTGGCGAGCTTCATCTCAACTTTTTCTATTGGAAAATACGGACGCATAACAGCCTTATTCAGCTCCGTATAATCCACACAAAGGCGTATTTCCTTATTCGGTTTAGGCACCACCACAATAGGACTTACCCATTCTGTTACTTCCTCTATAGGTTCGATAATATACAGTTTCATCAAACGATCCAATTCTTCCTTAAGCCCCTGTAATAGTGGTATTGCCACATTTCTAGGTACGGATTGTACAAATGGTTTATAATCAGATCTGAGTCTAATTCCCACCTCGCCCCGAAACTCACCCAACTCCTTAAGGAGATTTGGAAATTGTTGCATCATCTCATCATAAACATTCTCCCCTGTAACCGCGGTAATAAAACGTTCAACATACGTATAGCATTCATACCCAATAAGGGAGTTTTTAACCCCTCGACCACATAACATGTAAATTCATGACTCCTACCAGCATACCCCAGGGTCAATTTAATGCTACCCAAAATTTTGAGAAGATTTCCATCCACCGCCTTAATTTCAGGGTATTTACACGTTCCAAGATTACTCCCCCTGCAATTATATGCAGAATCCGCAGGTAAGCATATGCAATCTGCGCCCGTGTCCTCCAAAAATCTTATCTCACAATTGAGCTCTCTCGCAAAACATCTGACATACCACGACCTACCGTCGTCACTTAAACAGGAAACCGTGCCAATAAATATCTGATCAAAATTACGATTAATCTCACAATGACTAACTGTGTGCTTCATATCAGTGTTCTTAAATTTACCCTCACCATCATTGAAGTTATTAACATTTCTACATACTATCTTAAAATGACCAACCTTCTTACATTTTCTGCATACCGCATTTCGCGCAGGACACTGCAACCTCTCATGAGTACTATAACCACAAAATGTGCACTGTTTGTTTTGGCTGCCTGGTTTGTACGTCTGGTCACCTCTTTTTTCAACCACCATGTTGACTGACTTTTCATCCTGTATTACCTTTGTCTGTTTTGCCTGCATCTCGGCTTGTCGAGCACAATCTATTGCTGTCTTTAACGTTAAATCGCTTTTTAATTGGAGCTGTTCGCTCACCTTCAGGTTCTGCATACCAACAACAATACGGTCCCTTATAAGTTCCTCTTTCAAAGTTTTAAATTCGCAATTTTCGGCAAGTCCATGTAAATCAGTTATAAATTCATCAATGGGTTCCCCTGATCCTTGCACTCTTGAATTGAATTTGAAACGTTTAAATATTACATTTCTCTGAGGCTGAAAATAACCATCGAACGCTTTTAGTAATTCCATAAGTGTTGTTGGTTCGCTATTAATTTGTAGTAGTATTTCTTCACTCTTCTCTCCCATGCAGTATAAGCATGTGTCCATTTTTTCCTTTTCACTTCCATTGGTATTTAATTTTGAAACATTTGTATACCTCTCGAAACGTTTACGCCAAACTGGCCATTTTTCCGGTTGCTGGAAATTAAATGGTTCCGGAGGTACTACATTTGCCGCCATCATGATCACTGATATCTGCTGCTGACTATTTGTTGGCATTTCAGGTCCCAGCATTTTCTTTTCTTCTTAGAAAAATATTGGTGCCACTATTAACTTGGCAAACTTTATTTTTATTCCTCTCTTATTTTCTTTTATTTCGTATTAATTTTACGCGTTCTTTGCCGCTGCCACCATGTTTTGTTAAATAAAAGACTCTTTATTTAAGTTTTTTAATTAAACATATATTCAGTAGCAAGGCGAATTCATAGAAGGTGGTCTTGGCTTGCTACGTAAGCAACAGCTGATTACTAACCTTATGTCAAAATGATATGCCGTTACTTTTTTTGGTATTTATATTTAAATGGTTTTCTGTTATTGGAATTCAAATTTAAGTGCAAGATTTTTTTTTTATAAATTATAAATTAAAAAGCTTAAATCAATTTAAGTTATATAGTTATATAATGCATCCATAGGAATATATAAAAACAAGTAAGAAAGGATAGTCGGTCAAGCCCGACCATATGATACCCAACATCACAGTATGTTAAAACAATTTTTGCTACTATACTATATTTTGGACCCATGGGCAATTATGGACCCGTCTAAACAAAATTATGTAATGATGTTAAGATTCATGTAAGAGTTCTTTGTGCCGATTATTCAGATATCTTCATATATATGAGATTTTAGGATGTAGGCTTAAATGGGACCTAAGATTAATTTTGGACCCACCAGCACAACATTTTTTCATGACATATAAGCTATCGAAAAACTCATTGTCGACAATTTTTATGTAAATAATAATATTTACAAGGAATTATGGCATTAAAAATTTTAGGGAGTAGTATTTCTATGGAAGCTATGGACCGATTCCAATAAAATTTGGTAAAATGATTTAAACTGTAATCCAATAAGTTTGGACCAAATTTTATCTAAATACCAATATAATAAGATCGGTCAATTGCACAAAGACCTTTATTTTCCACAAATCAGCTTGTATGAGGGCAATGTGAAATTATGGAACGATTCGCCCCATAGTCTTGGTCGTTATGCCAGTTATAACCTTGTACTTTGCGCACAAGATTTATGTGTATAGCAATCAGCCTGTCAGCCAGCCGGACGGACATCGTTAATTCGACTCAGAAACTGACTATGAGCCGAACGGTATACTTAAATATTTTCTAGTGTTACAAACATCAGCACAAATGCACTCTCCTTTCCGCTTTTGTGGTGTGGGTATATATACTATGTAGATGGAAGTTTCACGGGTATAATCTTGGCAGCGGCTTTAAAATCTTGATTTGTGTTTTTACTTTGGCCACACCCATAAGCAAACAGTTAAAAAAAGAACTTAGAAATACCAATAAAACCAAAAAATTTATTATTATTATTTACAAGGAACATCAAATAAGACAGAAAGATTTCTTTCCTCTTCAAAGTGCTGGCAAAGTTTTAACCGTTTAGTAATAAAACTTTATTATTCCTATACTTCCCAGGGTTTTTCTGGTGGTCGTTATGGCACTGGTGGTTCGTTTGATAATTTTCACTTATAATTATGAAACTTTTAAACGTTTTTAAATTATAACACAGAATTTAAAATTAAAAACAAAATAATATGTGACAGCAAATATTTTTGACACACAGCTAATTTGTTTACTACAGTGTTGTATAATTTTGACACAACGTTAAAGTATTTTACAGAGTTGTATCGGTTTTTAAAATAAGACCACCTTGTATGAATTCGCCTTGTTCAGTAGTTTATTACTTCAAAGATAAGTTAAGAACAATAATACGCAAAGCTAACAAACAAAAACGAACAACCCCTCTCCTTAGGGTTGCCATCATTACACAACACTATCTGTTCGGGCTAGTATCGCTTTCTAGCCTCTTATTATTTTTACAAAGTTAAAAGAAAACCACGGTTGGGTTTTTTTCTTTAAATTAAAAGTAACAAATTTATTGGCTTCTTGCCTGGTCGAAGTTAAAGATTATACTCAATAACTAAATAACAAAACGGTTTGTAGTAAGCAAACAAATTCAAAAAGCAAACTACAAACTCAAGAGCAAAGTATATACAAAATTCATGAAGTTAAAGAGAATTGGAAAATTCCAACGAGTTCTACACTCAGAGAAAAAAATACAAATTTAATAAAATTCAAATAAAATCAAAATTTAAACAAATTCAAATTTAAAATTTAAGAAAACGAAATTTAAATAAAATAAAATATAATAAAATTCAAAGAAAATTAAACATTAAAGAAAATTAGCAAAAATTAGAGAAATAAATATGTATAAAACAAGACTGAAGTCGCTTCAACACTATCTATTTAAAGGGCATTTGTAAATATATATGCAAAATCGCTACATTGTAAACACCATTACTTTAAGTAACCACTAATACATATGTAATTAACTAAAAGTAATTAGATAAGTTAGCTCGTTATTTTTGTTAATACTAAGTTCGCCATATTGTATAGCACAACGAAGTCATCCTAAAAGAAATAAAAAGCTTTTATTCTCACAGACTGGCCGAGTTTTATTTAGAAATAATAAAAAGCAAACGCTTTTTATTACATGGTGTCAGATGTGGGGTGTACAGCGAAATAAGTATCCTTTTATCTCCCAGGAAAAGAAAAAATTAATTTAATTTCATCGAGAAGAACACCACGTGAAAATGGCATCGAATGATCGTCTGCCTTCAGAGTTGGATTGTACAAACTTAGCCAACGAGTGGCCCGACTGGAAGCGGAACTTTTTAGTATACATGATTGCCAGTGGAAAGGACAAGGAACCAGAAGATACCAAAATTGCAAATTTCATTTGGTTAATCGGGAGTGATGGTGCTAATATCTACAACACTTTGTTCCCGAATGATGGAACAAAAAATTCGTTGTTAGGTACCATTACAGTGGGTACAAATGTTACTCAGCGTACACTTAATGATGTTCTAGTGAAATTCGATGGCCATTGTTTACCACAGCGAAATATCGCAATGGAGTCATACAAGTTTAATGTTATTTCCCAAAAAGAAGGTCAATCATTTATGGAATTTGAAACCGAATTGCGAACTCAATTGCGTTATTGCGCATATCAATGTGAATGCGGCAAACTATATGAGGATCGAATGTTACGCGATCGGATCATTGTGGGGGTCCATGACAAAAAGTTACAACTCAAACTTTTGGATGGCCGTGATGAACAATTGAGTCGAGTCATTGAGATATGCAAAACGCATGAAGCTGCGAACTCAAACAAAAGTATACTGGATGCCAAACAGCCGGTAGTTAATGCACTGAAAACCGACGACCATACTAAACCAGTCACTAAAATTTGTTTTAACTGCGGGGGCTCTTGGACTACTAGTCATGTAAAGGAATGCCGAGCTAAAGACGCAACGTGCTATTTCTGTCAGAAGAAAGGTCATTTCCAACGCATGTGTCGTAAGCCAAAAAAATCATCTACAGGAAACGAAACCGGTAATGTCAAACCGAAAGTAGCTGAACTCAACTGGAGCGATGTAGTAGGTAAACATAACAATAGGATACTATAAGAAAAAAACATATTAAGTAAAAAAAATATTCTTAGGTTAAATACAATAGCAGCGGTGACTAAGCAGTGGACCAAGAACTATAGAGTAGGAAACAGAGTTGTTACGTTTAAATTAGATACTGGTGCTGATATAAATTGTATACCAGTGGACATTGTTAATGAATTAGGAATTGAAGCATATCATACGAATAGAAATATTTCAGTTGTGGATTACAATAATAATAGAATAAAGATTTTTGGTTTTTGTATTCTTAAGTGTGTAGAAACTATTTCGGGGATTGAGAAAATTGCTGAATTTGTTATTGTTGATCGGAGTCGTGAACCTATACTCGGATTAGAAACATGTCAAAAATTTGGATTGATAAAACGTGTAGATGCTAATAGTTGTGAAGATAAGGGGTCAAGGAAAGTATTCATGGATAGATACGCAGATGTTTTTCAGGGAGTGGGGAAATTTCCAAAAACTTTTTCGATTTCATTGCGGGAGGATTCTCATCCGGTATTACACTATAGGAAAAGAGTACCAAATTCATTGTTAGATAAACTAAGGGGTGAGTTAGAACGAATGGAGAATGAGGGTATAATTGCTCCCGTTGATTACCCAACAGATTGGGTAAATAATTTACAAATAGTTGAGAAGCCGAACGGTGAGCTTCGTATTTGCTTGGACCCGAAGGCATTAAATAATTGTATTAAGCGCGAGTATTTTTTGATCCCTACATTAGATGACCTAGCTTCAAAATTAGTAAATAAAAGTGTTTTTTCTGTGTTAGATTTGAAAAGTGGGTTCTGGCACATGGAGCTGGACAAAAGGAGTTCGGATTTAACAACATTTCTAACTCCTTTTGGAAGGTTCAGATTCATTCGAGTGCCATTTGGTCTTAACTGTGCGCCAGAAATGTTTCAACAGGAAATGGTCCGAATTTTCGGGGACATAAAGGAAGTTCTGGTGTACTTTGACGATGTCGCAATTTGCGCAGCTAATGGGGAGGAACATGATAGGATTATGGAAATGGTTATGAGTAGGGCTAGGGCAAATAACATTAGATTTAACCCGGATAAGATTCAATATAGGCAAAGGGAAATAAAATTCATGGGAAATATTATTTGTGAAGGAAGAATTAAAGCTGATTTAAAATATCGGGATGCTATATTAAGAATGAAAAGACCTGAGAATAAGGCAGATGTTTTGCGGTTTTTAGGTATCTTAAAATATTTAGCAAGGTTTATTCCAAATCTTTCAAGGCAATCCGCTGAATTGCGGAAGTTAACGCATAATAACGTAGAATTTCAATGGACGGGTACACATGAAAGGGAGTTTGAAAATTTATTGGGAATAGTTACGGCTGAGCCAGTATTGGCTATATTTGACCCAAAGGCACCTGTAATAGTGCAGACGGATGCGTCCAAGGATGGACTGGGGTGTGTCATTATCCAAAATGGTCATCCTGTGATTTTTGCTTCAAGAACTCTGAGTAAAAGCGAACAAAAATGGGCACAAATCGAAAAAAAACTTTTGCCAATTGTGTTCGCTTGTCAGCGCTTTCATTTTTTCTTATATGGGCGGGAGTTTACTGTGGAGTCAGACCACAAGCCATTAGAAGCTTTAATAAAACGCGACATAGATGATGTGACGATGCGACTTCAGCGCATGTTTATGTTTTTATTAAAATATCCATTAATGAAAGTCATCTATAAACCGGGCAAGGAATTATTACTGGCTGATTGTTTGTCGAGGGCACAATTGCCAGATGTTATGGAGTTGGAAGAACTTTCTGGCGTGATTCACTCGGTAACAAAATCAGTTTGTTTAACGCCAGAAAATTACATGTACTATCAGGAAATCTTAAGAGGGGATAGTGCATATTCACGGATTTGTAGTTATGTTGTAAATGGATGGCCTGGATTTCACAAACTTGACGAGTTGAGTCAGTTGTTCTACAAGCTCAAGTCTGAATTACACGTGGAAGATGGTTTGTTATTTTTAAATCACAGATTAGTTGTACCGACTGAAATGCAGCGCAAGATGACAGTGTGGCTTCATTCACCGCATCTTGGTATGGAAAAAACGCTTGCCAGGGCAAGAAAACTTTACTACTGGCCTGGTATGAATAAACAGATTAGGGATTTAGTGACTGCCTGTAGAGTCTGTGAAGGATTTAAAAGAAATAATCAAAAGGAACCATTGCTTCAGGATGAGATTCCAAATTATCCATTTCATATAGTAGCAATGGATCTTTTCGATTATGCGGGTCGCACGTATATATCAGTGTTTGATGCGTATTCAAACTTCCTTATTTCTTTACCTATTCACAAAAAGACGTCTGCGCATGTCATAGATACTATTTGCCGAATATTTAATCATTTGGGATACCCGACTGTAATTAGGTGCGATAATAGTCCGTTTAGATCTGGCGAATTCTCGAAATTTTCTGCGAATTACAATGTACAATTTAGATTTTCAAGCCCAAGATATCCACAAAGTAACGGACTAGCTGAAAAGGGGGTCTCAATTGCGAAAAATATCCTAAGGCGCTGTGTTAAGACAGGTGAGGAAAACCAATTTCAGTATCGACTCCTAGAATACAACACAACCCCATTAGCAGATATGCGTGTTACTCCATCTGAATTATTTTTTGGACGGCTTGTTAAAACAAAATTACCGATTGCTGGTTCACTTCTTAAACCGAACAACATCGATCAACAGGAAATTAGACACAGAATTGAGAACAAAAGGGAAAAACAAAAGTACTATTATGATAAGAATGCTAGGCCTTTGTCAAAGTTGCAGGACAATGAATTAGTTTTATTTAAGAAAGATGGGAGAGAATGGCACTATGGTAGGATAGTGTCGGCTTACAATGACAGATCATATATTGTTAAAGATAACTTTGACAATCATTTTAGGCGGAATAGGCGATTTATTGTGAGAACAAAGAATGATGATTTTAATGCATCTGATTTGTTATATGAAGAAGGTGGTACTGGATCGCGGGATAAGATTACAGACGTCAGACCATTACCAGGGAAGGTTTATGACGATAGTACAACTAAGGGTCCAAGTAGCATAAACGAGCCAGTTGTTTCAAGGGGGGCCTCTGCCCCTATCGAAATGAATCCTGAAACCACTGGTTCACACATTAGTGGCGATAGAGCCAACCGTGAGAATTCCAGCGGGCCTACAACGACCAGAAGTGGTCGAACTGTGAGACCGCCACTTAGATTTGGTAGAGACTATGGGGTTGATTCTTTGTCCACATGCTAGCCACTTTAATTTTTATAAATCTTACTTAAACTTATTATAATCTTTTATTATTATTATTATAAAAAAAAAAAAAAAAAAAAAAAAAATATATAAAAAAAAAAAAAAAAAAAGCGTGTAAATATATATGCAAAATCGCTACATTGTAAACACCATTACTTTAAGTAACCACTAATACATATGTAATTAACTAAAAGTAATTAGATAAGTTAGCTCGTTATTTTTGTTAATACTAAGTTCGCCATATTGTATAGCACAACGAAGTCATCCTAAAAGAAATAAAAAACTTTTATTCTCACAGACTGACCGAGTTTTATTTAGAAATAATAAAAAGCAAACGCTTTTTATTACAGCATTCTTTGCTGATTTTTATCTTCAATCCAAATGATAAGAAGTAGCTTCATTTCAAAATGTCTAGTTTTTGTTCTTAGCTTATTTAATTTCTTGTTGACTCATTGCTGCAAAATATTTGAATTTAACTTTTCTTCAGCAAATGTAATTTGAAACTAGTAACGATCTGCAACTTGCAACCTTCACATACATACATATTAGACTTAAACGGGAAATTCCTTTTAAATGTTTTAGCTTTCTACAAACATTTTGATACGACGCAAATCGAGTACTAACGCCGCAACTTCGAAGCCATGCAACGCAAAGTGAAGCAAAAACGACGCAGCTTCAAAAACACAGAAATTTGAAAAAAACCACACTTCGAAACGACGCAAACCGATGTATTGACGTATAGATAAAATGTATAATTATGTTTCGTCAACATAATGTTAGAATTATCATATTCGTTCAAGCTATCTGCTGGTAGTTTATTAAATAAACTTTTTGTAATATTTGCACTGAAGCAATCCGAAGAATTCATTTTCAAACAATCCTTTGCAAACAAAATGCTTTCATTGTTTGTGTTTCCAATTTATTGGAATGCATAACACTGCTTTACAAATATTTAATTTGGAAAAATACCAAGAACGCCACATGCCTAGATAAGTTAATTGGGACCTCCTGAACACGAAAAACGCTGTAATTTTTTTTTTGTCTTCTAAGTACCATTTTTTAGATAACGGTACTTTTGTGTTTTTCGGTGTATTGTCCCTATCAAACCTCAAAACTTGTGGAGCCCAAGCGAAAAGTCCGATCGAGATAAATGGCATATCGTTAGAAAGATAACCTTCAAAAACGACATTTTATGGCGATGGGTGATAAGGTTTGCTAAATATATTAGTCCAACATAAAAGTAACTATTGATTAAGATCCTTAAAATCGACCATACGAAAATTAAATGGACATGAAGCACAAGCAAATTAATGTCCCCGCTTATTATATTGTTACATGTGAAGTTTAGAACACCTTCCCTAATTTTCCCATATATAAAATGGGGTTTAAGTGATGTTTTAAAGTATGTTACAAAAAAGTAAGATGGGTTAATTTTTTACTAAAATCTCAAGCGGCTTGCCAAATATGAAATCCAGTACATCGAGAAAAAAACGGCAGTACATTAATGTTTCTTTTTACATAAAATTTTTTTTTTTAGTTTATTTACTTTAATGCATTGCGTAGCAATTCATAAAGAAGACAAAATAAGATATTTTAAATAATAAGTATTTAATATAATTAGGCACTGAAATCTTTTAATTAGCCAGCTGTTTCAAATTAAATGTTTAAAACAAAAAAGCTTTGTTCATTTTTAATTTTGTAAAATAATAATCAAGGTATATTTACACAAGGTAGACTCATTTGGGAGTGTAGATATGCTGCTCTATAAAAGGAACCGAGTTGTCAAAATTGTCTTCATATAAAACAAAAACAATTTAACGCACACATGTATTTTGGCTCATATACACGCAATTTGACATTGGGGTTCCAACTAGGGGTAAACAGCTGACAAACATATGGGCCAACGAGTTTACCTTGTGTAAATATACCTTGATAATAATGTAAATTTCAG
This sequence comes from Pollenia griseotomentosa, assembly GCA_963931875.1. Classification (NCBI taxonomy): domain Eukaryota; kingdom Metazoa; phylum Arthropoda; class Insecta; order Diptera; family Polleniidae; genus Pollenia; species Pollenia griseotomentosa. The sequence goes on along the minus strand of OZ007561.1, from coordinate 141,616,910 downwards.
TTCAATATCAAGTGTTGGTTTAACAATTTAATTATTTATTTTATTTTTATTTATTCATTCATAATACAAATAGCCTTAGGCCAATTTAATTCGTATTACATGTTGTATACCTATATATTTACTATGAGTATTTAATAATAAAAATTAAGCAATATACCTTCAAACATCTCAGCGACTCCCTCATCACCGATAAAAAGAACATTTAAAATTTTTATAAGAGTAAAATATGAACCCAGTCAATTAGCATCTAATTATTTTGCATGTTATAAAAAGCTTCAAGTTTTCTTTTAAAGTTTGAAATTGTAAATGAGAAGATACGTAACTCTCTAGTCAAAACATTCCATAATCTAGCAGTCTGAACAACCACAGATCGTTCATACGTGGAGTTATTGCTACGTGAGATTATCATTTGGGGATTTCTTATGGTTCTAGTAAATGATATCATTTGTGCAATACTTATAGGATTCTGATATTTAATAATTCTAAATATATAAATTCAGAGACGAAATTTAAGATAATCCTCAAATGAAAATCTTAATAAACTTTTCACACGGTGTGATACATGCATCCTCGGTCTCAGTCTATACACGAATCTAACAATCCTATTCACCACACCCTTAATCCTATTCCTACTACCAATGTTACATCCTAAATAAACTTCGATACAATAATTAACCTGAGACATTAAAAGTGCATGAGCAATAGTGCGCCACACACGTAGGGAAAGAAACAGTTTCAAATGGTATAGCCTCCTAAGTGTAAGACAAACCCTGGAGCATATGCTATCAATGTGCGGATCAAAAGATCTATGACCATGCCAAGACATTTCATCTGACTTACAATATCAATTACATCACCACCAATCCTCAAATCCAAGTCCAAAATATTCATATCACGTCTATTAAATCTAAAAACCATCGCCCTGGTCTTACTGGGATTCACCTGAAGAAAGTTTGCATCCATCCAATTACTCAACCTATTTAAGTCCCGATTAATAAAATCCGACCATTCAATTTGTGATCGCCAATTACCAGACCACAGTAATTGAATGTCATCAGCAAATGCTAACGGCCTACAACAACTACTACTCATATTAGGAAATAAATCATTCATAAATAGCGTGAAAAACATAGGGCCTAAGACTGAACCCTGCGGAACACCTGACCTCACACATTCCAGACCAGAAACTATGCCATTAAGGGACATATATTGCCTCCGACCAGCCAAATAAGACCAAATCAACCTTACTATTTGGGTAATTACTATTTGGGTAATTTGGTAATCAATAGAGAATGTTTAACCTGATCAAAAGCCTTAGATAGGTCAATAGAAACCAAGATACTTACATTACCACTGTTTAAATTATTTCTTACAGACTTAATCAACTCAGTTAGAAGAAAACCAGTATTACGACAACGACGAAAACCAAATTGAGATTCACTAAGCATCCCATTATCTTGTATCCACTGCATCATCTGTTCCTTCATTATATTTTCAACAACCTTTGAGAGCACAGGCATTAAACTTATAGGTCTCATATTGTCAGTCGAAAAATCGCCCCTCTTCTTAGGGATAGGCAAATACGCGCAACCTTCCAATCTCCAGGGTACCTACACGACATCAAAATATTATTAATGATGTATAAGATATGTCTACTGAGGTACGGAAAAACTATTCTCAACAATTTTATACACACGCCATCAGAACCTCGGCAACGCAATATGCAAATCAGTCATTGTTACATTAGAAAAAGAAAAACCACTATTATAATCAGTGAATTCAGCAAAATCAGGTACTGACTCCTCAATAACTAATTGATTGCCAATTAAATTACTATTTACATCATCCACATTAACCTCAGCAGAAGCATAAGTCTCTACTAAAACAACACACTATCTGTCCGAAAAGCACTACTACTGTTCCTCATCTTTAATCTTCTTATCTTAGCCCTGGTCAGATTACGCAACCGTCGAAAGGCCTCCCAATTACTATCACTCCTATTATTAAAATATGACCTCAGAGCAATGCCAGTTAACGATCTGTGATAGTTAATGTCATTAGAGAATCTAAGCACATTATGATTCCTACTATAAGAAACTTTTCTTAATGGAACATAGCGCAAAAGATCACACAGCAGTGTATTAAGGAAGACTATTTGAGTATCAGGATCACCAGCCTGGTAAAGTGGTGAAAAGTCCGTTTGTATTATATGATCCTCAATTGCACGAAAATCAGCATTATTATAGTCCCTAAAATAAGTAGGTTCAGATGAAACATTAGCAACCATATTAAAAGAGGCACATATCATAGAATGGTGTGATATGACAGGAACTTGAAATTGTAAAGATGCAACTACAGTCAATTCTCGACTTACTAAAAAGTAATCAATAAGTGAAGTAGTCAGGTGATATGAGTCATAATGTGTAGGAATGCAGTTATGCAAGCAACTCAAGTCCAACCGTCTACAAAGCGAATGTACCGCATTCGATTTTAAAGTATTAAATTGATCATTATTAAAATATCCAACCACAATAATATGCTGGTACCGAACCAAAAGTCCACTAAATGAACTTTCAAATGAATCAAGATCACTCCTAGGAAGATAAGTGACCCCCAGCAACAAAGTTCCAATGCCAGTGTAAACCTCAATAAAGAGTCCCTCACATGAAACATATTCACAGCATTTATAAATAGGTTTAAATCTAATGCCCTGCGCAATGTATATGGCCACTCCACCACCCCTACGTCCATATGTACGATCAGCCCTACAAACAGTGTACCCAGGTAGATCCACCGCCTGATTCAAAATACTCATCTAGCCAAGTTTCCGTAACACAAATTATATCCAACCGAGCATTCCTAACAATAGAGCTAAGCTCATCTAGTTTACATGATCTGTTTGAAGGACAAAGGCTCTGAGCATTTATATGCGCTACCCTAAAACCATGCAAACCTGAGAAAACACGATCAATACACCCATCACTAACAACTGGGCCCAAATTAATTCAAGTATTCAAAGGAGTTTAAACAAACTGTGTGAAGGAGTCGTAGGGACGCCAGATAAGCGTAATTACAAAATATTAAAAAAAATATAACAGTATTTCTCATATCAACTAGTTTAATGACATATGACCAAATATCACTGATAATTAATAAGAATTAACATAAACAAAACAACGCAGCAAAGGTAATGTTTACAACAGATTCCAAAATATGAACATTGCAACAATGTGAAAAAGAAAGTCTAAATACAAATTTTTGATTATAGGCATCACAAGAATATATACATTATGATGAACTACAATGTGACAACTAAGTTTTATATTCATATTAGAATTCACATAGACAAATTACCCCGATTGCGTTGGAATGTCTTAAAAGAACTTATTTGGTTATAAAAACCAAAATAAAAATTTTTTAATTAGTCAATTCAAAAGTGCTTTAAGTGTCCTATTATTTGTAACTTCCGAAGCTGCGTTCGTTTACCCCAAAATTTGTACAAATTTGTACTGGATTTTACTAAAATGCGTTCGCGTACACAACAATTTGTAAAATTTTCATATTACTCACCTACTGGATTTTACTGGGATTTTACTGGAAAAGTAAACGAACGCACATACAGTCTAAATTTTTTCCTGTTATCATTCCTATTAAAACATTAACTATGTATCTCCAGTGTGCTACTTTACAAACTATTTTCTGTTGAACTTATCATTTATTTTTTACTTATTTACGTAACAAAATATAAATTTTTATATTTTGTCGTTAATTTGAATTTTACATAAATTTATCTTTTACTTACATATATACGTAACAAAATATAAATTTTTATATTTTGCCATTAACTTGAATTTTACATAAATTTATAATATTCTAATATTATTCCAACAGAGATATTAAGACCAAAATAGAACTCAGTACTTCAGAACACTTTTGAATGGACCAACTGTTATACAGCACATACATATTTATAAAAGAAATATTATAGCAAAAAAAAAAAAAAAAAGAAAAAATTAAAAATATTTGCATACTACTGCCTTACATATTTATAATTCAGAGCATTGTATAAAATTCAATGTTTTTTCACTGCCATCTGGAAACTTAATCTTTACCAACGGAACGTCTCTATTTAAAAGTTTGAGCCATGTGATTTTCTGCGGCTTTTTAAGCATGCGACAAAGCCTTTGAAATTTATAAGCTGCAGGTGTTAAATTATCACTAAGGTAAACCCTGGCATAGACATCACCACCAATCACATCACTTAATTTTATCCTTGGGGACATAAAGTATTCCTTCTTCAGAGAATCTCTGAGCACCACTCTACTAAATTTTACTAACCCCGGGTCTTCACGTAGCAATATTTATTGCGGCAAACGTCAAATTTCATTGCTCCATAAAATTTGCGACGTATAGACCGCATATTGCCATGAGTGGCAATCCATTGCGCAATGATTGCTCTTCTTATTGCTTGAGCAATTATTGCTTAGCAATATGCTGTCAAATCAGTTGTAATTTATCTGACATTTCATTTCTCTGTACGGTGGTTTTTTGTTTGTGTGTTTATTTATTAAAAAAGCAATCAATAAATATATTATTATATATTATATTTTTTAATAAACGTCAAGATCAACAAAAGCAAACGACGAATTTATTTTTTTGTATATTTTTATTTTTTCAATAGAACAATTCAAATTTTTTTTAACGCAAATAAACAAAAAAGTAATACAAAACACAGCTACGACAATTACAATTAATTATTTCATTAATTTAAAAAAGAAAATTTCACAACCACTTCAAAACACAACATAAAACATTTGTTATAAATATGTACAGCCACAAAACTTTATACGACTACTCGCGGTGAAAATTGCAAATTTATGGCAAAGCAATTTCAAGTGTTCTCCAGCAATAAATTCAGCAATTATTGCTCCATTGTTCTGTCATTGTTCTGCCGACGTTTTTGCTTGTACTTAGCAATAAATATTGCAACGTGGAGACCCAGCGTTATATAGCACTACCACCCCTTATATAGCAGCAAATATCAATGTTCTTGCAATCCACATCAATGTTGTAAAATTTGCAAATAGCCAAAATAGACGGCATCAAGCAATCAATACTCTTAGGTATACCAGAAATTATAACATCAGCACTTATTGCCTTCCAATTCAAGTTTATTAAAATTTGCTATTGTGCTGTTTTCGACAAGAGATGCATTTAAATTGGAACGCATATCAGACGCAGAAGGTTCAATAAGATCTCTTAGGGACTGCTGATCCTTACGCAACTCCGCAGTAGATTTAGATATGCTCTCAGATAGTTTCCGTTCCATCTCCACCAAACATATTTTCAGATCAGATCCATCACCTTTATCATCACGACATCCCGGGCAATTAAAGCTAAAACAATAATTTTTACCCAGTAACGTGTATAGGTCATCAGGAATGTTGACACAAGCAATATGATTTCAAGTTTATCATACATCGCATTCAACTCTTTTGTCAGCCTTGGTAACGTTTTTATTACAGACACCACACTTTGCAGTAGGCGCCATTTTGATATTTGTAGGTTGGCTCAACGTGTTACAAGTATTTACACACTAACAAATAATATTCTAAATAAACAATTATTCTAAATCAAAGATGCCCAGTAGTGGCTGATATCAGCAAATTAAACTCACACGTATACTTACGCTCTTTTGTTTGATCGTCAATCAACCAATAGGAAATCAGCATGTTGAGTGGGAGAGACAAACTACACTTGCAGAACTTCTGTGTCTTATTTTACATTTTAATCGTAATCGAGACTGCTGTGAGTTAACACATAAATTGAAATTATTGCGATTTATTAATGATGTCAGCCGAAAAGTATTTTACTACCCGTCTCCACCATCCATCAACTTGGTAAGAACAGCATGTCGCACATGAATTCTACTCGTGTAGACTGTTCATGTTCATGTTTCGTCCATGTGCTGCCATCGTTGCCTAAACATTCGTCTTAGCATCCATGTGCGCCATGATGTTGGCCATACAATGTATTTTCTGTATACAACCAAACGCCACAACAACAAAAATTGTGGTCAATCAGAACATGAACATCAACACGTATTCGCCACATACAAGAACGTGAACAAATTCATACCGTTGGTCTGCCGGCGTTATGGTCATGTCATGTTCAAATCGAAAGCGCATGGAGACGTGGGGTTATGTTACAAAATGCTTTTGATGACATGCAATGTCTTATTTGTCATAAGACATTTAAAAAAACTAAGAAATATAATTTAAAAAAACATTTTGAAGATGTTCACAAAGACATGAATTATTTTCAGGGGGAAGAAAAAGAAAAACAATTTAAAATTTTTATTGAAAAGTTGAAGGAATGGTAAATAAAATGAATAGCAAATTGATTTCTTCCAGTGTTATTTCGTCACTCTCACCAATACTACTACCTTGGGCATCAATGTTCTAAATCATTGATGCCCAAGGTAGTAGTATTGGTGAGAGTGACGAAATAACACTGGAAGAAATCAATTTGCTATTCATTTTATTTAGTCGTCAACGAGATTGCGACGAAAGCACATGTGTGGCGGGTGTTGTCATTTTTTTCTGTTTCTTTGTTTAACAAAAGGGAAATGTAAAATTAATGAATGTACATATTTTAGTAATACTCTTGGTGAGTGTATTTATTTTAGTAATACTCTTGATGAATGTATTGATAGGTATATATATATCTATAATACATACATATATAATTTATATATGCGGACATCTGGATAGTATGATATATTTCGAAATAAAAAGATTCTTCGAAGTGTTTATAAATTTTCCCTCAATTAATCATTGTTCAATTTGCAATTAAAAAGTAATAAAATCTTCTAAGTTGATACTCTTATTGCAGTTACGCAATAAAAGTATATTTCTCAAACTAGAAGAATTCAGCTTATTGCGTTTTTTTGAGCAAATATAATTCAATATAAGATGGCCTTCCTTTTTTTACAATATATAAACTTATTAAGTTAGATAAACCCATTTTTAAATTCTCCTCCACCATATCTTCATCATTTTCTTTATATTGATTTACACATTCCTTCAACTTTTCAATAAAAATTTTCTTATAAATTTTAAATTGTTTTTCTTTTTCTTCCCCCTGAAAATAATTCATGTCTTTGTGAACATCTTCAAAATGTTTTTTTTAAATTATATTTCTTAGTTTTTTTAAATGTCTTATGACAAATAAGACATTGCATGTCATCAAAAGCATTTTGTAACATAACATAATTTTCGACTGACATCATTAATAAATCGCAATAATTTCAATTTATGTGTTAACTCACAGCAGTCTCGATGACGATTAAAATGTAAAATAAGACACAGAAGTTCTGCAAGTGTAGTTTGTCTCTCCCACTCAACATGCTGATTTCCTATTGGTTGATTGACGATCAAACAAAAGAGCGTAAGTATACGTGTGAGTTTAATTTGCTGATATCAGCCACTACTGGGCATCTTTGTTCTAAATCATTGATGCCCACGGTAGTAGTATTGGTGAGAGTGACGAAATAACACTGGAAGAAAACAATTTGCTATTCATTTTATTTAGTCGTCAGCGAGATTGCGACGAAAGCACATGTGTGACGGGTGTTGTCATTTTTTTTCTGTTTCTTTGTTTAACAAAAGGGAAATTTAAAATTAATGAATGTACATATTTAAGTAATACACTTGGTGAATGTATTTATTTTAGTAATTCTCTTGATGAATGTATTGATTGGTATATATATATCTATAATACATACATATATAATTTATATATGCGGACATCTGGATAGTATGATATATTTCGGAATAAAAAGATTCTTCGAAGTGTTTATAAATTTTTCCTCAATTAATCATTGTTCAATTTGCAATTAAAAAGTAATAAAATCTTCTAAGTTGATACTCTTATTGCAGTTACGTAATAAAAGTATATTTCTCAAACTAGAAGAATTCAGCTTATTCCGTTTTTTTGAGCAAATATGATTCAAATCTGAAAATTCTGAGTTTGCCTGCAAAAATGTATAGTCATTATAACAGGTCAAAGTTACCGCCGAAAAATTGTATCCCACAAACTCGAAATTTTACAGGGGAAGGTTTTTTTTAAATAAAATCAGTTTGAATAAATAATATTTACATTATAAATTTTAAAATAATGGCTTTTTTCAAACTGATTTTATTTAAAAAAAACCTTCCCTGTAAAATTTCGAGTTTGTGGCATAAAAAAGTAAGCAATAAAAATAGTGCGAAACCAATAAGTTTCATTAATACATCCATAAAACACATCTTCTTACCCAAAAATTTTACCTGCTGTCACATTTGCTTTTATGTGTATAGGTTTACACATAAATTGTAGGAAAACAAGACTTTTTTTAACTTGTTTTTTAAATATTTTTACTTACTTAAGAAAAGTGTTTTCAAAGAAAAAAACCCACCGACGCGATTGGTACAGAAACAAAAATATTTTTACAAGCACAAAATACCAACAAATTATTGTGGCTATTTTTTCTTAATAATTTCTGCATTTAGGTACGTCTTTTTAACGAAAGTAAAAGTGACCCTTTTCAGGTACAAAGAATTTTTTTCACAAACAAAACACATATCGTTAGCTTAAATGCAAAACAATGTAGATATTATTTGAAAATTACAAATTAATAGAATACAATATTTTTTCCTTAATTTAGTAATACTCTTTGTGAATGTATTTATTTATTTGCAAATGATTCATTTCTTTGTGAACATCTTCAAAATGTTTTTTTAAATTATATTTCTTAGTTTTTTTAAATGTCTTATGACAAATAAGACATTGCATGTCATCAAAAGCATTTTGTAACATACCGTCGTACCTAATCCCCCACTTCTCAATTTGGTTTGGAGCAATGGGTCTATACCCTTGTAATTGAGGAGAATTTTCAAAGCCAGGAAATTGATCGAACGAATCCTGGGGAGTATTACCGAAAAAAGGTTGTGGCATAAAAGTTGGATAATGCCGTTGTTGTTGTGGTCTCGGAGGGTTATCCTGCTGAGCACGCTGTACACGAGGTGGTCTATTAACGTTGTTATTGAATGGCGTCTGATAGTCGAAATTCCGATTAAATTGCCGATGATCGTGAATGTCATTGTTGTCAAAAGAATTTCCGCGTTCCGAACGCAACGACTCTCTAATCAGCTGTGGTAGCATAAGCTGCATATGCTGCACCTCCCTCATAATGGAGGCCTGTGCCGCTCCTACCGACGCACTCACATACTCCCGTAACCTTGCCTCGTCTTCGTTGACAATCGAGTTTCCCTCCTCATCAACTGGTGTCAAATTTCTAGGTTGTTGGTTCATGTTGCCCAAATTATATCTTCCTGAGTCCGATGCTTGCCCACTAATTTCCCGAGCAGTCATGCTGCTGTATATTGGGGTTGGAATGGTGGTATCACTCTCCGGAGAGGAATGGGTCTGGGGTCCAAAGCCGGGAGGGAATCGGATAGATAATAAAGGGGTTACCGCGTTGGTCGAGACTAGAGGTGTTGTTACGTGAGGAGTGACCGAGGTTGTTGTAGTTGCCGTGGCCTCGGCGTCAGTACTGATCCGATTACGACTTGATGACCTTAGACGTCTAGTACTCATCAATTATCCGACTCAACAAAAAAACCTACCCAATTTACGACAATAAACTTGAGACAAACGTTCCACCCTTGGAACGAGATCAACAATCCAGAAAAAAACTAGGAGGTCCGGAAAATCCCAAAAAATAAACGCAAAATCAAGTAAAAAAAAATACTCACAAAGTTCGGAAACAATTGAAGGTCCTCGAGACCAAACAATCAAATAAGTAATCAAAAATGCAAAAAATAATTAAAAATTTATTATTATCGTTGTCATATGCAGAAAAATTACTTCCTACATATAACCAAACGGTAATTAACCACTAAAGGGCAAAAAAAAATGCAAAAAAAATTAAAATTTATTATTATCGTTGTCATATGCAGAAAAATTACTTCCTACATATAACCAAGCTGTAATTCACCGCTAAAAGGCAAAAAAAAATATGGAATAAACAAATGGTAAAAAAAATTATAAAAAAAATTATAAAAAAATTGTTCAAAGAGTGTTATGTTAATAAGTGTTAGTTAATACGGATAAGTAAAAAAACTACGTAATATAGTTAATGGCTAGTTTAGAAATAAGAATTAATATGTATGTAAGTATTATCATAGATATAACTACACCTATGTTTGTTATTAATACATCTTACATGTCAAAACATATTTCCAAATTTTCTTGTCGAAAAGAATTTAAATGTGCTTAAGTTTGAAAGTTTAAGAACAATTGTTTAAATCATGAAGAAATTGGTTGAAATGTGGGTAGTAAGACGTGATGTGGTAGTGAATTTAATAAAAAACAAGTTAGAGTGCTATATTCGGCTGTGCCGAATCTTTGATACCCTCCACCGACAGTTCGAATGTTTAAGGAGTAATATCTGTATGATGTCTTTTTATTATTATTATCTTAAACTGTGACGATTTGTTATTAATTATGGTTTTAGGAGACTAAACTGTTTTCCGGGAGTAGGGCATATATGGGGCCTAGGGTAAATTATGTACCGATCTTCACGAAATTTCACAGTATCATTTATAGTCCTATAAAATTGTGACGAGCCAAAATTTGTTATGATTGCATTATTTTTTACGGTTTTAGGCGTACTAAACTGTTTTCCGGGAGTAGTGTTTATATGGGGCTTAGGGTAAATTATGGACCGACCTTCGCGAAATTTTACAGTGTCATATCTAGTCGAATAAAACGGACTTGTACAAAATCTTATGTCATTCCGTGCATTTTTGCATCATTTATGTTAGTTTTTGTAACAAAATTATCAAGTTTTTGAAGTTGGTGGTTCCACATTTTGATTCATAGCTCTGGTCCTACTGAACCGATTTTGCTGAAATTCAATCCCAAACTGCTTAGGATAACTACAAGCAATTTGACACCTAGTTTGTTTATTTCTTTTGAGTTTTTCGAAAGTGAGCGTGTTTTCAACAGACGGACAGACGGACAGACAGACGGACATGGCTAAATCGACTTAGAATTACTCAAGCAGCCAGAATATATATACTTTATGGGGTCTGAGATGAATAATAAAAAAGTTTCACACGGAATGACAAACCTAGTATACCCTCTTCACAACTAATTGTGGTGGAGGGTATAAAAATATCGTATACTCAAATGCAGCGCTCCCGATCCATTGAATATCTTAACTTCATCTAAACATTTATAAAACTGACCAGAATATACGCTAAGATAGTCATGGTTGAGAACTAGGAAATCATGTCAAAAAAAAAATTGCTCGAAATTAAAGAAATTTGCTGTTTATTGTTAAATAGTTTTCCATCATCAATCTAAATCTAACAGACCACAAGACAAAACAACATAAAGTGAGTTCCCTGGATTTTCTTCCCTCTCCACCGATAATAAAAACAAAACGATACTCTAGCTATATAGCCCCTATATCATGTCTTCCATTACGGGTTCGGTTCGATTTGATCCATTCGACTCCCTCAGTCATCGTTCCCCAGGTCAGTTGCCATAGCAACTCAGGCGTGGTGTATTGCTTAACACCCTCCAGGGCCTACGTCATCTACCCTAAGGTCGGATCACCGAGATCCCAATACCTAATCCCTTCATACGATGCCGTCGCAACGCAGGAATGGTGTTTGCATAACACCTTCCGGGACAATCGCCAAAAAAAATATGAAAAAAAAGTTTCTGGGTTGAACACTTTAACCAGAAATGTTCGAAGGTGTGGAAACCAGAGAAGATGAATTAAAACACCCTTAGGCTAAAATAATTTTAACCCAAAGGGTTAAATCACTCTCGAGCCCCACGTTGGGCGCCATTTTATGTGATGTGTGTGTATGTACGAAAACTATTTCTGGCGAATTCAAAAATTCAAAGAAAAAGTTGGGTTTACACTCGGAAAAGAAATAAATTTCTTCTGCAGTGTTGCTTCCTGATGGACTTTGGCACTTTGTTGGTTAGGCTGTAGCTCGCCGGCAATAGGGGGTTCGTGTCCATCATTGGCACGATAGAAGTGAATGTGAGTACCAATGATGGACACGAACCCCCTATTGCCGGCGAGCTACAGCCTAACCAACAAAGTGCCAAAGTCCATCAGGAAGCAACACTGCAGAAGAAATTTATTTCTTTTCCAATCTGGTGCAATGGTATTCAGTTATGGGGCACTGCCTCGGCCTCTAATATCGAAAAAATTCAGAGACGCCAAAATAAACTTCTTCGAATAATCACAGCCGCTCCCTGGTATGTTAAAAATTCAAACATTCATAAGGATCTCAATGTGCCGCTAGTTAAAACTATGATTACAAAATATGCAGTAAGATATTTAAAAAGGCTTGAACAACACCCAAATCCTCTAGCTCGAAATATTTTAAATCATGGCGGCCACACTCGCTTAATAAGAAGAGACACTGCAGCACTTATCCAATAAGATGAGCGATAAACACCTATATAAGTGAACAGAAACCGTGATGACGAAATTTGTTGTCTGGCACTGGCAGGACACAAAACAAAGTATTACGATAAGATTTGATTAATTATTGTTAGTTCATATTTACTATAAGAAGATTCAGTAAATAAATAATGAAAAGAAAAAAAAAAAGTTGTGTCGAAGTTTTTTAAAAGATAACAACGAAAAATGAGGAAAAAATATTCAGAACAGATTTCATAGAATTACATCAAGAGAGTCATAGAAGTCAAATCCTACGCTTATAATTCTAAAAAAGTTTCAACGCTTGTTTGTATAGTGTGATTCACAAGTTTCGTTTACACAGTGCCAAACATGAGCCCTGAACTTGTGTAATGTATGGCCGGTGAAAAAGGCTAAAAGGCTAAAAAGAAAAAAGAAAAATAAAACAATTTATTAAATAATTTTGGACAAATTCTATTAAAGTTGTAATTTTTAATCACTGGTCGAAAACAGATGAAAAAAATCTTTTTTTTCCTAGAGGTATTACTTCAACAAATTTCAAAAAAAAACACAGTTCTACAGGGCACTCTAGTATACACATTATAAAAAAATAAAATAAAAATAAAAGCAATTAAAACTAAAATATACATAAATAAAATATCGGAATACATATAAATAAAAATAAAATAAAGGTTAAGTTGATAGTAGATCGTTCGCACAATCCACACAATTATAATATGATAATATCGATGTCTGAATGTTCCTTAATTTGTCTAAATACTGTAAATGACTCTTAGACCGTGTATTTTTATATATGACACCTTCTATCAGTTTTGATATAATATATGAAATCCAAAATATATTCGTTTTGGGTTCAAACGTCTCCCATTTATTGCTACAAATAAAAAAAGGTATTTATTACTATTTATTCTATTATAGAGCAATTCCATATGAAAACTATCAAAATTGGCAAATTTTTGGACGACCCCTCTCCGATTTTAAAATAAATAGTCTCAATCGATTGCCCAGCAAAAAATAATGTACCTACATATTTTTTTTTTTTTTATAGTGACTGGTTTAGTGGTGGTGTACACCACTGTCATGTGACAAAATTGAAGAATTCTTCATAAGGGACCTCATTGAAAGTTGTTTTAAAAAATAACTACTAAAGCGATCGCAACGAGTTTTTGATTTTATTCACAAAAGTCGACAAATTTCCCCCTAAGGGAAATTCTTAAATTAATGAAAAATTTGTCGACTTTTGTGAATAAAATCAAAAGTTGCAAACAGATTTTAATCATTTATGGCTCATTTTGTTTGTAGCTTCGTTTTTTATAAGTCTGCAAAAAATTAGAAGCCTAGCTGCATTTTTTAATTTTTTATGAATTTTTAAAAAACAAAAATTTCGAAATTTTGATAAAAAAAAATTAATTTTTTTTTAAAAAAAAAAAATTATGTTTCAATAACGACTACTCATATTAGAAAAAGAGTTTTACTTTTCTGAAATGAAATTTTATTGCGGAATTTCGGTTTTTTTTAGTAATTTCAATAAACTAAACCGTTTTTGAGTTACGCGAATATATGTTCAGCAACCTCCTCCATTTTCGAAATAACGGTATATCTCGAAAACCAGAGCCAATCTGAAAAAACCGCGGGCACCACTGGATTCAGCGTCCCCGAATTATGTTAAAACGCCATGTGCCCGGCTTGTTACGAAAAAAAAGTGTCAATTTCATGCACAGTGTAATTTTAATAAAATGTATTTTTAACAAGGTGGTCTCTTAAATGCTCTTCTCCTGTCCAAACAAGGAGTCGGGGCCCATTTTTTTATTGCTGATTCTTAAAGCAAAAATTATGAGGAATCCAAAAAAAAAAAATTAGCCGGAAAATTTAGGAGCTTCTGTGGAAAATCGGAAAATTTAATTTTCATGGGAAAATTTAAAGGTAAATTTCTAAGAAAAATTAGAAAAATTTTATTTTTCAATTAAAGCCTGATTCAATACCTTTCCAACGAGCTATCACTCGTTGCGATCGCTTTAGTAGTTATTTTTTAAAACAACTTTCAATGAGGTCCCTTATGAAGAATTCTTCAATTTTGTCACATGACAGTGGTGTACACCACCACTAAACCAGTCACTATAAAAAAAAAAAAAATGTAGGTAGGTACATTATTTTTTGCTGGGCAATCGATTGAGACTATTTATTTTAAAATCGGAGAGGGGTCGTCCAAAAGGTGATCGCTTTCATATGGAATTGCTCTATATATGTATGTATAATATATTAATTCATACTTTAAAGCTTTACGCATCATCCTATATATTTCAAACTGATAATCTCCAGCAGCGTTAAAAAGTTCTTCGTCATTAGAAAGATCATTATAAAAACAATAGTCATTAAAAGTCATACGAGATAAAGTATAGTCAATAATTGTAATTTGAATTCCTTTAGTAGGTATAGTAAATATATTGTCATTTAGTTTGTATGATTTATATAGTTGTTCGGTTTTGTTAACTAAAACATTACCCCAATGCAAATCTCGATGTTCGAACTGAAATTCTTTTTCGCCTACTGCCAATGTTAAAATAATCTGAAATAAACAAATTACCTTTTTTAATAATAATTCTTTTTAATGGAAAAAACATCTACAGCCGTATTCATAATGAAAATTTGGCATGAAGTATGCACAAAGTTTATTCATAATACACTACCAAACTCTGGCTAATGATTTGCTAAACTCTTGTTCACGAGTTGCCAAACGTTTGCCTATTTGTGAAAAACAGTCGTTTAATTTCAAACAATTTTGTAGATTTTTTTTAATTTTCTGTTTCTTTTTGGATTTGCTTTCTTTTTTTAATTAATTTGATTTTAAAAACATCTTAAAATGGTGAAAAAAATTAAATGACAAAACCAGCGATGTTTAATGCAAAACGTGTTGCCTTTTAAGCTATATAATGTGGCATCTTTAAAATTCAGAGTTGATTAATAAGAAGTTAGCAGATGGATACAAGTTATACGTAGTGTACAAGCTGTGGCTAACTTTTTGTTATGAATACGGCTGGTAGAGCTTAATTTAAAATATATAATCAAAATAAACTCTTCTTACTTACTTGTTGCAATGCATAAAAAGATTGTTCGGCATTTTTAAAATTAAATCCTTCAAGGTCCTGCCCACCATAACCTAGTTCTAAAACTATATATTGCTGATTATTAGTAAAACATTTTGGATGATCATTTTCTGACTTTTTTTCCAAGTCATATTCTTCCCAAAGTTTTTTAAGGTATAAAGGATACCGTCCTTTAACGCATCTTACCTAAAACACAAATTTATTAAATGTTAATTTTTTTTAAACACAGATTTTATGGACTTTTTACCCTTTGAATATTTACAAATCCTGAGGTTACATTTGTATTGCGATTATCATCACTTAAACTACACAGTTCCATAGAAATAATAATTTCAGGAAGAATTTGTTCAAAGGATTTTTGGACCTCGCCGTTCACCAATTTTTTGCCTTCTATAGGAATTATTTTTAAAACAGTTTTTGCAGAATTCTCACAGTCGGCGAGTGGTGCTTTATTTTCTGAATAAACAAATACTTCACCAAATGCTCCCTCGCCAATTTTACAACAATTTTGTAGATAACCTTCACTATATGCCTTGTCAAAGGTAAGAATGCGTCGTTGCCCGCAACGTTGCAGTATCTGACGCTTAAAATCATTGCCTTCCTGGCTGTATGTTGACCTTGCAACTGATCTAGTTTTGTTTGAATTTGGTCGAATACAAATTGATTTACGATTACCAGCAACACAAAAAGAGGATGAATTTGATTTAAGATTATCAGTTCCAACTGTGCTTCCTCCTTTCTCAAAAGTTTTAATCTTAAGGTTTGTACCACTTTCTGAAATCAAAGTTTTTAGATAAAAAAAAAGTTTTAAAATACTTTTAATCTTTAAATAACTCTTAAATTCGACACAAAACTACATTTCCAACATGATATTAAACAATACAATAATAGTTGTGTTCCCGTACTACATCGAAGTTACTGAAAATGTTTAAATATACAAATGAATAGCTAAGTGCACACAGGGAACTACTTCATAACATTCATTGTGAGATAATCAAAACAATGTACTTAATTATGGATTATTACAAATGCAAGTTTTATGATCTGATATCGTAGAGGATCAACATATCGTCAGCTTAGAGTGCAAAGGTGCTAAGTCCACATTTTAAGACTTTACAGGAGAGACATAAAACTTTCCTAAATGAATCTATGGAAATATTCTATAAAACTTTAAACGTAATTTTATCGGTGTTGGTTCATTTTTTAATTATCAAAAAGGAGCAATTGAAAAATAGCACACGCTGCTGATTTTCAAGCATTTTCGGGACTTAGCTCATTTTCTGTAACTTGTTTTTTGTTTGTGCATTGGACTTAGCACATTTTCTTAAAATCATTTGTTAAATATTTATGAAAAAAAAAAACAATTTTATAATTTTTTTTTTCTTTTATTGTAACAAAAAACATTAAAGACAGTCTTATTTCATTGCTGTTAAATAAAAAAATATCACATTAATTATTAATTAATTAATTAATTATTAATTAATCATTCGTGAGGTAAATCGTCGTAGAATTTGTGGTGATCTTTCGGCAAAGTAGTTTTTAAATATTGCAGGTCTTCATATTTTTTAGCTGTTATTTTTCTTCTTTCCTGGTAAAGCTGTTGAAAATTTGACCAGTCCAACGCCACTACATTACCATCTATTCTTTGGGGTAGTACTTCCCATGGATCAGGAAATCTGAGCTTAAAATATATTTCACCATTCGGTGTATATTTAATACCACGAATATCCGTTACTTTTGCATCGCCTTTTCCACGACCAGGTCGAATATTTTTGATAAATTTAACGTTTTTAAATGTTTTAAAAAAGGAATGATCCAAATAGGTAACATCATATGGTTCGGGGTTTTTTCGGGCTCCTTTACATATTCCAATATATTCCGCAGGAACATCAATATTTCTATTTTTCATAGCACGCTCAATTGTAGAATGAACGCTATCTGCCTCCATTTGGGTATGCCCGGTTTCAAGAATTTTTTGTTCTATAGTAACATTATGTTTGATTGCTGTATTTAACAGGGCGTTACTCATTAAGCAATTACGATTTTGATAATTACACCCATCGCTGTAAAAAATAATTTTTTTAGGGTCATTTTCACGGATAATTTTTTCTTCAATAAAAAAAACCCATATGCTTGCAAATTCCTCAGCAGTTACTCCGCCTTCAGCTTCATTCCATAAGAAACAGTATGCCTTTTGGTTTATAAGATTATGAAAAACCAAATTGTGCACCTGCAACTTTGTCCGGTAGTAGAGACTGCTGACTTGAGATTTTGGAGCCATTAAGACAGCTTGAAGATCAACGGTGAACACATTTGCTTCTTCATTTCTGTCTTGGTTTTTTTAATTTCTAGCTTCTTCTTTTTTTTCTTGGTGAAGAGTGTAGTCTTCATATGAAAGGTTGTCGACTGAATAACGTGAACAGGTTTCACATTGATCCTTCTTTGGTGAGAATAAGCTAAGATTTTTGATATCAAATATTTCGTAGAATACCGAAATCGAGAGCGGGTGCACTTTTTGGCTTTTACACCAATCATTAACATAAAAGTCGTAAATCATTTTTTTCGAACGCCATTCAGGCAAAAGATATCTTTTATTCGTTGAAGCACGACAATAATGGGATTCCATAGATGGTAGCGAGTCAAAAAATGAGTTAAGGGATTGTCTGTCTTGACTACATTTTTTCGGAACACTTTCATTTAAATTAGATTTTGAAACCAGAGGTTTCTTAAGCCAATTAAGCACAGCACGTCGACCTACGTTCAATGTATTTAAAAAAAATGTTCTGCATACACGTATATATTTATTTTGCACTTTGAGGTGATATTGTAAAGTAACGCTCCTTCTGGATTCGTTGCTTACCTTTCTATTTCGGGATCTTGAAGGTGCAGTTGTTTGTATCAATGTGTTTACATAAACTTTTTTTGCATTCCAATCCATTTGCCAGAATTGTTTAAATATTTTTTGTCTTTCTTCATCATTGATTTGGGCACATTTTATGGTAGAAGCATCACTTTTACACTTACATCTTTGTTTAATGGCTCGTGGTTCTTTAATTTTTTCATAATTCCAAATGTCGCTCTCTTTTTGTTTCCCATAATAACGTTTTCCTCTTTCTCTGGATTTCTTATTTTTGGCCGCAAACCAAGCTGACTTCTGCACCTGAACTCTCTTTTTGCGATTTTGGGTCTTAGTCGGTAAGTCAAAAGGGTCGTCAGAATCGCTATTAAAACCATAAGGAACTAGCCCAACAACTCCATCATCTGGTTCAATGCCATAGTTGTCGTAATTGTTGCATTGAAGCGGTTGTGGACCAGTGCTATTGCTGTTATGAAAAGGGTATTCATTTCAGTTTTTTTATTTGTTGGAAAAATGGAAAAGTGGAAAAATGTAATTTTTGTTACAACAACCACAAGAAAAAAAAATTCCACCAAAAGTTACATTTTTATCATACTATAACCAAGTGTAAAAAAATCAGGATAAAAAGATGTAATTTTCCACTATAAACGTCAAACGAAATGATGTTGCCATTCATAAAAAATTGTTAATTTTTAATACAAAGTACTAAAATTTACATCTCTTTTTATAAACTCTTGAATTGTACAACTCTGATTTTAAAAATTATTTTTTATAGTTACAACATTTCAAAGATAACTTCTTTCTAATTTAATCTTTCAAAAAGAAAAATTCATATTAAGAATGTGTTCAATGAAAAAAGTTATTAAAAAAGAACTAAAAAAAGAAATGGGGTCAAAAAATGGACAGACGCTGAAGTTAATAAAATACTGGACTTTTTGGCAGACAATCGCCATTATGAGGTAACTTTTTGTAGTCGAATATTATGATGAAAATAACACCATTCACTTCGTTTTAAATTAAATAATTAATTAATTCACTTTTAAAAATTTTATTCGGCATCTTAAAAAATATCAATTATTTGACAGATTTTTTTTTTTTGTGATAGTTTGTACTTTTTACAAAAAAAAAACACCGTTCACGTCAATAAGGTGTAATTTTTCTTTTTTCCATTTTTCCAACCAAAAAAAAATTTAAATGAATACCCTTGAAGAGACATTTTAACATTCTATGAAAAAAAAAATATTTGAAAGACATATTCGTAAAAAAACAACAAAAAAAGCAAATTGTTACTTACCTTTTGGTGATAAAATGAAATTGGCAAACTGATAATACTAGAAGTTTTCTTTCACGTGAATGTTTATTAAGCAATAAAAATTAGTTTCATTACTGCGATTGAAAAATTTGATTAAAAAGAACAAGTAGGTTTTTTTTTAACGGGACTTAGCACGTGCGATATGGCAGGTGTGGACTTAGCACTTTTGCACATCAGTGTTTACAAACAATCATAAGCGAAATAACTGTACTTTTTTTTGTTTAGTATGATGTATTTTTCATTTATCTTTCGTTCTGCATCAAAATGTAAATTTGTATAAAAAGTGGACTTAGCACCTTTGCACTCTAAGCTGACGATATATTAGTTTAAAGTTGTTTAATATGACACCTTTTACACTGATTTCTTAGCAATACCCAAATAAGATACATGAAGTAAACCCCTTTCTGCACTTAATAGCAGAAAACTCCAAAGAACACGTTATATAAATACAAGATTCGTTTATTACATGAACGAAATTTTTTTTTTTTTTTTTTTTTTTTTTGTTATTCAGAAACATTTTAATAATTATAACAATCATCCAATATTCAGTTATTGATTAGAATTGGCTTAAATATTAAAGTATTCCTAAGAATAATCCCTTTCTGCTTCTGTCATATGCCATTCAAGCAGTTCCTTATAAAAGTAATCGTGTTGATCGGGAATATATTGTTCATCTTCGATTTTGTTTTGGTTAATAGCTATTTTATCTATATAAATACCTATTGCAATTCAAATTTTTTAATAATAAAGAACACTGTGTGGATACCCGGGTATGATTGTTGTCGAGTAGAAGGTGTAAAACCTAGTTATAGACATAATTTTTGCCAGGGTTTAAAAAACTACAGTCAAAATGAAAAAATTGCTTTTTCTTCCACTTTTTGATTTTTCATTGAACAAAAATAAACCGTTGCTTTTACTTCTGATTCATTAAATGAAAACAGTCGCAGTGAAGGCAAAAGCAAAAAACGAAATGTTGTACACAACAAAGAACATTGGCAGTCGTCATGTTAGAAAGTGTTTGGTTTGACAGATTGAAACTTTTAATAAATCCCGAAGTTAACGAAGATGGGACGTTGTGTTTGTGTTTTTATTTTGCAACTGGAGTTGAGGACAAAGAACGATCTTGCATTGGGGTTGTTAAATTGAATTGAGGCATTGTTGATGTGTCTTCTAGTGTTATTCGTTCCGGCTGTGTTACCTGGTCATGTACCGGTGGAGACCATGGTAAGTACGCGTACTTTCGACATGTTGAGTTGCTATCGCTTGATTATCTGGAACTGCCAATTTAGTTCCCCCTATATGAGGAGTAGCTTGGATATATGGAATAGACAATTTTTCCCCTTGGTTAGGTGTGTGTGTGTGCTTTGCAACTGTGATTTACTAGCACTACAGCCTTTTATTTGGTCAATATGTCGCTTAAACAATTTCCCTTGGAAATTAATTCCATAATGCAAATCTCCGATACATTTCACAATCGTACCTTTAACCATGCGCGAGTTATGACTTAAAAAATAAACTTCATCCGACAACTGAAAAGTTCGAAAATTTGTTTTAAAATCTTGCTCCTGCTTTTTAGTAATTTAAGTATACAAATCTTCTGGTTTGATAAGATCGAGATGAGTTCGTAACACTCTGCCCAAAAACAGTTGAGATGGTGGATAACCTGTTTTGGAATGAGGTGCTACGCTATGCTATGCTGGAGGTTGTTATGGGACGTCTACATCGTTTTTAAAGAATTCTTTACCGTTTGGACACATCTTTCAACCTGGCCATTGGAAGAAGGATGATATGGTGCTATAAAATTATGAAATTTAACGCCTACTTTCTGTAAAAATGTTTTAAATTCTTCTATTTTTCACATTACTTATTTATTGAATCTTCATATATTAAATAGGAATTAACAATGATTAATCAAATCTTATCCTAATACTTTATTTAAGTCCTACCACTGCCAGACAACAATTTGCTTCATCACGGGTTCTGTTCACATATATAGGTGTTTATCGCTCATCTAATTGGGTAAGTGCTGCAGTGTCTCTTCTTCTCAAGCGAGTGTGGCCGTCACGATTAAAAATATTTCGAGCTAGTGGATTTGGGTGTTGTTCAAGCCTTTTTAAATATTTTAATGCATATTTTGTAATCATACTTTTTACTAATTGCACATTGAGATCCTTATGAATGTTTGAGTTAACATACATAGGAGAAACATACCAGGAAGCGGCTGTGATTATTCGAAGAAGTTTATTTTGACGCATTTGAATTTTTTCGATATTAGAGGACGAGGCAGTGCCCCATAGTTGAATACCGTAGCACCAGATAGGCTTTAAGAGAGAGTTGTAAAGTAGAAGCTTGCAATCGAGACTAAGGACAAAATTCCTTCCAATAAGACAATGAATTTGAATCGCTTTTAGTTTCATTTGAGTTAATTTTGCCTCTATATGGCATTTCCACGTTAATCGCCGATCCAGATGTATACCGAGATACATTACATGCGAATGTTGAGGAAAAACTTGATTATTGATTGCAATAGGGGGGCAAGATTACCGGCGCAAGGTGAATGTTATATGTACGCATTTTTGCACATTGACCATTATCCTCCATTGTCTTTACCATATTTATAGTTTAAATATATGATGCTGTAAGTAACGAGATGCTTCATTACGGTTTACGTGGACGCTTAGAAAAGCTGTATCGTCTGCAAATGTTGAAGTTTAGTTGTTGTAGTTGTTTGTTGGCATGTCCGAAGTATAATTTAAGTATAATAGAGGGCCCAGGATGCTGCCTTGTGGAACTCCAGCGCCAATTGGCTGAGGTGAACTTAAGAAATTTCCTTCTTTAATAATAAATTGACGACCGAATAAGTAGTTTTCTTACAGCTTGTGTGTGTTTGCTGGTAAATTTTGCTTCAATTTATGTAATTAGCCTTAATGCCAGACTTTATCTAAAGCTTGCGAAACATCGATAAAGAGTGCTGAGCAATATTTTTTTTTCAAATGTTTTTCTTATGACATTTACTACTCGATGAGTTTGTTCAATTGTGCTGTGTTTTCTTCTAAATCCGAATTGATGGTTTGGAATACATCTATTTTCACTTAAAATCGGTGTTCATTTTGAAACTAATAATTTCTGAAACAGCTTTGATATATTTGATAATAACCTAATAGGCCTATATGACTCAACTTGTGTATGATCTTCCTGGCTTTGGTATCATGGTAACTAATGAAACCATCCATTTTTGAGGATAGTATTCAAGGCGTAAAATAGCATTAAAAATAAAAAGAATAATTTCCTTTGCTACGCGAGGTAGCTCTAAAAGCATTTTATTGCTGATCTTATCAATACCAGGTGCCTTCTTAGTGTTTAAGTCACAAATAGCCTTTTCGATTTCTCTTATCTCAAATCTGAGGGGAATAGCTGCTTTAGCAGCAACAGGTGGTAACTCTACCACAATATCGTGAGATATATTCGGTGTAAATACGTTTTTCAAGTGACTAACAAACAGATTTCCTTTTTCAATATCGTTTTTTGCCCAACTACCATTCAAGTTTCTTAATGGTGGCTTGGATATAACTGGCCTTTTTAGATTTCTAGCTGCACGCCATAATGAGTAGTCTGATTGTGGAGTTGCATCAAGTTATTTAAGATATTTTTCTAGAGAAGACGTTTTCTGAGTCGGCCTTTCTTAGCCTTTTTGTGTACTCTTTTAATAAATTCTTAAGATGCGGGGATCTGTACAGTTGCCACTCTCTTCGAACTCTCCTTTTTTTCAGTCCAGAGCCGCTCGACATCTGTGGAATATATTTTAATATTTTTTGTTTTTTTAGGGCCGATACTGGAATGTTGAACAGCTAGTTTTAGATAACTGTCAAAATTAACAACAGAGCGATCCACATTCTCCGGTGTACTAAGCGGAATATTTTCTGTGCAATTTATTTGTGTGGATGACGTCGCTAAGTAACCAGTCGGAGATACAATACTATTGGGGTTCATTTAAGTAACAATTGTAGGTGTGTGGTCAGAAGATAATTCTAAGGAAGCTTCAACACAAATCGTTTCTGTGGGGATGTTTTTAACCGCGCCAAAATCGATAACATCTGGAATTTTTTCTGATCAGTAGGCCAATATGTTGGTTGTCCACTCGCTACCACATTTAAATCCATTTACCAATAGTATTATAACAAACACGACCCTTTGGTGTTATAAGTCGTGACCCCCAGAAGGTTTGTTTAGCGTTATAATCGACCGCGGTCAGGAAACAGGGTCCTAGTGATTTGAAATATTCAAAATATTGGCTTTCTGATATTGAAATCTAGGTTGAGAGTATAAAGATGAAATTACTATGTTTGGACTTAGCATTTCAACACAAATGTTCGTTGCTTGCGGATAATCCTCACAATGATCACACATTAAGTAGTGTTTGACTCGGGTTTTTATCAAAATGGCAGAACCTCCACAAGCTCTATCTCGAGGGTCCTTGGTATCATATAGTGTGTAACCATTGATTTTAAACGTATTTCTTGAGGTTAGATGAGTTTCAGAAACCATCATAACAACAATTTGTTTATTTTTAAGAAAGTATTCTAATTCATTTTTATGTTGGCGGATGCCGTTTGCGGTCCAAAAACAAATTTTTAAACAGTTAATGGCTTGTTAAGTACAGCTTGCAATAACATCAATTGCATTCTAAGAATTTCCTGCATCATATTACCCATTGTGTTCGTAAAATTATTTACTGTTTGCACCTATGTTTCCATGGTTTTTTTCTAGACGACTTAAATTGGAAACTGGAGTTTCATCATTACTTGACGAAGCACCTTGCATTGGCACATGGTTGGATTTTAGGACGTTAGCGTAAGAGGTTCTGTTATTACTATGCTGCGGAGCCTGAATGTCTTTAGTGGTTACTTGATTTGTTACCTGCATTTGAGAGGGATTAGATTTCGGTCCAACCGACTGCTTGACGACAATATATACAGGGCATCCTCTATAATTGGCAGTGTGATTACCGCCACAGTAGCTACATTTTTTTACGTTATAGTCGGTTTTTGACTTTTTGCTAATAACTGTATCATGTAATTTACCACATACTACGCAAACAGGGGGTAAATAGCAGTATGCCTTAGTATGACCAAATTCTTGACAGTTTAAACATTAAACGGGACCATTTCTTTTGTGTGGATCTTCTATAGTTATTCTTCTATACAGAATGTATTCCAAATTGTAAATAAGATGCATTTCGTTTTTTTAGCTTAACGTCGCCGGGCTCCAACTTCACTCGAAATAGTGGTTGGGGATTTGTTCCCCTATTTTTAATATTTACCAGATTTTTTATTTTGAAGCCTTTTTCTTTCAAGAAAGTTTTTATTTCTTCTGGGTCGACAAATGAGTCGATTCCCTTTATCACTACCTGAAGACCTTTGGTGCTCTTAAGTTGGTATGTATAAAAACTTTTTTTAGTGCTTTAAATTTGTTAATAATTTTGCGAAAATCATTCTCATGATTGACTTGTGTTTTTGTCTCGTTTTTACTATCACGCTTGATTGCCGCTACGTAAAACGAATTTTCACCTATCAACGAGATCAAACTCTTTTCAAGCTCATTTGAGTTTTGCTCCCTAAGATATATCGGGGGAGGAAGATTTATCACGTTTGGTGCTTTTGAGGATTCGTCCTGCAGAATTGCAAAAAGATTTTGTAAATTTATTCTACAAAAAGATGGTACTTTTGAGGCCGAAGCAATAGCTGAAGAGGTAGGGCTGCAACCCCGTTTAAGCACTGTTATATACATGTCCGTACAAACTTGTACTTGAGGCTTTTGACAACTTTTTACTTGAGATTTTTCCATTGCGTCTGGTTTGAGTTCATGGTATTATTTGTTACAAAAATTGTTTTTGCCGCTGCGGCAAAACTTGCAGTCACTAGCGAGAGATTCATATTTTTTAATGTATCAGCATCAACCGTCTTTGTAAAAACCGAGGCCGAAAGGGAACGTGTACGTACAATTGGTTAATTGGGTAGTTAATATTGTTTTATTTTATTTATTTCAGCATTATTTTCGTTTGCATGAACTGTTACATACACATTTCTTTTATTTAGTTTTATTGTTGTTTCATTGTTTTTACTCATACAAAAAGTTGTTTTTGTTTTTCACCGTTTTGCTGTGCTTTAATATTTTTTTTATTTATTGTATTTTACAACAACACCAAAAAAAAGAAATTTTACTAAAATTTTTTTGCTCAGAGTATGTATACATACACATGTATGAACATTCATACGTATATATTTTTACTATTTTTCTTTATTTACTTTTTTCGTTTTAATTGTTCACTTTTATGTTAAATAACACTGCTTTACAAATTTTTAATTTGGAAAAATACCAAGAACGCCACATGCCTAGATAAGTTAATTGGGACCTCCTGAATACGAAAAACGCTGTAATTTTTTTTCTAAGTACCTTTTTTAGATAACGGTATTTTTGTGTTTTTCGGTGTGTGGTCCCACTTGTGGAGCCCAACCGAAAAGTCCGATCGAGATAAATAGCATATCGTTATTCAGGTTTTTTTTCCCACGAACTTGGGCTCCGAAAGTGATGAACAAGGTGAAAGATTTCACCAGGAAATGGAAGAAATCGAGAGACGCTAGAAAGGGATGAACAAATGATGCCCGACTATTGTTGGTTCCTCATTCGCGAAGCTCCATCCGAAAAAAAAAAACGCAAAAGTTCAAGACGCTCGTCATTTTAATTTAAATTTTTTTAATTTGCGCCGAATATAGTGTGTGAGCAATGAAGATGAAAATATTGTCGTTCCACAAAATCCTTAATAAAAACTTAATTTTTCATCCGAATTTTTCAAATTACGTTTAAAATGTTGGTAATTAAATAAACTATTTAGTAAAAAAATAAAACATTCCAAATCTTTACTGTAACGTAGAAAAAAAACGAAATAAGAATTAAAAATTTTGAAAAAAAAACGTACAAAATAGGCAATAGGTAATTTGCACTTGCAGCATATCAACTGAAAAGGCATTCAATTACCTTTTCAACGATATGCTATTTACCTCGATTAAGTGGGACCATACACCGAAAAACACAAAAGTACAAAAGTAAAAAAAAAAATTACAGCGTTTTTCGTGCTCAGGAGGTCCCAATTAACTTATTTAGGCATGTGGCGTTCTTGGTATTTTTTGGCTGTAAACCAGTGTAATTTAAATAAAAAAATATCATTAATTTTTTATACTACATTTACACCTACGCAAAATCTAGTACTTACGAGATTTCGAGCCAAATCTAGTTGTTTTTGACTAGATTTCCCATACAAAACAAAATCTACTTCGTGACAAGATTTCGACGAAATCTACTCAAAATCTAGTAGTACTTAATGATGCAACTATGGTTTTTACAATATAGCACTAAAAAATATTTCCCTGCACAAGAAAAAATGACATTAAAAAAAAAACAAAACAAAAATTGTTAAAAAAAATATTAAAAAATTTTTATAAAAATTGTAAAAAAATTAAAAACACGAATAATGTTTTATCACAGTGCTCGTTGAATGCAGACGTGTTTTTTTTTTAACTCGGCATACGGTTTTTGTTTTCTTTTAACATACTTAAATAAGTTGTTATAAAATCATAATATTATTATATTATAAATAATATAATATCAGCGAATTGGACGCTTAAAAATAATTTTTAATTTGTGAACATAAACGTCAATAATTAAAATAATAAAAGTTATAATTTAATAAAAAAATGTATGTATGAACATACATACATAAACATACAAACATACATTTTAAGCAAAAACATTTCTTGTTTTTGTTTATTCTTCTTTTTTATTATCGGGGTTTTTAACAACAAATAACAAGAAGAGCACAATTAAACAAACTGTAAAATAAGAAAAAAACTCTTATGAATGCGTACAATGCAAAAACAATTAAACATAATGAAAGAAATGCTTATGTTACAGTGAGTGTTGACGAAACAAAAGTAGAAACAAAAAAAAGAATCGATGATAGCAATTACTTAACGGCTAAACCTATTACTCGAACGCGTTCCCTCTCACCTTCTTTGTTTACAAATACGGTCGATCGTATTACAATAACAAGTTTGTTAACTGCAGGCGCTACCGCAGAGCCAAAAACTTTAATAAGTGATGATACGGTTAACCCCAAAACAGCCGCTATGGACAACTCAGTAACTCAAGGAAAAATTTCTCAAAAGCCTACAGTACAAGTTGGTATGGACAGGTACATAACAGTGCTCAAACGGGGACGCAGCCCTACCTCTGCAGCAGTTGCTTCGGCCTCAAAAGTACCAACTTTTGATAAAAGAAATACTCAAAATCGTTTTGCAATTCTGGAGGATGAATCCTCTGAAACACCAAACGTCATAAAATCGTCAAAGCCTCCCCCGATATATCTTAGGGAACAAAATTCAAATGAGCTCATAAAGAGTTTGATATCAGTGATAGGTGAAAATTCGTTTTACGTAGCGGCTATCAAGCGTGGTAGTATAAACGAGACTAAAATACAAGTCAAACATGAGAATGATTTTCACAAAGTAATAAACAACTTTGAAGCACTAAAAAAAAACTTTTATACATACCAACTGAAAAGCAGTAAAGGTCTTCAGGTAGTGATTAAGGGTATTGACTCATGTGTGGACCCAGAAGAGGTCAAAACATTCCTAGAAGAAAAAGGCTTCAAGGTAAAACATATAGTAAACATTAAAAATAGAGAAAAAATTCCCCAACCACTTTTTCGAGTAGAGTTTGAACCCGGCGACGTTAAGCTTAAAAAAAATGAAACGCATCCCATCTATGATTTAAAATACATTCTGTACAGAAAGGTAACTATATAGGAGCCGCACAAAAGAGGTGGTCCCGTTCAATGTTTGAACTGCCAAGAATTTGGCCATACTAAGGCATACTGCTATTTACCCCCTGTTTGCGTAGTATGTGGTGAGCTACACGGTACAGTTCTTTGCGATAAGTCTAAAACCGACCCCAACGTAAAAAAATGCAGCAACTGTGGTGGTAATCACACTGCCAATTATAGAGGATGCCCTGTATATACTATCGTCAAGCAGTCGGTTGGACCGAAAACTAATCCCCCTCAAATGCAGGTAACGAATCAAGTAAACAGTAATGATCTTCAGGCTCCGCAGCCTAGTAGTAACAGAACCTCTTATGCTAACGTTTTAAAATCAAACAATGTACCAATGCAAGGCGCTTCGTCAAGTAATGACGAAACTCCAGTTTCTAATCTAAGTCGTCTAGAAAAAACCATGGAAACATTAGTGCAAACAGTAAATAATTTTACAAACACAATGGGTAATATGATGCAGAAAATTCTTAGAATGCAATCGATGTTATTGCAAGCTATTCTTAACAAGCCATGAACTGTTTAAAAATTTGTTTTTGGAACGCAAACGGCATCCGCCAACATAAAAATGAATTAGAATACTTTCTTAAAAATAAACAAATTGATGTCATGATGGTTTCTGAAACTCATTTGACCTCAAGAAATACGTTTAAAATTAATGGTTATACTCTATATGATACCAAGGACCCTCGAGATAGAGCTTGTGGAGGTTCTGCTATATTAATAAAAAACCGAATTAAACACTACCCAATGTGTGATCATCGTGAAGATTATCTCCAAGCTACTAACATTTGTGTCGAAGAGCTAAATCGAAGCATAGTTATTTCATCTCTATATTCACCACCTAGATTTGCAATATCAGAAAGCCAATATTACAAATATTATAAGTCACTGGGGCCCTGTTTCCTGGCTGCTGGCGATTACAACGCAAAACATACCTTCTGGGGGTCACGACTTATAACACCAAAGGGTCGTGTTTTGTTTAATACAATCTCTAAAATGAATTTAAATGTTGTCGCGAGCGGCCAACCAACATATTGGCCTGCTGATCCGCAAAAAATTCCAGATGTCATCGATTTTGGCGTGGTTAAAAACATCCCCACAGAAACGATTTACGTTGAAGCTTCCATAGAATTATCATCTGATCACTCACCTACAATTGTTACTATAAAAAACACCAATAGAATTGAATCTCCCTCTGGTCACATAGCGACGTCAGCTACACATATAAATTGGATAAAATATAAAAAATATCTTAGTACCCATTGCACAGAAAATATTCCGCTTAGCACACCGGAGTATATAGATCGCTCTATTGTCAATTTTGACAGTTTTCTAAAACTAGCTGTTCAACATTCCAGCATTGCCCCCAAAAAAACCAAAAATAATAAAATATATTCCTCAGATGTCGAGCGTCTCTTGTCTGAAAAAAGGAGAGCTCGTAGAGAGTGGCAATTGCACAGATCCCCTCAACTTAAGAACTTACTAAAAGACTGTACAAAAAGGCTGAGAAAGTTACTGCAGACTCAGAAAACGGCTTCTCTGGAAAAATATCTTAAGGAACTTGATGCAACTCCACAATCAGACTACTCATTATGGCGTGCAGCTAGAAATCTCAAAAGGCCAGTTGTCGCTAATCCGCCATTAAGAAACTTGAATGGAAGTTGGGCAAGAAATGATGTTGAAAAAGGAAATCTGTTTGTTAATCATTTAAAACACGTATTTACCCCTAACATATCTCACGATATGGCGGTCGAGTTACCACCTGTTGCTGCTAGACCAGCTGTTCCCCTAAGATTTGAGATAAGAGAAATCGAAAAGGCTATTTGTGATTTAAACCCCAAGAAGGCTCCGGGTTTTGATAAGATCAGCAACAAAATGCTTTTGGAGCTACCCAGCATAGCAAGGAGAATTATTCTTTTAATTTTTAATGCTATTTTACGCCTGGAATACTATCCTCAAAAGTGGAAGGTTTCCTTAGTCATCATGATACCTAAACCAGGAAAGGATCACACAAAAGTTGAGTCATATAGGCCTATAAGTTTACTTTCAAATATATCAAAGCTGTTTGAGAAGCTGTTAGCGTCAAAATTAACCCCAATTCTAAATGAAAACAGATGTATTCCTAACCACCAATTCGGCTTTAGAAGAGAACACAGCACAATTGAGCAAACCCATCGTATAGTAAACGCAATAAGAAAAGCCTTTAAAGAAAGAAAATATTGTTCCGCTCTCTTCATCGATGTTTCTCAAGCTTTTGACAAAGTCTGGCATGAAGGCTTATTACATAAATTGAAGCTAAACTTACCAGTAAACACACACAAGCTGTTAGAAAGCTACTTAGTCGGTCGAAAGTTTATTATTAAAGAAGGTGATTATTTAAGCTCTCCTCAACCAATTGAAGCTGGAGTCCCTCAGGGAAGCATCCTAGGCCCACTTTTATACTTAATATATACTTCGGATATGCCAATAAACAACTACACCCAAACTTCAACATTTGCTGATGACACAGCTTTTCTAAGCTTGCACGAAAACAGTCAAGAAGCATCTCGATACCTACAGGATCATATATTTCAACTCGAACTGTGGCTGAAGCAATGGAGGATAAAGGTCAATGAGCAAAAATGCGTACATGTAACATTTACCTTGCGTCGGGAAACATGCCCCCCCTATTAAAATCAATAATCATTTAGTGCCTCAAAATTCGCATGTAAAATACCTCGGTATTCATCTAGATCGCCGTTTAACGTGGAAAAGCCATATAGAGGCAAAATTATCTCAAATGAAACTAAAAGCCATCCAAATTCATTGGCTTATTGGAAGAAACTCTGTCCTAAGTCTCGACTGCAAACTTTTACTTTACAACTCCATCTTAAAGCCAATCTGGTGCTACGGTATTCAACTATGGGGCACTGCCTCGGCCTCTAATATCGAAAAAATTCAAAGGCGCCAAAATAAACTTCTTCGAATAATCACAGCTGCCCCTTGGTATGTTAAAAACTCAAATATTCACAAGGATCTCAATGTTCCTTTAGTAAAAACTATGATTACAAAATATGCAGTAAAATATTTAAAAAGGTATGAACAACACCCAAATCCACTAGCTCGAAATATTTTAAACCATGGCGGCCACACTCGCTTAAGAAGAAGAGACACTGCAGCACTTACCCAATAAGATGAGCGATAAACACCTATATAAGTGAACAGAACCCGTGATGAAGAAAATTTTTGTCTGGCACTGGCAGGACATAAAATAACGTATTAGGTTAAGATTTGATTAATTATTGTTAGTTCATATTTAAAATATGAAGATTCAATAAAAAATAAGAGAAAAAAAAAAACGAATAATATTGATAAAATAAATATCGTTGATTATTAAAAAAAAGGTAATGCAAATTTTTTAAAGTATATTTCTTTTTGTGTTTGTGTGTGTAACGAAAAAACTTTAAGTCAGCTGTTGTGTTATAAAAACAAAATCTCGCTAATGTCAAAAAAGTACAATGTAAACGCACTAGATTTCGAAGAAGATTTTAAATCAAATCTACAAGATTTCGGCCTAATGTAAATGTAGTATTAGCGTCCATTCGCTTAATGTTTATATTACAAAATCAAATGTGATTGATTAATAATTCAAAACGTATGCGGGGTTAAGAATACACGTCTGTATCGCAACAAAGCACAAAACTAAATTCTTCTGACGCAAAGTTTGTGCCATTATGACTGACCACAGTAATGGTCACTCTATAAGCTGCGAACATTTCGTCTAAAATAGCAATCTTCGAGCCATTTGTTATACGCATCCGAGACCACAAGCAACATCAACCCAGCAAAAGGCCCTCATAGTCTATATGTATTCTCGCCCATGGTCCTTTAGCGTACACCCAATGGTGTTCTCTAAACTTAGGAGGAGCATGGCCATGCCTTGCGCATTCTTGACAATCGCTAACCATCGTTTCTATGTCAGTATCCACACCAGGCCAGTATATAAATGACCTAGCCAAACCCTTCATTTTTACCATGTATGCAAATTGTTTAAAACCAATTGTCGAAATGCCGTAGGAATAACAACTCTATGTTCAAAAATTAAGCAATTCGCAGCAAGTTTATAAGGGGATTCTGGCGCTTTATATCCGTAAAGGGCTAAACATTTCCATTCTTCAAGTAAGTGTACAATTTTCGCCAAGTTCTCATCCTTTCTAGTTTCTGTGGCTATTCGTTAAGCATTTATTGGTAATTGATTTACTTGTCTAACAAAAAACTCGTCAAATTCATCTAACTCATGTTTATTACTTCCTAAAAATAATATCGATTGTCTTGGAGAAAGGTTGTGGATCTCATTTTCATATTTTAAATGCAATCTGGAGCAAAAATCTGCATTAGAGTTTTCTTTGGTTTGCTTGAACATTATTTTAAAGTTGAAATAAGCCAAAAAAAATTAGCATAATTCCTCATCCGACTTATGCACAAATTAGAAAGAGACTGCCCGGGATGTAGAATTTGGCTTTACGGCGTATTGTCTGTTATTAAAGTAAAATGTCGTACATAAAGATACAGGAAGAATTTTTTTACAGCCCACACTTTAGCTAATGCTTCTTTATCGATTTGAGGATAGCGTTGTTCCTTAGTTGTCATAGTTCGGCTCGCAAAGGCAATCGAACGTTCTTGCCCATTCATAAGTCTATGTGAAAGAACTGCTCCAAGTCCCGTTTTACTCACTAAAAGGGCAAATAGGTAGAGTCAGTCACATATGGTATTTGACACAATTTGCGTTTTGTTTTGTCTTATATTCCGATTAAAAATATTTTTTTAGTATCAATTTAAACATGGCTATGTAGCAGTTTCAACAATTATCCTATAGAGAGAAAAATGGCAACCAATGATATTTTGAAGTATCATTTATTTAGTAAAATATAAACGTGGCTGACACTAAATGCAAAAGGAAGTCGTTTTCGAGAGTGTTTTTAAACTTTAATAATCTTCCTATGCACTTTCGTTATAACTTTTATTTTTGTTTTTTTTTTCGAAAGTTCAAGAAACAAACTATTATAAAATGCTGAAATAAAAGCGGTAAGTTATTTAAAAAAATATTTATTAGTAAAATAAATTGTGACTGACACTACAGCTCAAAGCGTGACCGACGTTACACTCACTTTATGTAGTATAAAAGTCAGTATTTTAACATGAAACGTTAGAATTGAAATCATAGCGCATAAAATAGGAACTCTAAAATTATTTGAAAGATACAAAATTGTAATTAATGAACTCGTTAAAATGCTATTTTTGAATATAAACACATAAGTTAGAAACCAACATTGAAACTAAAATAATTCAAAACAAACCCTTTTTAGAAATCAGAAATATAAATGTTTCAAAAACTTAAAATATTTATTTTTTTTAATTCTAATTTTTTTTAAAACAATATCAAATTTTTAAAAAAAAAATATCAATTTTTTTAAAAAAATATCCAAAAATTGTTGCCACTATAAAAACTTAAAAGTAACATAATGTTGCCACCATACTTAAGTATTTTTACTACTAAAATCAGATATTAATTGTTTCCATTGATGGTAGACTTATGCGTGAAATTACCCAATAATAGTGGCAACGAAGGATCATAAGTCATCAAAACTTGGGGTGATATTAACATGGCCTTTATCTGATAAATCAATACGGCTTCGATATGTTTTTTAGATTTGTGAATTCGTTGGGAATCCATTTTATGGCCCAAAAACTCTACTTCCGTTGCCGCAAAGATACACTTTAAACGATTTAACTTAAGGCCATGTTTTCTAATTCTTCCCAAAAACATATCCAGAGTATTCTATAATGATTCAAAGTCTTTCCCATAAACCAAAACGTCATCAAAAAAATTCCGCACGTTAGGAACAGATTCTATTCCTCTTTGCCAGATCGCTGGAATACTTGCAGCACCATACACAGCTCGAGTTGGTCAAACTAGACCATGAGTAGGAGTATTCAGCGCCAACGCATGACTAAATTCTTCGTCCACCGGTAAATGTGTATATGCATCAGTTATGTCAAAGCAACAGAATATTTGAACCTCCCATTTGGTTGAATATAAATTCAGCTCTAGGCATTGGATGATCGTCGATGACCATTTGAGGATTGAGAGTAGTTTTATAGTTCCCGGTCATTCGAATCTGTCCATTCTTTTTAGCCACCACATGAGTGGTTGAAGCCCATTCCTAGGAATCTACCTGTTTGTTATAGCCTAACGCAATTTTCTTTTCAATTTCTTTAGCATAAGAATCTCTCAGAGCCAGAGGTATCTCTCTAGCTTTTGCAAAAACAGGTCTTGCTTTCGGTTGGAGATGCACTGAAATTGGCGGACCCAACAATATACCCGCTTCATTTCCAAAAACATCATCATATCTAGCGAGCAATTGATTAAGAAGTTTTTGTTGATCATTTGATAAACTCGGCTTCATAGTTGTAACAGCATTAATATTTTTGTGCACAAGCGATGAAAAAAGATTTAAATAGTTGTGTTCATGCATTAAGTGTGCTATTCATTCTCTTCCAAACAAAGAATCAAAATCTTATTCTACTACATATAGGTTTAATCGTCATGATGTATTCCCAACTTTTACGGTCACAGGTAACGACCCACACACGAAACTTTATGACGACTGTAACTAGAAAATTGCCTATCAGTTTTTTGCAATGCAAACTTATTTTTAATACGTCGAAGAGTGTTAATACTAATAATACCACAGGGTGCTCCAGTGTCAAGTTCCATATTGACGGCACGTCCATCTATTAGGACCTTCAATAATTTTCTATCTGTTAATTTATTAACGTCTTACTTATTAAGACTTTGTGTAAAGTTGTCATCAGCATCGGATTGTAAACCTTCGTCTTCTTTTATTTGTGATTTTTGACTTGCAGGCCTTAGAAATATGTCCACGTTTTCCACATGAAAAACATTCTACATTGTTAAATTTGCAATCCATAACACATAACGCCTTCAAAACGACTATCAACAGACTGTTGTTGTTTTGATATTAGACGTGCTTTGTTCTTAAACTTCGGCGAAGCAAATCCCAGCTCATTTGTACATTCTTGTAAAGGCATTTGTTGTGGCAGATTAACTTCAACAGATGTGTTGCGTGATACTTCGAGCGATTGCGCAATTTCGTATGCTACAGCGAAGACATCAGGCTTCTTACTAATAATTGCATTACATACCTCACGCGATTCCAATCCATACAGAAGTTGTTCAATAAGCATTCTGTCAAGAAAGTTCCCATATTCACAGTGTGTGGCGCTTTGCTTAAGTCGGAGGCAAAAATTGGCTATTGATTCACCTTTAGCTTGTGTATTTGACGGAACTTATACGGAAATATTGACCCTTGCATACTGAGCATGTAACTGTGTGGGCACAGAACTTAGTTGTAAGGCCCAATCAAATCGGGCAAAATACTCGCCAACTGTTGCTGATTGAGCTGAACTATATTCGGACATTGAAAATACTGGAGATCTCTGAGCTGAGGTCGATGAGCTCGCTACGTCGGCAAACGCTTTTTGAATGGCATTCCCGTAAGGGATTCCATAACATCCTGAGGAATAGACATCTTAAAAAAATATCCCACTTCTGACACCAAAACTATTATGTATTCAAATACTCCTTTCTAAATTCAAGGCACAAACTCAACTCATTTTATTGAAAATTAAAAAGTACAATTAGACAAAACTAAATTTGAAATATTGATTATGAAAACTCAATATAACAAGAGTGCTATATTCGGCTGTGCCGAATCTTATATACCCTTCACCATTTTGCGAGCAGAATACAGAGCAACTAGACAAAAACAAAATAATTTTTACATATACATACATATTTACAATACTAAAAATTTAAAAAGCGAAAACTGGTAAATATTTTTTTTAATTCGTTTTTGAACACAAAAATTAAAAAAAATAAATTTGTTTTTGAAAAACCAAGATTCGAACCAGCGGACTCACAGTTTCTAGAACAACTGAACTGAAATATGGCCCGTTTTATTATTCACAACTCAACTTATTTGAGTTGTAATTATTTTTGAAATAGGGACATCACATGGTAAAATTAACTTCTCTCCTCATAAGGACCCAGAATATATATACTTTATAGTACGGTCTTAGATCAATATTGTAGAAATTACAAACGGAATGGCAAACTTATATATACCCTTTTTCCACCTGAGGTGAAGGGTATAAAATTACGGCATTATTTATGAAAATCGTATTATTTACTAATGTTGCCACGACTAAAATTTCTCCCGAAATAAGGCGATTATGCTAATATAATTTCATCATGACATGAGAACAAGGTAGGCTGCCTACTGTTTTAATGGGTGTTTTGTTTAAAAAAAGCCAAGTGGGTTATTTTTGTTTATATTCATTTAAACAGATAATTTTAACGTTTTTTTTTATAGAAAAGTAAAGAAAATTATTCTAAAATTCATACAATGTATTTATATGCCCATTTGTGTGTATGTACATTTAACTTTAGTGGGTTTTGTTTATATATGTATGAATTTAAACATAGATAGTGTACTTAGAATTGCCAGATATGAAATCCATAAAAACAGTACATCGAGAAAAAAGCAGTATATCAATGTAAAAAAAGTAAAATTTGTTTGTTTATTAACTTAAAATTCAGTACATAAAATAAATAAGTTATTTACTTAAAACAAAAAATATAAAATTCAATGCATAACAATTCATAAAGAGCACACAATAAGAGATCTTTAATATTAACCCCCTTATTCAAAAATATTTAACGTTCACATTAGTAAACCAACACAAAAAAACTCATTTACTTTTGCTGGGCTTAATGTATTGGTTAACTAATGTGATCTTTAACTTTTTTTGCATAAGAGGGTAAGAATTTAATATAACTGGTGTTTGCCTAATGGTCGAAAATTGACCATAAATTTTTATGTTACTAATTATGGAGAAAACATAGTACATACATCTAAATATACATGAATTTATGTTCGTATGCCTAATATTAACGAAAATTAATCAAAGTACCCTGATGTAGAACGAAAAATTACCAAATGGCTCCCCCTTACATATTCTTATTCACTCAGGGTCATGCATGATGAATTTTATGTTTTTAGGTCGAATATTAACAAAAATTAAAAAAAGTACCAGATGAAAGACAAAAAAGTACTAAAATGTTTCATCGTATAGGGTCTCATCCACTTAGGACCGTGCATGACGTACCTTAACAAAGCGCAAAGCGTTTTCTAGCTGTCAAAAATTCTCATGCCTTTGCAATTGGAAAACCCGATTTTGACAGCGCGTTTAATAGTGTTGTTGGCCGCTATTGTTAATGAATAACGGCAATTTAGCTATTTTTTGTCAATCTAGCGGTTTTATCTGGATTTTTTATTTCTATTTTGTGGTTTTATTAAAAAAGAAAGTTAATACTACTGTTTGTCACACAACGTTGACGATCTTGTTTAGGTATGGCATATCAGCGTATTCCGCTCTTATTTATGTAAGGCTGTAAAAATTACATCAAAATTCAACCTATGTAACGCTTAATTCAATTAATTTAAATACCCTCCA
The DNA here is from genome assembly GCA_963931875.1 of Pollenia griseotomentosa. Taxonomy (NCBI): domain Eukaryota; kingdom Metazoa; phylum Arthropoda; class Insecta; order Diptera; family Polleniidae; genus Pollenia; species Pollenia griseotomentosa. Next base: position 141,578,657 of record OZ007561.1, on the reverse strand, counting down.
CCACAACAAGTTGTGAAGAGGATATACTAAGTTTGGCATTCCGTGTGAAACTTTTTTATTATTCATCTCAGAACCCATAAAGTATATATATTCTGGATACTTGAGTAATTCTAATTCGATTTCCGTCTGTTGCAAACACGCTCACTTTCGAAAAACTCAAAAGAAATAAGCAAACTTGGTGTTAAATTGCTTGTAGTTATCCTAAGCAGTTTGGGATTGAAATCCAGCAAAATCGGTTCAGTAGGATAAGAGCTATGAATCAAAATGTGGAACCACCACTTTAAAAAAATTATAATTTTGTTACAAAAACTAACATAAATGGCGAAACAATGCACGAAATGGTATGAGATTTTGCAAAATTTCGTTTTATTCGACTGGAAATAACACTGTAAAATTTCGTGAAGATCTGTTCATAATTTACCCTAGGCCTCAATTAAACCCTACTCTCGGCAAACAGATTAGTACGCCTAAAACCGTCATTATTAGTTCTATCATAACAAAATTTGCCACATCACCGTTTTTAGGACTAGAAATGACACGGTAAAATTTCGTGAAGATCGGTTCATAATTTACCCTAGGCGCCATATAAGCCCATCTCCCGGAAAACAGTTTAGTACGCCTAAAACCGTAATAATTAATGCTATCATAATAAAATTTTGCACGTCAAAGTTCTTTAGGACTAGAAATTACACTGTAAAATTTCATTAAGATCGGTCCATAATTTACCCTATAGGCGGGTCCATGATTGCCCATGGCCATCAAATAAAGTACACTAGCAAAAATTGTTTTAGGTAGAACCGGTCACTATAAGCCCAAGGAGGGGGACCTAACATGGGGGAGTTCTCTCTCCTTTATTATGGCTTTTGGCTGTCAATGTCGATCTGGGACAGGTCAGGTCAGAAGGACGTCGGCTACGCGGATGATGAAGTTATATTGGTAATGGGCAAGTTTCTGCCCACAATTAGCGAAGTCATGCAAGGGGCACTGGGCGAACTGGCAGCATGGGCGACTGTTAAGGGTCTGGGAGTCAATCCGGAGAAGACAGAGTTAGTTCTTTTTACTTGGAGGTACAAAGTGGAGAGTTTTAGGGTGCCGGTACTAGGGGGAGTAGAGCTTAGGCTATCTGATAGTGCTGTCCTAGAAGACGAATATAGGAGAGTCTGAGAAGGGGTATCAATGCCTACTATGCTTGCAGATCATCGATAGGTAGGAGCTGGGGACTCCGGCCGTCAGTAGTGGGATGGCTGTACACTTCGGTGGTAAGACCCATTCTAACGTATGGATGCTGTGTTTGGTAGAAGTCACTGAGATTGGTTAGTCGAAGGAACCTTCTGTCTAAGGCTCAGAGGTGTGCTTCAATCGGCCCTGGATGTCATTCTACATCTTCTGCTTACTGAGCAGTATGTGATGGGAATGGTAGCCAGGAGCATTCTTAGGCTGAGATAGTTAGGATTGATGGGAAACGTCACGCAGGGTCACTAACGGATCCTGGGCGAGATTGAGGTTGGTGGCTTTTGCCTCGGCTCGCTCGACTCCACTGATTATGTGAGCACTAGTGTGGATTTTTGGAGGTTGCCGGTAGGAGCAGATAATTTAGTGGATTTGCTATTTTCACTGATGGCTCGAAGACGAGGGGCACGGGTGCGGGCGTCTACATTGAGGATCTGGACATCAGAAGGTCATATAGGCTTCCAGACGACTGCAGTGTTTTGAGGGCCGTTGAACTGATGAAGGACATTGATAGGGGCTCGGGGGTCAATATATATGTGGACAGCCAGGCGGCTCTTATGGCCGTAAGGGTCTGTTATGTGAACTCCAGGCTGGTTGATGATTGTATGAGGGCTCTGGATGGAGTCTTATGGAAGTATATGCTAAGGTTGTGCTGGGTGCCGGGTCACTGCGACATAGGCGGCAATGAGGTTGCTGATGAGTTGGCGAGACAAAAGGAGACTTTACACCAGCCTTTCTACCTACCTACCTATTTATTAAAACACCAGGAACTTAAAACTAAATTGAGGGAATTAAAAAAAGTCATGGAAGGTTTTAAATTGTGATCGACGAATTGACAGATACATATGTTATACAAAAAGTATGTTCATATTACTATTCGTTTCTATAATGCTGAAAGAAAATAATTTGAAATATATAATCCAAGAGGTTTTGTTTGCAACTTTTCAAAAATGTTGTTGAAGTCTACTGATTCATATAGACATGCTTAGCCACCAACAAATTAAAACTCATTTAAAATACATTTTTTAAATAGCAACTAGCTATTCGGAATATTCGAAAACCAGTTTTTGAAAAAAGTCGAATAATCGATCTGCCTAGTATTTACATTAAATTGGACCCAAAAATATTTTGTTGCAACCTTAATAATTTTACCAAATCTTATTGGAATCGATCCATAATTGACCATAGCTCCCAAACAAATACCACAAATGCTATAACTTCCTTAGAAACGTTTGTAATAATATAAAATTTGGCAACGATAATATTTATAACAGCTACTATATATGTGAACTTCATATTGGTACGTCCATTTTAGCCATGGTTCCTATAAAACCCCCTCCCTAAATTCACTTTAAGACGAAAAAATCTTATACAGATGTAGATACCTAGATAATATTGGGCACAGATAACAGCATGAGTCTTAAACTCAGTACAGAAATTCGTGATTGCCCATAATTAAGGCTAGATTACACTATTATACTTTGTATTAATACATGTCAAACACTCAAGTAATATGACAAAGTGTGATAGTGTGAATGCAATGTGTCACGAAAATGACAAGTATTATGAAAAAAGTTTGACATCCCATACGACTACATCGTTTTTTGAAATATTTCTAAGCAATTTAAATTTTCATTGGAATACGTATGACTTGTGAGATAGTGTAATCTAGCCTTAAATAATAGTTATATTTTTACACTACATTTTTTTCTTCAAATGCTTTTCTTATGACATTTACTATTCGATTAATTTCTCAAACAGCTTTGACATATTTGATAATAAGCTAATAGGCCTATATGACTCAACTTTTGTATGTCAATTTCTTTAGCATAAGAATCTCTCAGAGCCAGAGGTATCTCTCTAGCTTTTGCAAAAACAGGTCTTGCTTTCGGTTGGAGATGCACTGAAATTGGCGGACCCAACAATATACCCGCTTCATTTCCAAAAACATCATCATATCTAGCAAGCAATTGATTAAGAAGTTTTTGTTGATCATTTGATAAACTCGGCTTCATAGTTGTAACAGCATTAATATTTTTGTGCACAAGCGATGAAAAAAGATTTAAATAGTTGTGTTCATGCATTAAGTGTGCTATTCATTCTCTTCCAAACAAAGAATCAAAATCTTATTCTACTACATATAGGTTTAATCGTCATGATGTATTCCCAACTTTTACGGTCACAGGTAACGACCCACACACGAAACTTTATGACGACTGTAACTAGAAAATTGCCTATCAGTTTTTTGCAATGCAAACTTATTTTTAATACGTCGAAGAGTGTTAATACTAATAATACCACAGGGTGCTCCAGTGTCAAGTTCCATATTGACGGCACGTCCATCTATTAGGACCTTCAATAATTTTCTATCTGTTAATTTATTAACGTCTTACTTATTAAGACTTTGTGTAAAGTTGTCATCAGCATCGGATTGTAAACCTTCGTCTTCTTTTATTTGTAATTTTTGACTTGCAGGCCTTAGAAATATGTCCACGTTTTCCACATGAAAAACATTCTACATTGTTAAATTTGCAATCCATAACACATAACGCCTTCAAAACGACTATCAACAGACTGTTGTTGTTTTGATATTAGACGTGCTTTGTTCTTAAACTTCGGCGAAGCAAATCCCAGCTCATTTGTACATTCTTGTAAAGGCATTTGTTGTGGCAGATTAACTTCAACAGATGTGTTGCGTGATACTTCGAGCGATTGCGCAATTTCGTATGCTACAGCGAAGACATCAGGCTTCTTACTAATAATTGCATTACATACCTCACGCGATTCCAATCCATACAGAAGTTGTTCAATAAGCATTCTGTCAAGAAAGTTCCCATATTCACAGTGTGTGGCGCTTTGCTTAAGTCGGAGGCAAAAATTGGCTATTGATTCACCTTTAGCTTGTGTATTTGACGGAACTTATACGGAAATATTGACCCTTGCATACTGAGCATGTAACTGTGTGGGCACAGAACTTAGTTGTAAGGCCCAATCAAATCGGGCAAAATACTCGCCAACTTTTGCTGATTGAGCTGAACTATATTCGGACATTGAAAATACTGGAGATCTCTGAGCTGAGGTCGATGAGCTCGCTACGTCGGCAAACGCTTTTTGAATGGCATTCCCGTAAGGGATTCCATAACATCCTGAGGAATAGACATCTTAAAAAAATATCCCACTTCTGACACCAAAACTATTATGTATTCAAATACTCCTTTCTAAATTCAAGGCACAAACTCAACTCATTTTATTGAAAATTAAAAAGTACAATTAGACAAAACTAAATTTGAAATATTGATTATGAAAACTCAATATAACAAGAGTGCTATATTCGGCTGTGCCGAATCTTATATACCCTTCACCATTTTGCGAGCAGAATACAGAGCAACTAGACAAAAACAAAATAATTTTTACATATACATACATATTTACAATACTAAAAATTTAAAAAGCGAAAACTGGTAAATATTTTTTTTAATTCGTTTTTGAACACAAAAATTAAAAAAAATAAATTTGTTTTTGAAAAACCAAGATTCGAACCAGCGGACTCACAGTTTCTAGAACAACTGAACTGAAATATGGCCCGTTTTATTATTCACAACTCAACTTATTTGAGTTGTAATTATTTTTGAAATAGGGACATCACATGGTAAAATTAACTTCTCTCCTCATAAGGACCCAGAATATATATACTTTATAGTACGGTCTTAGATCAATATTGTAGAAATTACAAACGGAATGGCAAACTTATATATACCCTTTTTCCACCTGAGGTGAAGGGTATAAAATTACGGCATTATTTATGAAAATCGTATTATTTACTAATGTTGCCACGACTAAAATTTCTCCCGAAATAAGGCGATTATGCTAATATAATTTCATCATGACATGAGAACAAGGTAGGCTGCCTACTGTTTTAATGGGTGTTTTGTTTAAAAAAAGCCAAGTGGGTTATTTTTGTTTATATTCATTTAAACAGATAATTTTAACGTTTTTTTTTATAGAAAAGTAAAGAAAATTATTCTAAAATTCATACAATGTATTTATATGCCCATTTGTGTGTATGTACATTTAACTTTAGTGGGTTTTGTTTATATATGTATGAATTTAAACATAGATAGTGTACTTAGAATTGCCAGATATGAAATCCATAAAAACAGTACATCGAGAAAAAAGCAGTATATCAATGTAAAAAAAGTAAAATTTGTTTGTTTATTAACTTAAAATTCAGTACATAAAATAAATAAGTTATTTACTTAAAACAAAAAATATAAAATTCAATGCATAACAATTCATAAAGAGCACACAATAAGAGATCTTTAATATTAACCCCCTTATTCAAAAATATTTAACGTTCACATTAGTAAACCAACACAAAAAAACTCATTTACTTTTGCTGGGCTTAATGTATTGGTTAACTAATGTGATCTTTAACTTTTTTTGCATAAGAGGGTAAGAATTTAATATAACTGGTGTTTGCCTAATGGTCGAAAATTGACCATAAATTTTTATGTTACTAATTATGGAGAAAACATAGTACATACATCTAAATATATATGAATTTATGTTCGTATGCCTAATATTAACGAAAATTAATCAAAGTACCCTGATGTAGAACGAAAAATTACCAAATGGCTCCCCCTTACATATTCTTATTCACTCAGGGTCATGCATGATGAATTTTATGTTTTTAGGTCGAATATTAACAAAAATTAAAAAAAGTACCAGATGAAAGACAAAAAAGTACTAAAATGTTTCATCGTATAGGGTCTCATCCACTTAGGACCGTGCATGACGTACCTTAACAAAGCGCAAAGCGTTTTCTAGCTGTCAAAAATTCTCATGCCTTTGCAATTGGAAAACCCGATTTTGACAGCGCGTTTAATAGTGTTGTTGGCCGCTATTGTTAATGAATAACGGCAATTTAGCTATTTTTTGTCAATCTAGCGGTTTTATCTGGATTTTTTATTTCTATTTTGTGGTTTTATTAAAAAAGAAAGTTAATACTACTGTTTGTCACACAACGTTGACGATCTTGTTTAGGTATGGCATATCAGCGTATTCCGCTCTTATTTATGTAAGGCTGTAAAAATTACATCAAAATTCAACCTATGTAACGCTTAATTCAATTAATTTAAATACCCTCCACCACAACAAGTTGTGAAGAGGATATACTAAGTTTGGCATTCCGTGTGAAACTTTTTTATTATTCATCTCAGAACCCATAAAGTATATATATTCTGGATACTTGAGTAATTCTAATTCGATTTCCGTCTGTTGCAAACACGCTCACTTTCGAAAAACTCAAAAGAAATAAGCAAACTTGGTGTTAAATTGCTTGTAATTATCCTAAGCAGTTTGGGATTGAAATCCAGCAAAATCGGTTCAGTAGGATAAGAGCTATGAATCAAAATGTGGAACCACCACTTTAAAAAAATTATAATTTTGTTACAAAAACTAACATAAATGGCGAAACAATGCACGAAATGGTATGAGATTTTGCAAAATTTCGTTTTATTCGACTGGAAATAACACTGTAAAATTTCGTGAAGATCTGTTCATAATTTACCCTAGGCCCCAATTAAACCCTACTCTCGGCAAACAGATTAGTACGCCTAAAACCGTCATTATTAGTTCTATCATAACAAAATTTGCCACATCACCGTTTTTAGGACTAGAAATGACACGGTAAAATTTCGTGAAGATCGGTTCATAATTTACCCTAGGCGCCATATAAGCCCATCTCCCGGAAAACAGTTTAGTACGCCTAAAACCGTAATAATTAATGCTATCATAATAAAATTTTGCACGTCAAAGTTCTTTAGGACTAGAAATTACACTGTAAAATTTCATTAAGATCGGTCCATAATTTACCCTATAGGCGGGTCCATGATTGCCCATGGCCATCAAATAAAGTACACTAGCAAAAATTGTTTTAGGTAGAACCGGTCACTATAAGCCCAAGGAGGGGGACCTAACATGGGGGAGTTCTCTCTCCTTTATTATGGCTTTTGGCTGTCAATGTCGATCTGGGACAGGTCAGGTCAGAAGGACGTCGGTTACGCGGATGATGAAGTTATATTGGTAATGGGCAAGTTTCTGCCCACAATTAGCGAAGTCATGCAAGGGGCACTGGGCGAACTGGCAGCATGGGCGACTGTTAAGGGTCTGGGAGTCAATCCGGAGAAGACAGAGTTAGTTCTTTTTACTTGGAGGTACAAGGTGGAGAGTTTTAGGGTGCCGGTACTAGGGGGAGTAGAGCTTAGGCTATCTGATAGTGCTGTCCTAGAAGACGAATACAGGAGAGTCTGAGAAGGGGTATCAATGCCTACTATGCTTGCAGATCATCGATAGGTAGGAGCTGGGGACTCCGGCCGTCAGTAGTGGGATGGCTGTACACTTCGGTGGTAAGACCCATTCTAACGTATGGATGCTGTGTTTGGTAGAAGTCACTGAGATTGGTTAGTCGAAGGAACCTTCTGTCTAAGGCTCAGAGGTGTGCTTCAATCGGCCCTGGATGTCATTATACATCTTCTGCTTACTGAGCAGTATGTGATGGGAATGGTAGCCAGGAGCATTCTTAGGCTGAGATAGTTAGGATTGATGGGAAACGTCACGCAGGGTCACTAACGGATCCTGGGCGAGATTGAGGTTGGTGGCTTTTGCCTCGGCTCGCTCGACTCCACTGATTATGTGAGCACTAGTGTGGATTTTTGGAGGTTGCCGGTAGGAGCAGATAATTTAGTGGATTTGCTATTTTCACTGATGGCTCGAAGACGAGGGGCACGGGTGCGGGCGTCTACATCGAGGATCTGGACATCAGAAGGTCATATAGGCTTCCAGACGACTGCAGTGTTTTGAGGGCCGTTGAACTGATGAAGGACATTGATAGGGGCTCGGGGGTCAATATATATGTGGACAGCCAGGCGGCTCTTATGGCCGTAAGGGTCTGTTATGTGAACTCCAGGCTGGTTGATGATTGTATGAGGGCTCTGGATGGAGTCTTATGGAAGTATATGCTAAGGTTGTGCTGGGTGCCGGGTCACTGCGACATAGGCGGCAATGAGGTTGCTGATGAGTTGGCGAGACAAAAGGAGACTTTACACCAGCCTTTCTACCTACCTACCTATTTATTAAAACACCAGGAACTTAAAACTAAATTGAGGGAATTAAAAAAAGTCATGGAAGGTTTTAAATTGTGATCGACGAATTGACAGATACATATGTTATACAAAAAGTATGTTCATATTACTATTTGTTTCTATAATGCTGAAAGAAAATAATTTGAAATATATAATCCAAGAGGTTTTCAAAAATGTTGTTGAAGTCTACTGATTCATATAGACATGCTTAGCCACCAACAAATTAAAACTCATTTAAAATACATTTTTTAAATAGCAACTAGCTATTCGGAATATTCGAAAACCAGTTTTTGAAAAAAGTCGAATAATCGATCTGCCTAGTATTTACATTAAATTGGACCCAAAAATATTTTGTTGCAACCTTAATAATTTTACCAAATCTTATTGGAATCGATCCATAATTGACCATAGCTCCCAAACAAATACCACAAATGCTATAACTTCCTTAGAAACGTTTGTAATAATATAAAATTTGGCAACGATAATATTTATAACAGCTACTATATATGTGAACTTCATATTGGTACGTCCATTTTAGCCATGGTTCCTATAAAACCCCCTCCCTAAATTCACTTTAAGGCGAAAAAATCTTATACAGATGTAGATACCTAGATAATATTGGGCACAGATAACAGCATGAGTCTTAAACTCAGTACAGAAATTCGTGATTGCCCATAATTAAGGCTAGATTACACTATTATACTTTGTATTAATACATGTCAAACACTCAAGTAATATGACAAAGTGTGATAGTGTGAATGCAATGTGTCACGAAAATGACAAGTATTATGAAAAAAGTTTGACATCCCATACGACTACATCGTTTTTTGAAATATTTCTAAGCAATTTAAATTTTCATTGGAATACGTATGACTTGTGAGATAGTGTAATCTAGCCTTAAATAATAGTTATATTTTTACACTACATTTTTTTCTTCAAATGCTTTTCTTATGACATTTACTATTCGATTAATTTCTCAAACAGCTTTGACATATTTGATAATAAGCTAATAGGCCTATATGACTCAACTTTTGTATGATCTTTACCTGGTTTTGGTATCATGGTAACTAACCCTACGTTTCCACATGCAAGTAATTACTTGCAAGTAGTGTATACGTATTATCAACGAAAAATCGAGGAAACAGCCGATTGGCTGAAAGTACAAAAAATGTCTGAATGTTAGTGAAAAAGTGTGAGGGTATTGAGTTTTTCGAACTTGCACTTGCATGTGGAAACGGGGGGTAAGGAAACCTTCCATTTTTGAGGATAGTATTCAAGGCGTAAAATAGCATTAAAAATAAAAAGAATAATTTTCTTTGCCGTGCGAGGTAGCTCTAAAAGCATTTTATTACTGATTTTATAAATACCGGGTGCCTTCTAAGTGTTTAAGTCACAAATACCCTTTTCGATTTCTCTTATCTCAAATATGAGGGGAATAGCTGCTCTAGCAGCAACAGGTGGTAACTCGACCGCAATATTGTGAGATATATTTGGTGTAAATACGTTTTTCAAGAGACTAACAAACAGATTTCCTTTTTCAATATCGTTTCTTGCCCAACTACCATTCAAGTTTCTTAATGGTGGCTTAGATATAACTGGCCTTTTTAGATTTCTAGCTGCACGCCATAATGAGTAGTCAGATTGTGGAGTTGCATCAAGTTCCTTAAGATATTTTTCTAGAGAAGCCGTTTTTTGAGCCTGCAGTAACTTTCTTAGCCTTTTTGTGTACTCTTTTAATAAATTCTTAAGTTCCGGGGATCTGTACAGTTGCCACTCTCCTCTAACTCTCCTTTTTCAGTCAAGAGCCGCTCGACATCTGAAGAATATATTTTATTATTTTTAATTTTTTTGGGGGTAACGCTGGAATGTTGAACAGCTAGTTTAAGATAACTGTCAAAGTTAACAATAGAGAGATCCACATTCTCCGGTGTACTAAGCGGAATATTTTCTGTGCAATGGGCACTGAGAAATTTTTTATATTTTAACCAATTTATTTGTGTGGCTGACGTCGCTAAGTAACATGACGGAGATACAATTCTATTTGGGTTCGATATAGTAACAATTGTAGGTGTGTGATCGGAAGATAATTAGCTTAGGAAATTTAAAAAAATTTAAAAAATTTAAAAAAAAAAAAAAAAAAAAAAGATTATAAATTGGATGCGTTTCATTTTTTTTAAGCTTAACGTTGCCGGGTTCTAAGTGCTTAAAATCTTGTAATTACTTTGCGAAAATCATCCTCGTGATTGACCTGTATTTTTGTCTCGTAAATACTACCTCGCTTTATTGCAGCTACATAAAATGAGTTATCGCCTATCAACAAAATCAAACTCTTTATTAACTCATTTGAGTTTTGCTCTCTAAGATATATTTGGGGTGGCTTAGACGATTTGATGACGTTTGGTGTTCTGTCAATTGTACCATATTTTAAAATTTTCGGTGCCGAAGCAACTGCTGAGGAGGTAGGGCTACGACCCCGTTTAAGCACTGTTATATATGTGTCAATGCCAACTTGTACTGGAGGCTTTTGAGAAATTTTAACTTGAGTTAATGAGTTTTCCATAGCGGCTGTTTTGGGGTTAATTGTATCATCACTTATTAACGTTGTTTTTGGCACTGCGGCAACACTTGCAGTTAATAGATTTGTTATTGTATTACGATCGACCGTATTTGTAAACAAAGAGGGTGAGAGGGAAGGCGTTCGAGTAATTGGTTTAGCCGTTAAATATTTGCTATCATCGATTTTTGTTTCGTCAACACTCACTGTAAAATAAGCATTTCTTTCATTATGTTTTATTGTTTTTGCATTATACGCATTCATAAGTTCTTTTTTTTATATTACTGTTTGTTTAATTGTGCTCTTCTTTTTATTTGTTGTTTAAAAACCTTGAGAATAAAAAAAGAATAAAGAAAAACAAGAAATGTTTTTGCTAATAATGTATGTAGGTATGTATATGTATGTGTGTGCATACATATATTTTTGTTAATTGTAATTTTTAATATTTTTATTATTGACGTTAACGTTCACTTAATTAAAATTATTTTAAAGCGTTCATTAGCTAATCTTATATTATTCTTTTTTTTTTAATAATATTATGATATTATATTATTTATGTTAAAAAAAACCGTATGCCGAGTAAAAAAAACACGTATGCATTCAACGAGCACGCATTTACGAATGAAGTGCGCTTCATGATGTGGTTGGTTATGTGGGTCGGGGATTGCGAAACAAGGAATACACCTTGGCGGCATTCCTGGATATAGAGGACGCTTTTAACAATTTGACGATAGAGGCTATTAGGCAGGCACTGATTGATCTGGGGGTTCCGTTGTTCTTGGTCGAGTGGATAACTATGATGCTCAGCAGCAGAGTTATTCGAGTGGATAACTATGATGCTCAGCAGCAGAGTTATTCACTCGGACTGAGGAAACGAACGTTTAAGGTGACTAGGGGGACCCCGCATGGGGCAGTACTCTCTCCCTTACTATGGCTCTTGACCGTCAATGTCGTTCTGGGACTTTTTACAGAATGGGTCAGAAGGTCGTGGCCTACGCGGACGATGTAGTTATATTAGTATCGGGCAAGTTTCTGCCGACAATTAGCGAAGTCATGCAAGGGGCACTGGGCGAACTGTCGGCATGGGCGAGTGGGGACTGGGGGTTAATCCGGAGAAGTTCTTTTTGGTTCTTTACTAGCAGGTACAGGGTGGAGAGTTTTAGGCTACCGGTACTTGGGGGAGTGGAGCTTTGACTATCAGATAGTGCTAAGTATCTGGGAGTTTTTCTGGACAGCAAGCTGTCTTGGTAAAGAAATACTCAGGAGAGACTTAAGAGAGGTCTCAATGCCTACTATGCTTGCAGATCTTCGATAGGTAAGAGTTGGGGACTCCGGCCGTCAGTAGTGGGATGGCTGTACACTTCGGTGGTACCCATTCTTACGTATGGATGCTGTGTTTGGTGGGAGTCATTGAGATTGTTTAGTCGAAGGAACCTTCTGTCTAAGGCTCAGAGGTGTGCTTCAATCGGCATGACAGGTGCCATGAGAAGTACTCCTCAAGCGGCCCTGGATGTCATTCCACATCTTCTGCCTACTGAGCAGTATGTGATGGGAATGGCGGCCAGGAGCCTTCTTAGTCTGAGGGAGTAAGGATTGTTGGGGATTGTGGCTATTGCCTGGGATTACCCGACTTCACTGACTATGTGGGCACTAGGGTGGATTTTGGGAGGTTGCCGGAGGTAATAGTACCTTCTAGGGAGAGCTGGTCAGGTAGGAGCAGATTATTTAGTGGATTTGCTATTTTCACTGACGGCTCGAAGATTAGAGGCACGGGCACCGGGGTCTACATTGAGGATCTGGACATCAGAATGTGATATAGGCTTCCTGACGACTGCAGTGTTTTTCAGGCGGAGGTTCTGGGGGTCTTGAGGGCCGTGGAACTGATAAGGGAAAACATTGATAGGGGCTCAGAGGTCACAATATATGTGGACAGCCAGGCGGCTCTTAGGAGTAGGGTCTGCGTTAGGACCATGATAGGGATTATCACGGGCCACTGCATGATAGGCAGGATGGCGGTGATGATGGGATCCGACTTGTCGGATATGTGCGGGTTGTGTGAGGACCCGGAGAAGCTGGAGACAGTTGAGCACATTCTGTGCCACTGCCCCAGGGCAGCAGGCTGAGGTGGCTGGGCAGTAGATTCCTGGGCGAATTAAGGGATGTCTCGGGTTGTGGACTCGAGAGTCTGATAGGATTCGTAATGGGGATGTCCTGGCTGCGGGAGAGGAGGCTGGGAGCTGCGGCACGTAGGTCTGAGTAGGATTTCTCCCGGGTTTGGTCCGAAACTTTATTTTCCTAGCCATCTTTTGAATCTTTTTATACTTTCGCTCCTTATTTCATCTACCATTCCGTCACAATGGACCATATTGGTCTCTGGGTGAAGGTGTGAAGGAGACTTCACACCAGCCTTTCTACCTACCTACTTATCTAAAAAGATTTTCTTGAAATTGGTCCATATTTAACATAGCTCTCATATAAAAACCTCGAATATAGCTTTTAATGCAGTAAAAAGGTTGAAAATTACGTGGGATTGAATTTAAGCCACACTTAAAAAAAACAGATGTTAGTATCATCATTCGATTTGTAGAGGACTTCATTGCATGTTTAGTAATATTGTGGAAGTTTTCTTCGAAGCCTATCAACCCCATACACCTTGTTACCACGGTGAGGCATTTTTTAAAAATTTTAGATTGGGCCTGTTCGGAAATGCATCACTGCGCTGCATCAGAAAAGCAAACTTTTTTTGATGCCGATAAAAAATAATTTCAATTTGTTTTATTGTGTGTCTATTATTTTTGTAGAGTATTTGACAATTTTTTGGTCCACATCTATTTCACTGATATATTAAAGCATTTGAAATCAATGATGCAGCGCAGTGGTGCATTTTCGAACAGGCCCATTTTTGTTAATCACTATATAACATTGTCACTTTATATTTAAAATTATCTTATTTCATACAAAAATTTTGGAAATGAACACTTACTTTAATCAAGTCTGAACTAATTAACACCAAAAACTAATTAATTTTACGTAACATCAAATAATATTTAAAAAAATATAGCAGAGCGTCACTCAATTGTTTTAGAAAAATAAAACAAGCCCATTCTTTACAATGTAACCAGATATTAGCTGTGTTCATTTACTAAACTAACAATTACAAATTTGTGAAAATTGTTACAAGTCAATGTTAATAGTAAATTTGCAAGTAACAATTGTTACAAATTTGTAACAAGTAGTATGGGCCAGCAGTCTACACAATCGACTGCAATCTAGAAATACAGACTTCGTTTAGTGCATAACAGCCAGCCAAACGCACTTAATCGATTGGTAAACCAAAGGGAAATCCAGAACCAATATTTTTATCTGTTACATAATTCAGTACAACCGCATATTATCCTCTCTATCTAAGGTAGTGTGGGTATTAAAATAGAATGATTGCAATAATATTTAATTTTCTTTTTGGAAAATTTGTTTTTCTACCCACACCGCCAAAGGCAAAAAGTATATTATGCGTTTATGCTGAACAAAAATTGTGCTTATTATAAAATGTATGAATTGGTCCGAAATTACACATAACCCTCATAAAAAATGTTTACGGAATATAAGTTTGTGCCCATTAAAAATCATAGTCTATTGGTATTTACATTAAATTGGACCCAAAAATATTTTATTGCAACCTTAATAATTTAGTTCCCATACAAATTCCACAAATGCTATAACTTTCATAGAAATGTTGGTTTAATTTAAAATTTGGCAACGATAACTTGTATAACAGCTTCTATGTGAACTGCGTATTAGTACGTCCATTTTAACCATGGGTCCCATATAAATACCCTCCCTAAAATCAATTTAAGACGAAAAAATCTCAAAGAGATGTAGAAAGTTGAATGCATGGGCACAGAGAACTTTTACAGAAATTCGTGATTGCCCATGATCAATAGTTTTATTTATTACATACATCAGTAAAATCGAATAATTGTAAATATGTATATCAATAGTTTTCTTTTTGGCAGAGTTGTTGTTTTAGTACCCACACCACCAATGTTGGACAGGGTGTTATGCGTTTGTGCTGAATAAAAAATTGTGCCTATTGCAAATAGTGAGAATCGGACCTTAATTCCACATAGCCCAGATACAAAATTCTCCCCGGGATAAAGTTTTGTACCGTCTAATTATGTTGTCATTTAGATTTACTGTATTGCAACTCAATTTATCTTACCAGATTTTCTTGAAATCGGTCCATATTTAACCATAGCTCTCATATAAAATCCACTCCCGAGAATAGCATTTAATGCAGTAAAAAGATCAAAAATTACGTGGGTTTGAATTTCAGCCACAGTTAAAGGAAACATCTAAGGTGTCAGTATCATCATTCCACTTGTTGAGGACTGCATTACATATTTGGTAATATTGTGGAATGTTTTCTTCGAAGCCGATCAACTCTATTCTTCCAGTAATAGATTTTAGATTTTTGTAAATCACTTATATTGTCACTTTATTAAAACAAAACAAATTGTGCGAAAGAATTCTTTCGCACACCAGAAATAAGCTATAAAATCAAGTCTAAACTAATTAACACCAAACACTAAATTAATTAAAGTAACACCAAATAATATTTTAAAAACATAGCAAAGCACCACCGAATTGTTGAAAAAAATTTAATAAATCCATTCTATAATCTATGTACATATATATAAATCGGCTAAGGCAAAACAGTTAAGAACACTTTCCTCCTCTGTATGTCAGCCGATTTGAAAAAAAAAACATACACCATTTGAAAGATATTTACTTACAGAAGTGCACAATATATATTTTATTAAAATCTGTTCAATATTTTCGGAGCAATAAGCGTTCAAATTAGCTACTAACACATACAGTGCCGGTCAAAAAAATAGCACCAATAGCTAATTCTATGTTCATTCTAGGGAGAACTAATATATTGTGCTAATTATTTTAAATTAAGTATGCAATACTGTTGTAATATGTATATTCTCTCTGAGCGTCTTTATTTTTCCAAAAAATGTTACCGGTTCTTTTCCAATGATCGAAATTATAAAAAAACTCCACATCAGTGCAGTCATTAAAATAGCACCGATTAATAAAAATTCTTTAAAAAATATTAATAGTGATTTAATAGTTGAAATAAAAGGATCAAATACTAAAGTTAAAAAAAAAATAAAATAATTCGTCGCATATTACATTATTGATTTTCATAGAAATGGGACGTGGAAAGCATTGTACACCTGTAAAACGTGCTTTTATAAAAAAAAATGGTTTCTGAGCATGAATCATATTCTAAAATAAGAAACTTGATTGGGTGCTCCAATAAAATGATTGTAAATGCAATAACATTTACTCAAAAGTCGGAAACACGTGGTCGCAAGAAAGTTTTGCCACCATAAATGGTTAAGCATTTGGACAGATGAATCCAAGGTTGTTTTATTTGGAGGCAAAGGATCGCGTTCTTACGTCAGAACACACCCTAACGCTGAATTCAATCCAAAATGCACAACGGAAACCGTTAAACATGGTGGTTCAAGCATAATGGTATGGGGGTACTTTTCCTACTATGGAGTAGGACCCATATATTGAATCAGAACAATCATGGATAAGAAACTATACGTTAATATCCTTCGGGAAGTAATGCTATCATATGTTTCTAAGGAAATGCCGCTTCGTTGGGTGGTTCGGCAAGACAATGACCTGAAGCATACCAGCAAACTTGCCAAAAAGTGGTTTCAGGACAATAAAATAAACGTTATAGAATGGCCAGCTCAGTCCCCAGATCTAAATCCAATTGAAAACTTATGGACAGATATAAAGAAGGGAATATCCCAAATACAACCAACAGTTAACGAAGCCCTTTGGGTGGCAGTTCAGCAAATCTGGAACAGAATTTCGAAGGAGAGGTGCCAAAATCTAGTGAAATCGATGCAAAAACGTTGTGCAGAGGTTATTATCAATAATGGCTACGCAACAAAATATTAATTTCAATATGAGAAGACATCATAAAAAACTGAATTCAAAATAATTAAATAATTTTTAATAGAATAAGAGCGGCAGTGCTATTTTTTAGACTGAGTGTTTTTTAAGTTGTTTTAAAAAAGTTAAAAATTTTATATCAAATAAAAAACCAAATCAATTACTTTTTATTAAATATTGTTTGACAGTCCTGTAAGTATCTTATGACAAGTATTCAATGAAATCAGTTTGGCCTATTTACAAATATCTAACGAAGAACTTTTTTCTATTTCCTGGTGCTATTTTTTGACCGCAGCTCTATGTACAAAATACAAAATTTGTTTTTTTCAAATATCAAATAATAAAAAAATAGGGTGCTCGATTATTCGACATTTTTAAGAAACCGGTTTTCGAATAAATCGGCTATATAAATACGGGAAATTAAATTTCTTTATTTAACTTTTCCGTGCTGCATGTGGTGATTTATTTAACTTAGAAACATAGTATTATAAATGCAGGGTCCTGAGTGAATTTAAACCTATAAGATGAAAAACGAATAAGAACATGTAAGGGGAGCTTTTTGGTACTTTTTCGTTCAACATCTGGTTTTTTGATTAATTTTAATTTACATTAGACTTAATTGCTGTTTTTACAACACAACTGATTGAACGTGTAGTACAATTTATATGAAAAGCACTGTTTTTTGAGTATTTTTCATATAAATTTTCCTACACGTTCAGTCACTTGTGTTACATAGGAGATTTTATGATAATTTTTTGTTTTTCAATTGATATTTTCTGATATTTTTTATAGTAAAAGATAGAATATGAACCAGAGGTTGGCAAATCGGTCCACTAAGATGGAAAAAATGAATGCTCAAAACATGTAAATTCATATATACTTAGATGTAGTAAAAAGAAAAATAAATATTTAAAATTGTCTGTCTCTTTTTTATTTCTTATTTTCTACGGTTCTCCAATTTGAGGCATAAGAAATAACTCTGTATCTTGTTGTTCTTTTAAGTATGTAAACACAAAAGAAGAAGCATAACTGTTTTTCGGTTATTTGTGCTGGTTCACACACGTCAAGTTTGACTCGTCAAGTCTTGAGTTTTTGGGAGAGAGGGGAAAAGAAGTGGCATTCTCGTTTCCCTTCTCTCCTAAAAGATCAAGACTTGACGAGTCAAACTTGACGTGTGTGAACCGGCACTTAGATTACATTTTTTTTGCTCACACGTATGTGAGTATTTTATATGTGTTAGTAACACTTTCTAACGCCTGCACCTCCTAAAATACTTAACCGATTTTGATAAAATGTACATTGTCTACTCTAAAAAAAAAATCTTTCGAATGATGTATCATTTGTTAAAATCCAATGAGTAGTATAGTCGTAAAAGGGAGCAAAAGAAATCAACTTGTCTATTATTATATACGAGTGTTCGCCTAATGGTCAAAATTCGACCATAAATTTTAAGGTTCATATGAAGATACTACATCTAAGTATATAAGAATTTACATGTTTTGAGCATTCATTTTTTCCATTATAGTGGATCTATTTGGCAAGGGACCAACCTCTGGTGCATATTCTATCTTCTACTATAAAAAATATCAGAAAATATCAATTGAAAAACAAAAAACTATCATAAAATCCCCTTTGTAAATTGTATTCCACTCAGGACATTGCATTTTATTTTTTTTTCCTATGTCTAATATTAACAAAAATTAATCAAAAAACCAGATGTTGAACGAAAAAGTACCAAAAAGCTCCCCTTACATGTTCTTATTCATTTTTCATCTTATAGGTTTTAATTCACTCAGGACCCTGCACCTATATTATTATGTTTCTAAGTTAAATAAATCACCACATGCAGCACGGAAAAGTAAAATAAAGAAATTTAATTTACCGAAAATCGGTTTCTTAAAAATGTCGAATAATAGAGCATCCTATTTATTTTTTTTTTTATTTGATAATTGAAAAAAACAAATTTTGTATTTTGTACATATGTTTAGTAGCTAATTTGAACGTTTCCCTGAAGGAAACCTGGGTGCAAGTGTCTCCAAGTCACCAGTTTTGACGACTATTTTGGTGACATTGTCAACGAAGTGTCTACACTACACCACATTTGCCACTATATTTGGCTTAAATACGAAAAAATTTTTATCAATAACAACTGAGAAGTACAATTCCTATAAAGTTAAAGAAATATTAAAAAAAGATTGTTATGATTTCGTATTCGTACCAAAAGTGTAGACTACATTTACTAAAATGTACAAGTGATTCTCTGGTTCCAATGTCTACATATGTTCCCAAAGGAACTACCTAGTCAGTAATACCAACGTCAGTAGTAGATTTCCAATGACACGCACATGTTAAATGTCTATAGTAAATAACATTGTCTGGGGTATAATAAGTCCCTAGTACTGGTGACTGTGTCAATAGTGAATCAGTACAGATTCACTAGTGACATTTCCTGCAGGGTTATTACTCCGAAAATATTGAAAAGATTTTAATAAAATATATATTATGCACTTCTGTAAGTAAATATCTTTCAAATGGTGTGTGTTTTTTTCAAATCGGTTGACATACAGAGGAGGAAAGTGTTCTTAACTGTTTTGCCTTAGCCGATTTATATATAGATGATGAGGATGATGATTTTTAGTAAATGAACACAGCTAATATAACATTGAAATTATTCATATGCAACAAATTTAAGAAATGTACGGTAAAATATAAAAAAAACAACTCTTACAAAAAGAAAACAAAACATTTAAAATTGTCTGTTTTTTTTTTCTTATTTTCTACTGTTTTCCAATTTAAGGCATAGGAGCGAAATCGTATGTTGTTGTTCTTTTAACTATGAAGAAACACAAAAAATAAGCATAAAACTGTGTTTCTGTTATTTGTATTAGTAGCACTTTCTAACGCCTATAACTCCTAAAATACTGAACCGATTTTAATAAAATGTGCATTGGGCACTTTTACCAAAAAATATCTTTTGAATGGTCATTTGTTAAAATCCAATGTATAGTGTAGTCGTAAAAGGGAACAAAAGAAATCAACTCTATTAATATATACTAGTATGATATTGTCTTATTGGCGTGAAAGAAAGAACAAATTATCGGAATATCAGTCTACTTTTAGAAGTAATTATGGAACATGCTTAGTTTTGCATTTATTCGGTTTTTTTATATTTTCTCAATTTGTGTCCGATCAAAACATTCTATCGTTAATCGGCACCGAGGTAATTTAGATATTAATGTTCCAAACTATTTGCTTCGCATAAAAGCCATTAGTCATTTTTGTGCCATTTGATTTATAAAGTTAGGATTTTTCCATTTTCACAAAATTCTTTCACCAATTTTTTTTTTCAGTGTACTGATATATTTTGTTTATTTTTAACGAAAGATTTCTATTCCAACTAAGAATCCCAAAATTAAAAACAATTGGTTTTTAATTATTAAAAAACTACGGCGTCTAATTCGAATTCAGTTAAAAAATTAAAGTCGCAAACATCATCCTATATTTCACACAACGGATAAATGAAGGTCACCCCAATGGCCAATTAAGGTAGCCAATGTGTCCTCCAATGAATAGAAGTAATTTGGTATAAATATCTTTAAGTTAAAAAAACATTTTTATACCCTCCACCACAATAAGTTGTGAAGAGGGTATACTAAGTTTGTCATTCCGCGTGAAACTATTTTATTATTCACCTCAGACCCCATAAAGTATATATATTCTGGCTCCTTGAGTAATTCTAAGTCGATTTAGCCATGTCCGTCTGTTGAAAACACGCTCACTTTCGATAAACCCAAAAGAAATAAAAAATAGTTATCCTAAGCAGTTTGGGATTGAAATCTAGCCAAATCGGTTCAGTAGGAACGGAGCTATGAATCAAAATGTGGAACCGCCACTTTAAAAAATTGATAATTTTGTAACAAAAACTAACATAAATGATTGAACAATGCACGAAATGATATGAAAATTTGCAAATATTCGTTTTATTCGACTGGAAATCACACTGTGAAATTTTATGAAGATCGGTACATAATTTACCCTAGGCCCCATACAAACCCTACTCCCAGAAAACAGTTTAGTACGCCTTAAACCGTAATTATAAATGCTATCATAACAAAATTTAGCACGTCACAGTTTTTTAGGACTAGAAATGACGCTGTGAAATTTCATGAAGATCGGTCTATAATTTACCCTAGGCCCCATATAAGCCCTACTCCCGGAAAACAGTTAAGTACGCTTAAAATGCTATCATAACAAAATTAGGCACATCACAGTTTTTTAGGTCTAGAAATGACACTAAAAAATTTCGTGATGATCGGTCCATAATTTACCCTAGGCCCCTTATAAACCCTACTCCCAGAAAACAGTTTAGTACGCCTTAAACCGTAATTTATAACGCTATTGTAACAAAATTTGGCATGTCAATTTCATGAAGATCGGTCGATAATTTACCCTAGGCCCATATAAACCCTACTCCCGGAAAACAGTTTAGTACGCCTAAAACCGTAATAAATAATGCTATCATAATAGCATTTGTCGGTCAATAATTTAATATTAATGGTCAAAATTCGACCATAAATTTTAAGGTTCATATGAAGATACTACATCTAAGTATATGTATATGAATTTACATGTTTTGAGCATTCATTTTTTCCATCTTAATGGATCGATTTGGCAAGGGACCAACCTCTGGTTCATATTCTATCTTTTACTATAAAAAAATCAGAAAATATCAATTGAAAAACAAAAAACTATCATAAAATCTCCTTTGTAAATTGAACTCCACTCAGGACATTGCATTTTAATTTTTTTTTTTTTCAATATCTAATATTAACGAAAATTAATCAAAAAATTAAATGTTGAACGAAAAAGTACCAAAAAGCTCCACTTACATGTTCTTATTCATTTTTCATCTTATAGGTTTTTATTCACTCAGGACCCTGCACCTATATTATTATGTTTCTAAGTTAAATAAATCACCACATGCATGTATTTATATCGTCGATATAATAGAAAACTGGTTTCTTAAAAATGTCGAATAATCGAGCACCCTAGTTTTTTTATTATTTGATAATTAAAAAAAAAACAAATTTTGTATTTTGTACATATGTATGTGTTAGTAGCTAATTTGAACGCTTATTACTCCGAAAATATTGAACAGATTTTAATAAAATATATATGTATTGCGCACTTCTGTAAGTAAATACTTATCTTTTAAATGGTGTGTGTTTTTTTCAAATCGGTTGACATACAGGGGTGGAAAGTGTTCTTAACTGTTTTGCCTTAGCCGATTTATATACAGATGCTTAACAATATTTTTAATTTTTTGAAATTAAATAAAACTTTAAATAACATAATCGTTTTCATATACTTATGTATGTTATGTCTTTGGTTTATTAGGTTTGTATTTTAAAAGTTCTCTGAATTTTCATAAATTCTATTTAATTTCACTAACAAAAGAATTTTTGGTATGTACAAAAATAACAGTAAAACAAAATACATATACATTAGGGTGGCCGTTATTTTTTTTATTTTGATTTCTTATATTCTCCCCCCCTAAATCGGTTCAGTTTTATGTTAAAAAAAATACAAAAAAATTTCGTAGCGATAAGTTGTGTTTTAGGGGGGGCGTCCGTCCCTCAAAGTTTGCCATCAAGCCATTTATTCAAATGTTATTTGTTTGCGTATGACTATCTTCTAAAAACAACATTTTACAAGAATATGATATATGGCAATATTTTAGCTCTTCTAGTCAACAACATAAGCCTCTAAGAAAGTTTTTTGCTAAAATCAATATTTTAGAAAATAATTAAGAAAATAAAAACAAAATACCAAACATTTTATATACGTTTTATATATATAAAAGGGGGATTTAATGACAAGTGACCCAATTTTGAAATAGATGTCTTTCGATTTAAATGAAATTTACACAAATTTTAGTACTGTTTGATAGTAGCTTAGGCACAAATTTTCAACAAGATCGGTCAAAAAGTTTCTGAGTTAGAGGGGGTCAAAATTTGACATTTTGGCCATACAGGTGTTCTTTCTCATCCATGTAACTTATTACCTATTGGTGTAAGCAAAATTTGTCCCAAGTAGCTTAGATAGCTTTTTGATCAAACTTTTTAAAAATATTTTTTTTGTTTTTTTAAAAAATTTTTTAAATTTTTTTTTTTTAAATTTAACACTTGGCTAAAAAAAATAAAAAAAAAAAGTTTTAAATTTAAAAAAAATAATTAAAAAAATTTTTAAAAAAAACAAAAAAATATTTTTAAAAAAGATTGATTAAATAGCTATCTAAGCTACTTGGGACAAATTTTGCTAACACCAATAGGTAATAAGTTACATGGATGAGAAAGAACACCTGTATGACAAAATTTGACCCCCTCTACCTCTGAAACATTTTGACCAATCTTGTTGAAAATTTGTGTGTAAACTACTATCTAATAGGACTAACCTTGGTGTAAATTTCATCCAAATCGGAAGACATCGATTTCAAAATTGTGTCACTTGACATTAAATTCCCCTTTTATATATATAAAACGTATATAAAATGTTTGGTATTTTGTTGTTATTTTCTTAATTATTTTCTAAGATATTAGTCTTAGCAAAAAACTTTCATGGAGGCTTATGTTGTTGACTAGAAGAGCTAAAATATTGCCATATATCATATTCTTGTAAAATGTTGTTTTTAGAAGATAGTCATACGCAAACAAATTACATTTGAATAAATGGCTTGATGGCAAACTTTGAGGGGCGGACGCCCTCCCTAAAACACAACTTATCGCTACGAAATTTTTTTGTATTTTTTTTTACATAAAACTGAACCGATTTGGAGGGGGAGAGTATAAGAAATCAAAAAAAAAAAGTTCTCCATACAACTAACGGCCACGCTAATATACATACATACAAACATACATAAAGCAAACAACAGTTTCTTTTTTCTTCCAACCAGTGATTAAGACATAATAGGAAAACGCACTTCAAACTGCAAAATCAAAACAAAACAAAAACACAACGTCCAATCTTCGTTATTAAAAGTTTCACTTCCGAAACACTTCCGAACTGCCGATGTTGTTTGTTGTGTACAACTTTTCGTTTTTGGCTTTTGCCTGGACTACAACTGTTTCCATTAAATGAATCAGAAGTAAATGCAAAAGTTTATTTTTGTCCAATGAGAAATCAAAAAGAAGAAAACCCAATTTTTTTATTTTGACTGCAGTTTTTTAAACCCTGGTAATATTCTCTTTTCATGCCCGTAATCTCTACAAATAGATATCTAGCTGTGTATAGATATCTATGGTGCACCGAACTTTTCATAATTTTAACACGTATGTTCTTCTTGGCGCCCTATGCTCCAATGGGAGTTAAAGGAACATATATATATATATATATATATATTTATATGTTTTACCTATTGGTCACCATCGATTCTCGACAGTTAATTCAAAAAATTAATAAAAATACAAATATTGTCATATCATAAAAGAAAACTTAAAGGAAAAATTACGTAGGCAAAAGTAACGTTGAAATTACTAAAATAGTTTTATCAGATAGGTAAAGATAACTGTTAGGTACTAACACGACCAGATATCTGTTTATAGAAATTACGGGCATCAATCATCTAATATTAGAAAGACTACTGTAAACTTTATGTATTACTTATTTTTGAAAAAAAACTAACTACTGCTAATACTACTACACTGTAATTTTTAAAATAAAAAAAAAATTCTTTACAGAAGTTTTGTTAATTTTAACTTGAATTCAAATTCAATATGCGTATCGGTATCGATATCGGCGATATTTTATTTTTTTGTATCGACAAAACGACGTATCGTTTCATCCCTAGTTTTTTTACCACTCTTAAAATGGTTTTTAAAATTTGAAATAAATTGAACATAATCACCCCTATCGTGAATAACAAGTTGAATTTTTGTTCCCATGAAATTTTCATTCCCCTCGAAGGGAAAAAAGCAATCGTGAATCTCATGTGAAAAATTTTTGATGCTATCAGTTTCAGTGAATGTAAAAAAGAAGAAAATTAAAAATTATTGAAATTTTTGTTTAAAAATATACACGTATATATTTTAAAGGAAAGTTAAAATAATAAATCTTAATAATTAGTATTGGAGGGATAGGTGGATTACAACGTTAGTTTTTTGCACTTTATAAATTTTATGTAGTAAAATATTTTCCAAAATTCTGCCACCACGTCTTTCACAAATCCGGCGGCAATCAACATGATGTTTTGCATTTTGTTGACCAATATATCGGTTTGTGCCTTATTAACGGATCTAGCCCTTAATATTCGATTTATAGGAGGAACTACTAACATACACGTTCTATTCCCTAGCAAAAATAAAGTGAGAAAATCTAAGGGAAATGTGAACAAATTACGAGGGAAAAAACTTTTCACGATAAGGGGAATTTATTCCCGTGAACATTTTTTCGTGAACAAATTACGAGGGAAAAAACTTTTCACGATAAGGGGAATTTATTCCCGTGAACATTTTTTCACGTTATTATTCTTCTTTGAATTACATTTTTTTATGGGAGCTGCTCATGATCGCAAATATGTGAAAAGGGGAAAAATTACGAGGGAAAAATTATTCACGATAGGGGTGAATACGTGGAAAAAACATAATTTGGTGAGCTTATTTTGATTTTGAAAGATGTGTCCCTTCCGTTTTTTCTTTTTGTAGATATTCCCTTTTTTGGTACCTACATTTTGAAAATTTCCAACGATAACGCTGGTTCCGTTGCCACCGACTTTTAGTAATATTCTTAACAATCCCGTTTTGTCAATTTGCGTTAATACATCTAAACCAAATTTGCTCTATTAGTGCCCTTTACTTAAGTATAACTAATTTACAGTTCAAAATAAGTAGAAAAAATCGTAGTGAGCAGACGTATTTTAATTCAATAGAAAATAAAAAAATTTATACCTAATTAAAAAATTTTAATTTCTTTTGATTAAAATTTAATTTAACCCTTTTCCATTTAATATGGATACTAATAATGACTCCCTGGATAAAAATATTCCTCCAGATAAATTGGGTGCTATTTCCCGAAAAGGTGGTGCATTACTTGAGCAGGCTCAATCTCAAAAGCAAAAACAAACTTCAATGGATTTCGATGGGTCGAATATTTCTAGTTCTTCTGTAGATGAAGAGTTCCAATTATTTGGTCAGAAAAGGAAAAGAACCCATGATGTCGAAATAGATTTGTCAAATTTTAACTACACAAAGAAGCCTCAAGAAAATTCCACTTCGAACTCTCAGAATAGGTTTGCAGTACTCGGAGAACTGAATATAGAAGAAGAACCAAGTGTCTCTAGAAAAAATAAAGAAGATTGTAAGATAAGTACACAAAACAATAAATTGTTTTGCCCTCCAATATTTTTATATAATGTAAACATAAAAAAGTTAGTGGAACAATTAAACTCGAAAAATTTAGTGTTTAAAATTGTAAACAAAAACAAACACAAAAGTAAATTGTATTTAAAAGATGCTACTGCTCATTCCGAAATGATGCAGCTCTTAAAAGAGAAAAAAATTGAATCTTATTCGTACACCCCTAATGAATTAAAACGCGTCAGTTTAGTTTTACGTGGTTTATATTATAAAACAGATTTGAATGAAATAAAAAGCGAATTAGATTTATTAGTTCCTAATACAGTAGAATTGGTTACCAAATTTTCAACAAATTTTTCCAGAAAAAATGATCTTGATACGGGTTTATTTCTGGTTACACTTTTTATTGGGAGAAAAATTAATGAAATCACTGCTTTGCGTTTTATTTTAAATCAAAAGGTTTCTTGGGAATCACCTAAAAGTAATTTGAAAGAGATTCAGTGTTGGAATTGTCAACAGTGGGGACATATTTCTCGCAATTGCAATAGACCATACGCTTGTATTAAATGTGATGAAAAACATGGACCTGGTGAATGCCAATTTAAGTCAAATAATGTTATTCTGCCATATTGTACCAACTGCAGTCAAAGAGGACACCCTTCAAACTTTAGGGGGTGCCCGGCATTTAAAAAGTATGTTCTTTTGAAGGAAAAAATTAAAAATATAGCTAAAGAGAGAAAGGCAAATGCTACGAATAATGTTTTAAATTCTATAAATCAGTCAAATTTTATAAAACCTAATGTTTCTTTTGCAAGTCAGCTAAGAACATCGCATTCAAATATAACTAATTCATCTAACAAGCCTTTATTTGTTCAGGAATTTCTAAAATTTGCTGTTTCTTTGTTTGGTCCTGAGCCTATTTCGTTGGAACAGAAAATTGCACAATTTATGAGGAATTCTGAAGATCTCTCTAAAGAGGAAGCTAGAAAACAATGTATTTGTTTAATGGATGAAATACAAAAAGTTTATGGTCCGTAATGGATTTAACTTAGTTACTTTTAATGTAAGATCGCTGATTGAAGTGAGTCGTAGAATAGATTTGTTTAATTTATTAAGTATGAGTTGTGTTGATATTGCTTTTATTCAGGAAACTCATTTGAGAAATGAGCATAACCTTTATTTAGCAGGTTATACTGTTTTTAAGGACAGTAGTAGCCAAGGCGTTGCTGTTATTATTAGAGACAAATTTAAATGTACCAGGATTGAAGTTCCTGGAGTTGAATTTCCAAATTTGTTTTTGGATGTGGAGGTATTTTTAAATAATTCTGTAAAGCACATTTTATTTGGTTCTATTTATTTACCTTGTAATTTTAATCAGCATAGAATTTACAATGGTCTTTCAGTGATAGCAAATTTTTCTGAAACATTTGACGGTACTTTTATTGGTGGAGACTTTAATTCAAAAAATGTATCTTGGGGTGACAATATAAATAATTGCAATGGTAATATATTTTTCAATTGGCTTCAACATTTTTCTACTAATTTTATAAGAATTTGTAATTCATTTCCTTCATTTCCTAATGGATCTTCTTATCTTGATCACTTCTTAGTTAGTTCTAATTTAATAGATAATATTAATCCTAACTACAAAACTTCTTCCCTTGCAACATTTTCCGACCATTTTCCTCTAAAATTGGAAATTTTTTTCGATGATTTTCAATTTATTTCAAATCCACTCCCTTCGTATACATCTTTCAAGGATACAAACTGGAATAATTTTAGAAACGATATAATGTACGATCTTTTAAATCATTTTCCAGTTGAAAATAAAAACTTGTTAAATTCTGAGATTGATTATTATATTGATCAATTTTCAACAACAATTAATTTTGCTTCAACGGTTAACTGCAAAAAGTTTGAAGTTTCTGAGAATATTAAAAATCTCTTCAAAATTAAATATAGATGGCAAAAAGATTTGAAAAAGATTTATAGAAGAACTTTAAATCGGAGAGATAATGAATATGTTTTGTTATCAAAACAAGTCCAACTGTTAAATATTATTATAAAAAGGCAAGTTGAGTTAGAGCAAATAGAAATATTTTCACAAAAATTAAAAAAAATTAAACCTGGTCCAACTGCACATAAAACGATTTATAATATTATTGGGCATAGGAAAAATAAATTTGTTGAAAAAATTACTGTTGATGGTGTTTTGTTGGAAGAGGAATCCCAAAAATTGAATTGTTTAAAAGACCATTTTTCTAGAATTTATAGTGGTTCTATTCCAAATCGAGATGTTTCAAATATTGATGACGTTGTTAATTCCACAATTACTGATGTACAGGATAATCTTTTTATTTTCGATAACAATTTTCCGGCAAGCAACGTTCAAAAATGTTCGAGGTTGACTTATTTTGATGATCTGACAAATTTTGTTAAATATTTAAATAGTAAAAAATCCAATGGTTTGGATAACATTTCGAATTTTATTATTAAAAAGCTTCCAGCAAAAGCCATTTTATACCTTGTAATTATTTTTAATAATTGCATTAATAATTCTTATTTTCCCGATGTTTGGAAAATGTCCAAAATAGTCCCAATTCAGAAAAAACTAAACAATTATGATATAAATAATTTAAGACCAATTTCAATGCTTTCAAATATAGGAAAATTGTTGGAGAAAATTTTACGGGAAAAAATGAACTTCGGAATTATTGAGTCGTATATCCCAGAACTACAATTTGGATTCAAGAAAAATCACTCAACAGTTGATGCTTTGCTTAAGTTTCAAGATGATGTTGTTAAACATCTTCGCAATAAACAATGCACAGTAGCAGTATCTTTAGATGTCGAAAAAGCTTTTGATCATGCTTACCACAATGGTATTTTGTATAAAATGATTCAATTGGGTTTTGATTCTTTTATTATTAAAATGTTTAATAGTTTTTTCTCTAATAGAAAATTTTGTGTTCATTTTAATAAAAGTTTTAGTAGTTTTGGAAATGTTAATTGTGGAGTTCCTCAGGGCTCAATTTTGGCACCTCATCTTTACAACATTTTTGTACATGATTTTCCTCACTTTAACACTCAGTCAATTGGTTTATTGTATGCTGATGACTCATTGCTTTACTCTCACAGTGAATCTCCACAATCAGCATTAAGTCAGGTTTCAAATCATTTGACTTTAGTTAAAAATTATTATGATTATTGGGGTATTAAGCTTAATACCTCAAAATGCGAAGCAATATGTATTCGCAATGCTTCCGGAAAATGTCGAAGATTTGTGGTTCCTGAGAGTAAAAATTTGAATCTTTTTCTTGATGGTATTGAAATTCCATTTAAGGATCAAATAAAATATCTTGGTATAAGATTTGATAAGCTTTTGAAATTTAATAAACATGCAAGACTTGTGATAAGAAAATCATATAAAATAATAGGTTCTTTTAGTAAAATCCTTTATAATAAAAATTTATCAAAAAATTCCAAACTTTTATTGTACAAAACTTGTATTAGACCTGTCTTTTTATATGGTTTTCCTATTTGGTTTAACATTTCTCCTATTATAATTAAAGAACTTGAAATTTTGGAACGAAAATTTTTACGTTGCTGTATTGGAAAACATTTTGAGTCTTTTACAAAACGCTTTTCAAATCTTTACATTTATAAAAAATCTAATGTTACACCTATAGGTTTATACGTTTGTGATATATTAAGTAGATTTGTTACTAGATCACGATTTCATGAAAATAAATTCATTTTAGATATTTTTAATAATCAGAAAAATTTTACCTGGTCAAATACAAATTACTTGTCACCCATTGGGTTTATAAATGAATCACTTTCTTTTGATTTGAATTTATCAATTAGACATCCTTTTTATTCCAAAAGTTCCTTAGGAACACATAGGGGTTAATTTTTTTTTTTTTTTTTTTTTTTTTTTTGTGTTTGTTTGTTGTTATTTTAAGTTTATTTTTAAGTTAGTTTTAAGTTGATAATTTTAGTTTAGGAGATTTTCTCTCAAATTATGGAAGCCTCGGGAGCAAGGGCGGAAAAAACAATATTTTTTTGTTTTATATATGTAAATTACTTTTTATTGCAAGCTTGTTGCTATAAGCGCTTTAGTTTTTTAAGATGTTACATTATAGTCTTAAGTTTTCGTTTTGTTTATTTTTTTTTGTACTTTTAATAACGTTGGAAAGGCTCAATAAAGATAACTTTGAAACTTTGAAACTTCAAAATAAGTATAAATTACATTAATATGTGTAAGAAATTACCTGTAACGGGATGAAAAGTCCGGCGTATACTATTTAAAGACTTGCGCCATTTTCCAGGTTGTAATTCCAATTTAGAACGTATATATGATAACATTATTTCTGCAACTTGATTCGAATCTTTCGCAGATTTTTCTCTGTTTTCGTCTAAATCATTAAATACAAAACCAACTCGTTTTTGACTTTGCTTCGATTTCCATTTTTTTTGCACCAATTCAAACGGTGATATTCCCATTGTGTATTTTGGACATTTATTATTTTTTCCAACACTAAGACTATATAAGTCTTCCTTGCGTTCCCCATCATTTTCAATGATTGGTGTAGCATTTAATCCTACTTCGCTACTCTTTTTCTTACAATCTTTCTTCACCTTGGTTTTAATATGATGTAAGTCCCAAGTGCCTATGGGAGATAACGTGCACTTAAAGGGATTTGTATTTTCGTTATTTTTAAGCGGTGTAGAAATATAATTGTTCGGTACATCAAGGTTCTTACAATCTTTTGTATTCTGACATGGTTGTAGTTCACCATTCAGTTTTGTAGATTCAGAGTTATTACAGATGCTATTTTCAAAGCTAGAGTTCATATTAAATGACACTCTTACATCTCGTTTTAAAATATTCAACTCCCTCAAAATGCTAAATAATTTTATGTTATAATTTTTCAACATTTTCTTAAGTTTAACTTACGGCCTTTGGTCCAATAGTTTATCAAATGAATCTTTCCATCCATCATCGGGCAGTGTATCATTTGTGCCGACATCCATTTTAAGCATTAAAAAATATACAAATAAATTCAACGAAAATAAATATATTAGTAAATAAATTGTTCAAATAATATCTTCAAATTACAAATTTGCAGCACAGGTCGTCACTACACTTAACCGTTTTTACATTATAAGCCAGTGCTGCTTACTTATTGTGTTTCTCTCATCCTGTGTCTCCACGTTGCAATATTTATTGCTAAGTACAAGCAAAAACGTCGGCAGAACAATGACAGAACAATGGAGCAATAATTGCTGAATTTATTGCTGGAGAACACTTGGAATTGCTTTGCCATAAATTTGCAATTTTCACCGCGAGTAGTCGTTTAACGTTTTGTGGCTGTACATATTTATAACAAATGTTTTATGTTGTGTTTTGAAGTGGTTGTGAAATTTTTTTTTTTAAATTAATAAAATAATTAATTGTAATTGTCGTAGCTGTATTTTGTATTACTTTTTTGTTTATTTGCGTTAAAAAAAAGTTGAATTGTTCAATTGAAAAAATAAAAATATACAAAAAAATAAATTCGTCGTTTGCTTTTGTTGATCTTGACGTTTATAAAAAAATATAATATATAATAATATATTTATTGATTGCTTTTTTAATAAATAAGCACACAAACAAAAAACAACCGTACAGAGAAATAAAATGTCAGATAAATTACAACTGATTTGACAGCATATTGCTAAGCAATAATTGCTCAAGCAATAAGAAGAGCAATCATTGCGCAATGGATTGCCACTCATGGCAATATGCGGTCTATACGTCGCAAATTTTATGGAGCAATGAAATTTGACGTTTGCCGCAATAAATATTGCTACGTGAAGACCCAGGGTAAGTAATTTAGTGCTGGTTCACACACTGCCCGTCTATACCAGAGATAATTATTGCGTCATATATTGCAAAAAACGTCAAAATTATGTTATCTTTAATTTAGACAGCAATTTTCTGTACATATATATTGCCGGCAATTTATGTTGCAATAATTGTTAGTTTGGTTAACAATTATTACTAACATAAAACGTCAAATTTACCTGTCAAATGAGAAAAAAGAAGCAAAAAGGAAAAAAATATAAGCAAATTGTGTGATAAAGAAATTAAATTTGTGAAATGGTACCAAACTATAATTTTAGTAAAAGAATTAAATTAAAGAATTTAATAAACACTAAAATAAAATTACAAATATTATTTTTATTAATATAATTTTTTTCTTATTCGATCTTTATTATTTAAATTTTTATTAATTTGTTTGAGTTCTTTTTTATATAAAAATATTGATTTCAGTCTAACAAAAAAAATTTAATAAAATGAATATTTTTATATAAAAATTAATTAACATACATTTAAAAAATAAAGTCGAATAAGAAAGAATTTGTAATAATAAAAATAAGTTTTGCAAGATAGTGCCAGTTTTTGCACTGCACCTTCTTCCTTGATTTTTTTCAAATTATGAGTTAACATAAATACGTTTTCCCATGCCTTTACCATAAGTTGAGCAATAAAAAATAATGCTCTGTTATTCTGCTGACGTTATTGCCAACTTGCTGAGATATTTATCTTTAGTGTAGACCTAGGGTTACTACACGACCACAGGCTCAATATGTCTAGCTTAGTACCCTTTTAGACAGGCAAATTTTACTTGGCAAAGTCTTGAGTTTATATAACACTGAGTCTTCACCTGAGATAATATCTGATATAATATGTGAGAGAACGTCGGCAGAATGAGAGAACAAATTTCTTCATGTTAATCTTAATCTTAAACAAGGGGAACACGTATCTTATAAGATTTCATAATCAAATGATTCTCGCACAGTAAACTTGTGTCGTTTTTATTCTTTTTTTTTAGTTTTTTCTTGTTTTAAGTTAAAAATATTGTTTTTTTAAGCACTTATCACAAGATTTTCACTATTAGTACAAAAAAATTTAACATTTTAATGAATGCGTCTTATTATTGTTTTTTATGTATGCATGTATGTGTTTTTTTTACAGCTCATCTTATAAGATAGTTGTTATAAGATTTCTCATAACAACTGTCTTATAAGATTTATTATAATATTAATATTAACACTATTTGAGAGTCTACACGTAAGATAATACTCTCTGCGATTGAATTTGACGTTTGCTGATATAAAAATCTTATATCTTATCTCAGGTGGAGACCCTATGTTAGGGAGGGGAAAAGAGAATAGCGGGGGAGTACATACTTCGCTGCACTCGCAAATTCGTTTTGTTTTTCGTTCGTACTTTTTATTGTATATGATATATGATATTCGCCATATTATTTCCATTTTGTCCTATATTATGCAATAAGTCGCACAATGGTTTCATTCATTCAATATAAAGGTGAACATTACCTATACGAATAACAAGCAGCATTGTACAATGTTGCCAACACACTTCACTTTCTTTTCGTTGGGCAATAACTGCCCGTCTTTACCAGAGATAATTATTGCGACATATGTCAAAATTATGTTATCCTTAACATAGTGTCTTTACCTGACAATTTTTTGTCATACCAAACGTCAAACTTCATATTAAAAAAACGCTGACAAAAATTTTCGAGTTTTTTTTATATAGACTTTGACGTTTGGTATGACAAAAAATTGTCAGTTGAAGACGCTATGTAATGTAGACAGCATTTTTTTGTACATATTTATTGCCGTCAATTTATGTTGCAATAATTGTTAGTACTTTTTCGTTGACAATTATTGCTATCATAAAACGTCAAATTTGATTGTCAATTGAAAAAAAGTAGCAAAAAAGAAAAAAATAGAAGCAAACTGTGTGAGAAAGAAATTAAATTTGTGAAATAGTAGCAAATTATAATTGTAGTAAAAGAAATTAAAGAATTAAATAAACACTACAATAAAATTTCAAAAATTATTTTTATTAATATAATTTTTTTCTTATTCGATCTTTATTATTTAAATTAATATTAATTTGTTCTTTTTTATATAAAAATATAAATTTTATTTAATCAAAAAAAATTAATATTTTTATATAAAAAAAAAGGCCTCAAGCTTAAAGAAATTAATATACATTTAAATAATAAAGTCGAATAAGAAAGAATTTATAATAATAAAAATAAGTTTTGCAAGATAGCGCCAGTTTTTACACTGCACCTTCTTCCTTGATTTTTTTTCAAGTTATGAGTTAACATAAATACGTTTTCCCATGCCTTTAACATAAGCGGGGCAATAAGAAATATTGCTCTGTAATTCTGCTGACGTTATTACCAACTTGCTGAGATATTTATCTTTAGTGTAGATCTAGGGTAAAAATCAAAAGTATTATGCTGGGTTTCCACGTAGCAATATTTATTGCTAAGTACAAGCAAAAACGTCGGCAGAACAACGACAGAACAATGGAGCAATAATTGCTGATTATATTGCTGGAGAACACTTGAAATTGCTTTGCCATAAATTTTCAATTTTCACCGCGAGTAGTTGTCCAAAGTTTTGTGGCTGTATTTATAACAAATGTTTTATATTGTGTTTTCAAGTGGTTGTTAAATTTTCTTTTTTCAATTAATAAAATAACTTAATAAAATAATTAATTGTAAT
Source organism: Pollenia griseotomentosa (assembly GCA_963931875.1). NCBI lineage: Eukaryota > Metazoa > Arthropoda > Insecta > Diptera > Polleniidae > Pollenia > Pollenia griseotomentosa. The sequence continues at coordinate 141,543,801 of OZ007561.1, read as the reverse complement.
TGTCGAAGCTGTGTTTTGTATTACTTTTTTTGTTCATTTGCATTTGAAAAAATGCTACTTTAATAAATAAACACACAAATAAATAAACAACCGTACGGAGAAATAAAATGTCAGATAAATTACAACTGATTTGACAGCAGATTGCTAAGCAATAATTGCTCAAGCAATCAGAAGAGCAATCATTGCGCAATAGATTGCCACTCATGGCAATATGCGGTCTATACGTCGCAAACTTAATGGAGCAATCAAATTTGACGTTTGCCGCAATAAATATTGCTACGTGGAGACCCGGGGTTATGATTGTTGCCAATATATTGTGCCACCTTCAAATATCTCATACACATATGCGATAAAATTTACAATACCCAACAAACACGGAGGTTTGATTTCAAATTGAAAATGATTTGATATCAAACGTTTTCTCAAACGACAAACGTTTGATAATGATTTGAAAATCTTTTGAAAACCATATTATTCTCAACAAAAAGGGGAAATTATTTTCAAATTGAAAAATGCCTTTATTTTCAACTTGCGTTCAAACGTAAATCTTAAATGTTTTTTAAATGTGGATTATAATACAATGTGGAACATAAATAAAAATATTTTGTTTTTTTATTTAAATTCGTTATTTATTTAAATTAACTCTGAGATAAACATTTGGCACCATAGCTTAAAGTTGAAATAATGTTCTTTCCGTCCTGCAATTCTTGGAATGACGAAATACTTGGCTTCCTTTTATTTTTTGGATTGTAGCACCGCGATCATACAACAAACTTATAATTTGTTCATTTTCCCGTTTTTTTTTTATTAATTCATTTTCTTAATAATTGTAATTACTCACAAATAATTTTTATTATTAATAAGAAATGAATCGTTCACTTGTAAAACACATTTAACCACGAAGTAAAAATTTAACTAATCGCCATTTTTTATGTTTACATTTATTTTTCGCTTTAAGCTTCGTACAGACGATGGTCAGATCTTACACAGCGTTTACATTTGTCAGTACTGGCAAGACAGTAAGCATATACATATTAGTTGGCAAAACAATGCAAAAACAAAATAGCTTTAAAAGTGTTTATGTATTAGTGAAAAAGTTTCAATGAATTGCTACTGTCTTGCCAGTACTGGCAAATGTAAACGCCATGTTACAATATTGGTAAGCAGCGCTGCTTAAATTGCATCAAAATTGGCTGAAATGTCTTACAACTGTGTGAACATTGTAAGCTCATTTGTATTTGCAGAAGTGCAAAATTAATGCATCTGACAACCGCACCATTGTCAGAAAAATATTGCTGTTGGCAACGCCTGCTTAGACCCCTTTCACACTCGGCAAGTTACTTGCGCAACTCTCGGTTTGTAGACGTTAGCGGTAAGGTCGGGGTAAAGAAAAAAAAAATTTGTACAGACTGTTGTTGTCGGCAAGTAACTTGCGAAACTAACTTGCCGAGTCTGAAAGGGGTCTTACAATATTGAAAGATCTGACCATCGTCTGTACGAAGCTTTAGTATTGCCAAGTTTAGTTTTAGATTAAATTTAACATTTGATACTGATTTGAATTCTAATTTGAAGTCAAATGTTTATTTTTAAATCATTATCAATTTGAATCCCAAATTTCGGCACTATACTAGTTCCGGAACAAAAAATCGTCAAAATGACGATAAATCGTCAAATCTGGCAGCACTGCTTTAGTACTTGTTGACATGGTGGAATAAGCAGGTGGCATCGTTACGGCAACAAATACAACATTACAACAGCCGGCACGAACGAAGACCCCAAAACGAAAATGAACTAAGGCCCCAAATATTTGTACAGGGAACAACAACAACGGTTTTTGGGGAAATAGTTCATTATTTTGTGGTTTTATTTCATTTTTTGAATTGGGGGCTTAATTCATAATGAAATAAAACCCCAGTTTGTAAAAAAGAACTAAGGTCCCACAAATAAAGTTGGGGCATTAGTTCATTTTCTGAAAAATGTAATAAATTGCAATATTTCCAAATTGCTAACCGTTATACCGTTAAAAAAAAGAATTTATTTTCTGAAAAATGTAATAAATTGCAATATTTCCAAATTGCTAACCGTTATACCGTTAAAAAAAAAGAATTTCGTTTTGTTTATTTATCCATTCTGTAACACGATTAATTAGTTTCTGATCTAACGTGGACGTCTAAAGACAAAAAAAAAATGAATTTTGAATTAATTTGTGGGAGTAGAAGAAATAGTGAATTGTTATATATAACCGAACAAAAAATGCTTTATCTGAAAAAAACCATAAGAAAAGCTTTTCGAAGAACGTGTGAAAGGTAAGTAAACATTTTTTTAAGTAGCGCAAGTGCTTACATAAAAATCTAAATTTTAAAAACAGCTATCAAACCGATACAAAAGACATAAACTTTTTAAAAATACAAAGAGGCTTGCAGAAAATTGTAAGTAAAAATTTAGTGACATCTCCCAAAAACGCTGTTCAAGTTGTGGAAGAATTCAATTTGGAGAATGTGTGGAACGATTTTGGATTGTCAAAAGATGAGTCGAATCCTAGAACCTTCTTCACTGCTGCAATTACCGAAGAAACATACTCGTTCTGCCTATTTTCATCGCTAAAAACCGTTGATGTTATAAAAGAAAATATTTCTCCTCAAAAGCGGACATATCTCGTGGATGGAACTTTCAAAATAGTTCCTTATGGCTGTTTTAAGCAGCTGCTTGTTATATATGTAGAATATTTTGAAGAGGTAAAGAAGTAATAAGTAGAAATTTTTTAAAATAATAACATATTTCTTTTAGATATTTCCAATATTTTTCGTATTAATGACGAAGAAAACAAGCGAATCATACAAAGCACTTCTTCAGTATATTTAAGACAATATATTTGATTTAGACCCCTCAACGTTTATAAGCGACTACGAAGAGGCGTTGAGAAGTGCTGTAAAGTCGGTTTATCCAAAAGCAAATCTTATAGGATGCTGGTTAGTAATGCCTTATACATAATAACTTTATGTGAGGACTTACAGTTTTAAGCATTTAGTTTTTAACTATGTAATGTTTTTGAAATTATGTGTTTCATAAGTGAATATTTTAAATGTTTGGAACAAATTTTGAGTGGAAATATGTAGGTTGAAAATGAAAAAATTACATAGTTAAAAACTAAATGCTTTGTTTCCAAAAATATAAGTATACATTAAAAATTGATATTTTGTTCATGCATTTTCCAGGTTCCATTTTTGTCAGGCCGTAAGGCGAAACATGACGAAGCAGAAAGCCTTATTGGAATATATACGATCTTCAAGAAGTGCATCATCCCTTTATCACCAAATCTTAGCATTGCCTTTATTACCGCAGGAGTTAATAAAGTGCTCATTCAACGATATAAAGTCAAAAATATTTCTGATGGACAGCAACAGCTTATTTCTACCGTTTTTAAAATATTTTGAAAACCAGTGGATCAATAAGGTAACAGCTTATCTACTTCAATATTTTTTACCAGATATAAATATTTTATTTATATAAATAGGTTGGATGTAAAAACTTCTCCGTACATAATCGGGACACGCGCACAACTTCTGCCGTTGAAGCATACAACGGATTCCTTGGTCGATGTGCCGAAAAAAATGGACACTTTTTTAAATTCGTCCAGATAATTCGAAACGAGGAGTTTTTTAAAAGTCGTCAATTCGAAATGTTGTGCGAAAGTGGAGGATCTGTTGCTAAAAGAAAAAGGAAGAGTAGTGTTGAAAAAAATAAAAAAATTCAGGAAGCATCGCTCTTACTAAAAGATGGCAAAATAACAGCCGCTACATTCCTCTCCCGAATGGTGTACGGCAAAAATGGTATATGTGTGAACATGGTAGAGGAGCAAAATATTTTTCAAGAAGAACCTGATAACGTTTTATCTGAAGACCTTGACGATCCACCCTCGTATAGTCAGAATATTGAGTGCTTAGCTTGTCGGGATAAAAGCTCAAACATTGTTCTACTTCCCTGCAAACATATGAAAGTTTGCGACGAGTGCAACCTCAAATTACAGGCTGATGCAATTTCCAAAGGCATGCAAAATTATATCTGCCCGTACTGCCGAACAATTGTGGAAGACACCATGCAGGTATATACCTGACTTCTTATTGATTAAGTATTTATACAAATTTATCTAATTATTATTTAAACAATGAAAAATTTTTGTTTTTTGTTATTTTTTTTTTTTTTATGTATAAAATTTGAATACTTGATATTTTTTTTCGTATTATATAACTGTAATGTTTGTTTTGAATATTTAAAACAAAACAAGAGTCACTTTATTTTTGAATTTTTTTATTGGGGACTTTGTTCATTCTTTCTTTGGGACTTCATAATAACATTAGGGTTTTGATTCATAATGAATTAAGTCCCCATTAATGGGGGCTTAGTTCATTCCCATTTTGGGGGCTTAATTCATACCATCGTTGGGGTTTTACTTCATTATGAACTAATTCCCCCTTTTTAGGGCCTTAGTTCATTTTCGTTTTGGGGTCTTAGTTCATTGGGGCCTTCGTTCGTGCCGCCATTACAACAAAAATGGAAATTACATCACCGTTAACGTCAAAAAATACATTAAACAAAAATCAAAGCCTGCCGCTGAACATGATGAAATAAACAAATTTTTGCCAATTTTTATTTAATTATTGTCAATATCTTATTTATCTTAATTTAAAATTATCAAAAACTTTAACAAAATACAATAATCACAGCACAAAACGTGCACTTTTTGTAAACATAAACAAAACTTTGACATAAACCTAGACAAACAATGCAAGAGCAAAAAATCATCATATGGCGTAGCGCTGCCACCTGTTTATTTCACCATGCTTGTTGAGAAATAAAACAATTCTGGATTATTTAACAGAAGAAATATATTTTTTATTTACTTTCTACACTGACTTTATTTGGTATCGTATTTGGATGACTTAGACAAACGCTAGAGTACAACTGCCAGTTACCATCAATATGGATCATTATATGTTTACCTAACTAAATTATATAACTATTTACTTTGATTAAAAAGTATAAGAGACAGGGATAATAAATGAGAAAACCAATATCGTGCCAACAAACTTTTAAAATCGTACTTTTTCGGCCCCAATAGTACTAAATAATTATACCCACACCACAATAGTGGAGAGGGTATTATGCATTTGTGTAACACCTTAAAGTATACCGATCGACTCAGAATCACTTTCTGAGGTGATCTAACGATATCCGTCCGGCTGGCTGGCTGTCCATGTAACCTTGTGCGCAAAGTACTGGTCGCAATTTTGGAGATAATTTAATCAAATTTGGCACATAGGTTCTTATTGGCACAAGGACCAAGCCTATTGAACATGGGACGAACCGTAGGACCACGATTTTAATGAAATTTAAAACATAGATAGATCCATATTTATATGGACACATAACCTATGCATTTTTATAAAAATAGGACCACGAGTGGAGATGGGGGCAATATTTTTCTCAGAAACTATCAAACCGATCTTAATGAAATTTAAAACATAGATAGATCCATATATGTACGGACACATAAGCTATGCATTTTTGAAAAAATAGTAAAACCATGGGAGATAGGGGCAATTTCTGCCTCCCAGAAACTATCAAACCGATTGTAATGAAATTTAAAACATAGATAGATCCCTGTTCATATAGCCATACACTCTCGAAAATTTGTTTTTAAATTCTGTGGTGTAGGGTATCATATGGTCGGGCTTGACCGACTATACTTTCTTACTTGTTTTCTTATAAATTTATTTATTGTTTTATTTTTTTTAACGTTCAAAAATATAGCACAAGTTATGCGTTCATAAATATCCAGCACCGCCCTGAAACATGGTTTCAGAGTATGGGCAATCGTACTAAGCCGGTGATGGGTAGGATCTTCTCCCCATGCTGGGTTTTAAGTTTAACAACACGAACATTACCATCAGTTCCGGGATATGTCTCGCTAACTTCACCCATGATCCAGTTTGCAGGAGGAACATTTTTGTCCTTTACTATGACTAAGTTTCCTACCACCAGATTGGGCTGAGTTTGTTTTCATTTTGGCCTTTGCTGCAACGAAGTAAGGTATTCTTGATACTATCGTCGCCAAAACCCTTGAAACATATTTTATATATGTTGCCAATAATTGAGCTTGTTTATATTAACTTCGGCTAGGTCTACTTCTTGTACCATGGTGTAGGGTCGACCAATAAGGAAGCGGTGTGGTGATAGATACCTGACCTTAGAATCTGGAGCAACACCAAGAGGTCTTGAATTTACAACCGCTTCGATTTGAGCCAACAAGGTGTGCATCTGTTCAAGGGCAAATTCTGTGTTCATTATGACTCGTTTAAGATGCAGCTTCACGGATCGAACAGCCGATTCCCATATTCTACCCCAATGTGGGGCTAGTGGAGGAATATAATTCCATTGTATTCCGTCTTCAGCTAAAGATGCAGATACAATTTCATTATGGACTTCAGACATTATTGCTTTGTGCATCTCGCTTAATTCTCGAGAAGCACCAAGAAAGTTTCTTCCGTTATCGCTGTATATCTGACGGCATTTTCCCCTTCGGGCTATAAACCTTCGTAAGTCTGCAATAAAACATTCCGTGCTTCAATCTGTAACAAGTTCCATGTGGATAGCGGAAGTGACAAGGCAAACATGTACTGTTTAACAAATTCATCGCGGTTCCGTTTCACACCAAGGATCTACTTACTCTTACCCGTACCTTGTGTTGCTCAGCTGGCAGATGGCCAGACTGGCTAGACGATGGACATGTTAGCTTCACTATTACTACCACACTGACAACTTAGGCAAATGTGCACGGCTATGGCTCGTCGGGCCTGGGCGGTGGTACGTTGGAGTAATAGTGAAAGCGACACAATACAACTTTTGTGTCAGTGTAAAAAAAATAACCTGCCGTTTCTTCCTCGTAGGACCAGGTGCTATTGCCTACGATTAAATATACCCTCCCCTAAACCATGGTAACCGTTGACATTTCACAGGCTACCCCTTTTATGTATCACCACTCGATACATACCTACCACTCGATACCTACCTTTATAGCCGCTTTAAATTATAACCAAAACATTTTCGAATTCATTTTAAAATCCAAGAGAATATATTCAATATTATTATTATTCTTATTTGTTAAATATAAATTACAATATGTGTGACTTAAGCCATCGGGCTAATAAAACTGTTCCCTAAGTTCGAACTTTATTACAATGTAAACTGGACCTGCCATTAAATTTCACTTAAATATATTCCTCTTGGTATCAATCAATGTATACCGCAAGGGTTGTTGTGTGTTCAGGGACGCTATGGTATGAATTGATTTTATTTTAGTTTTCGTTGTGTGCCTTAAATTTGAAATATTTTTCCTTCTCTTAATTACTATTAAACTGTATAACATTCGAGATTACATTTGTTTGTGATTAAAGTGGTTCGCTTCTATAAAAATTGAGAGGTTTAATATTTAAATTTGCACTCATTTGCGGTTTCTCTTAACTTATAATCATAACACGTTTTCAAGCTAAATCCAAACTTAAATTCCCCTTATTAGGTTTATGTTTCTTATTATTCAATGACCGGCAAAACAGTATATGTTTAAATTTGAATTAATATTTTTCAAATTTGTCAACGCTATTCTAATCTTGATGTTAAATAAATTTTGTTTTGAATTTGTTACCACTGTTCTAAACTAAAATTTAATTTAAAATCTAAATAAAGTTTAAAATTTACTTTATTTCTCAATTTTATTTTCAATTAATGTGGTTTATAATCTTGATTTAAGTCACTTTTGGTTTTTTCCTTTTTTTTCTATCTCTACTGCTTTTCATGGGTTAACAAATTGAACTTAACTCAAATTTATTTATCATCCGTTGACCCACAGAATTGAATTCCAATTTCAATTGATATTAAAGTTAAATTTTCTTGCTTATATGAAAGTTCTTAATTCAAATTTAACCGAACTTTGTTTTCCGATTGTTCACAATGCTAGCTTATATTTAAATTTGAATTCAGTTATTCTTCGACGGTTTTAATTTATTACCACTGTTATACTTGAAGGCGGATTAATTGTATCTCTCAATTTTGTCTTACTTCACGACCACTGTTATACATTTAGATTCAAATCAATTTTGTTTTCTATATGGCAACACTGTTTACAATTCGATTTGACTTAATTTTGTTTTTTTATTTGTCATTAGTACGCAAACGATTTTAAATTCAATTTCAATTCATTTGTGGTTTTTCTTTTTCGTGTAAATAAATCTAGATCTAAATTCAATTTGATTTAATATTGTTTTTATTTTTCTAGAGGATTTTAAAATTAACTTAAATTTATTGGTGGTGATTTTTCTTTTGTGAAATTTTAAATCTAAAATTTAATCGGAATTTAATTTTTTAATTTTCAACAAACTATTCTCAATTCAAAATTATTTTGTTTACCAACATATTCCATTATTAACAAAATAATCTTGAATTCCGAACTAATTTATTATGGTTTTTGCTTTTTAAAACAATTAATTATTGTCACTTTTAAGTTAAACAAATTTATGCTCCAGATTGCGCTGAGGATTTACTGCCGAAAAATTTTATTTTGCATGCCCAAAACATGCGTGGTCTAATATAGGTGGCCGTTTCTTTTTTGGTTAGGCAAAAGAAGCCGGTCAAAAGAAAACTAAACGAAATAACGTCAGACGTATCTGAAACTAAATTTATGCTCCAAATTGAGCTGAGTATTTACTGCCGCAATAAAATATTGCATGCCCAACACATGCGTGGTCAAATATAGGTGGCCGTTTCTTTTTTGTTAGGCAAAAGAAGCCGGTCAAAAGAAAACTAAAAAAAAAACCCGAGATCGGAAACCGAGCGCGTAATTAAAACGTACCTAGGTGAGTCAAATACAAACTTAGATATCAAAAACTAACTACTTTCAACTTATCTGGATCTCCAACTACGGGAGGGTCTCTGGTGGAAAATGTTATTTCCGTCACTCGATCACAGTTGTGGTATGATGATTATATCGACTTCCTGGGATACAGGTTGTGGATGTTGAACTATATTTTTTGCTGCTTTAATGGACGTCATTGAACTGCTATTGTTGCCGTCTCTGCGGGTGGATGATTGATATTCTTGTCTGTTGTATGATGATGTTGATGGTGGTGCTTTTGTTATCGCAGATTTTGTTGCTGTCCTTGTTTAGGTTCAATTTAAGGTTGCACTACTGTTGCTATCAGATTATGTTATTTTATTTTGTTACTAGATGCTTGTTGAGTTTTCACTATTGTTGTTAACGATTGGCTATTGTTTCAATTTGGATATGATGGAGCAGCTGTTGTTGCACTTTGTTGATATCGGAGTTTGTTATTATATTTTTTTGATAAATATTTGTTATATTTGCACTTTTGTTGTCGTCGGGTGGCTATTGTTGTAATTTGGGTGGTAGTGGGATGTCAGTGGTGGTTGTTGTTATTACCAACCTATTATGGTGGAACGTTTATGGTGGTTGTTGATTTGGCCCGTAGTGATGCGCCTTTTGGCCATCCAAGGGTGAGTATTGAGCCGGGTTATGCTGTTGTTACAATCGCACCCTGCCTAAAAGTTAACTTTATGTTGACCCGCTACAACTATACCTCCGGCTGCTGATTGTAGCTGCTATGTTAAGTACACTTAGTGTTTTACTGGAGCTAATTGAAATTACGGCAGCACATTGTCTTATGTGACGGCCGGCTAACCTGGTTATATCAACCCTTTTCCAGCGTTCGGTGCTATAGTGGTCACTTCGCGTAATCAACACTAACCATGTCGTGGGTGTAGACAAAGCCTCCAACCTGTCGTCTTCGTGGTTTATATTCCACCCTACTGGCTATTCCCGGAACTTCGGTGGTGTTTCTTCGCTCGGTTCCAAATTCTCCACAAGCTGCCTTCTAGCTTTCCTCGGCAATTCGCTTTTCTTTATTTCTTCACTGCCGTCTGTATACCAAAAATGAGTTTCATTTTAGCTATCAGCCGTTCTGTTTCCTCAATTATCGCACTTTTAAATTCACAGGACTTACCTTTATCTATCCCAGTTTATCCGTGGTTAATGTTGGTACTGGTCCTCACGATTTTTGCGGCTTAAATTTTCCATAGACTTCCACTTCCCACGACGTACCAATTGAAAAGGCCGGATGCAAAAATTGCCTTCCGCCTTTTTGCTTACGGCCATTCTGACTTGCCAACAACTGCAACCTACTTCACGCTATTGGTTGATAAACCTAGTAGTATTACATGTCACTTCTAGTCGACATATTCAAATTTGTCCATCTGGCACCCTTTGACTTTTTCCACTGATCAGGGTTGTAATCAACCGGCCAGTGTCGTCAACACGGCACACATCCTCATAGGTGGTGGAAGATTTTTATCATATTAGCAAATTAAATTTGCTAATATGATAAATTTCAAACTATTGCTCAAAAGTAATCATCTCAGACTTTTAAATCTTTTGCGTGATATACACCCTGGAATTTTCCTTGTAGATTTTCAACTTCATAAAGATTATTTCCAACTGGCTTTAAGATTCGACATTTTACAAACTTTTTGCACAATTTCGCCGAGATTTGCTTGGAAAAGTCTGAAAGTTGAAAATTGCGTCGGAATACCTCCTGACCAGGCCTGAATTTTGTCTCCCGACATCTCGCATTATAGCGTTTTGCATTGACTGTATAGCTTTTGTGTAGTTGTTGTTTCACATTATCACGAACTATTTCTAAAAATTCACTCCGGTTCTCCAAACTGTTTTCTGGATCTTCTAACAAATCTAGTTTCCTAGCTAATTTGTAAGCTGATGCATGAGTAATCATGTTGGTTCCGAACAGTAGAAAGTAAGGTGTCACGCCTGTAGCTGAATGTACAGCCGACCTTAACGCGCATTCTATCTCACAAAGATGTAGATCCCAATCACTTTGATTCGATTCCAAATACGAACGTATGGCTGCTAAAACTGACTGGTTCACTCTTTCAGAAGCGTTGGCCTGTGGCGCGTAATTTGCTGTGCGTATGTGTTCTATTCCAAAACATTCCATCAACTCTGCAAAATCTTTACTGACAAACTGTTGTCCGTTATCGGAAATAAGCGTTTCCGGACATCCAAATTTATAGAAAACTTCCTGTATTAAAAAGTTGATAACATTCTTTGATGTAGCTTTAGACATCGCTTTCAGTAAAACATATTTTGAAAAATAATCAAGAACGATAAATATGAAACAATTGCCTCTTTTAGAGCGGACATAGGGACCTAAAAAGTCAATGTATACACGCTGAAACGGTCTACATGCATTGGGTTCTTTTCCCATAGGTGGTTTTAAAACGCTATTTGCAGGCTTACATTCCTTACATGTATCGCAACGATTGATATATTCTCTCACTTGGACGTTTAAATGTGGCCAGTAGAAATATTCCCTTATCCGATGTATGGTTTTTCCTATGCCTCCGTGAGCAACATTTGGTGGTTCGTGTGCTTTCGATATGATTTTCTCAGTTAATCCTGACGGAATCCATAATTTCCATGCGTGGTTTTCTCCATCAATATCCCCGTCATACCTAATTGTTCGCTTATACACAAAATTATCGACAACTTTAATATCGGGAAGACTAGTCTGATTATTCTTAACGGTTTCTATTAAATCCTTATAATCTGAGCTACTAAATTCTGGTGAAGTTAAGTCTATCAAACGGTTGTCAAATAATTCGATCTCATCCATCGAATATCTCGACAAAGTATCTGGTACTATATTCTGTGCTCCTTTTCTATGACGAATCTCAAATGAGAAAGTTTGAAGTTGTAAACTCCATCGAGCAAGACGACCACTTAAATCACGTTGTGACATCAGCCATTTTAACGACGAGTGATCGGTGATCACTACAAAGTTCATAAGCTCCACATAAGGTCTGAAACGTTTTACGGCAGTGATAACTGCTAAACATTCACGCTCAGTCACCGAATAGTTTTTCTGAGCCGGCGTTAACTTTTTCGAAAAATATGCGATCGGGTGTTCTCCACTCTCAGAGTCTTCCTGAAATAATACTGCTCCCATACCAACATCAGATGCATCGCACTGTATAAAAAATGGTTTGTTGAAATCCGGATGTGTCAACACTGGGCTTGCAGTCAGACATTCTTTCAGTTTGTCAAAAGCTTCTTTAGCTTCGTCTGGAAACGAAAATTTCTTGCCCTTTTTCAAAGTATCGCTGATTGGTGAGGTAAGAGAAGCGAAATCCGCGATAAATCTGCGGTACCAACCTGTAGTACCTAAGAAACTGCGTACCTGTTTCGGTGTTTTTGGATACTGAAAATTAATAATAGCCTGAATCTTTTCTGGGTCGGGTTTCAATTGTCCTCCCCCCACGATGTATCCTAAATATTTTAATTCCGCGCATCCGAACTTAGATTTGCTAACATTGATGGTTAATCCAGCCTTATTAAGGCAATCGGCAACTTTGGCCAAAATCCGAACATGTTCCTCAAAGTCTGGAGATACCACCAGCAGATCATCCAAATAGACAAAAACTTTCTCTCTAAGTCGCGCTGGAATCACCTTGTCCATTAAACGGCATAACCTTTGGGCCGCATTGCACAACCCAAAAGGCATGACCGTGAAATGGTACAAGGGTCTTCCAGGCACTGTGAAAGCTGTTTTCTCTCGGCTCTGTTCTGCCAGGGGTATCTGCCAGAACGCATCCTTCAGATCAATGCTGGATATAAAATGGGTATCCCCCAACCGACTTAAGAGTCCCTCGATGTGTGGGAGTGGATATGCGTCCTTAACCGTCAAATCATTGAGCCGCCGCGCATCCAAACAAATCCTTACTTTTTCTCCTTTCTGCACAAATGTTACCCGATTGTTCCACGGGCTTTCACTCGGCTCAATTACTCCTAATGACAACATCCTATCCAGCTCTCCATACATTAATTTCTGCACCGCCGGTGACACTGGGTAATGTTTCTCTTTAATTGGAACAGCCGCTCCTGTATCGATGTGATGATTTTCCAGTGAAGTTTTACCTAGGCCTTTGCGCGTAAAACAAGGGAACGAGTCTATAACAGTTTCCAATAATCCCCGCTGTTGTGGATTCAAAACATGCATTCTCGGAAACGAATCATTCTCGACCCCTGTTGAGCAGGTATCCATACTATCTACATTAAATCTTATCAAGTTAAATGCCTTCATGAAGTCTAGACCTAAATAAAGTGGTAACTTGAGAGACGGAACTAAAAAGAAATCTATCGGCTTACTAATTTTATTAAACGAAATATCCGACCTAACACGACCAATTATAGGATTCAACCTCCCATCTGCTGTTCTTATTTCAGATTCAAAGGGATAAATAACAAGGTTAGCTTTTTCGATGAAATCCAAACAGTTCTTTCCAAGTACTGTCACTGATGCTCCGCTGTCTAATAATCCTTGTATAGGTTGTCCGTTTATATCGATGGTGGTGTAAATCCTTGTATCTGATCCTTCATAAATACTTGCTGCCGAAATTTCAAATCTAACGCGTTTTCTTTCTTTATATCTGTTTCTTGCTCTTAGAATTTTTTTCGTTGGTCCAAAAATTCTTTCTTTGGCTTTCTCATATTCTTCCATCCGTACGTGTAATGGTTTTAGTGGGTAAATCCGGTTTAAATGTTCTTGCTGGGTAACTTTTTGTAAAATATTCGTGTGAGATTCTTCATGACGTATATCGGGTTTACACTCTTTTATTGCTGCTTGGGATACGGTGCCCTGGAACGTGTCTCCATCCCAACACGAGACAAGTTCGCCTTTGGGTTTCCCTGGCATACTGGACATCGTGGCGTAACTGTGTTTTCGAGTCCGCATTTGTAGCAAAACAAATTTCTCTTTTCCTCAGCACAATCCATAAATGTGTGACCTTCAACTTTACAATTCCAGCAGATTAATTTTCTCGGAACTGTGGATAATGCCTCCACCTCCGGAGTATCATCCGTTGTAACTACTTCACACTCTATCTCATTAACTGATCTAGCAGGGAATCTATTGTGGAAATTGCGATGACTACCTAACAGATTTTCAGCACGACGACATTCCTTGGCGAAATGTGCCAAACTGACAACTTGAACTGAAAACAATAATTGAGCCATAGGTGCTCTGAGATTACCTTTCATTATGCTAACTAAATCTTTTTCACTAATTGGACTACGAAGCTGGTTACGTAAACGAATTACCGCATTATAAAAGTCATCAAAAGTTTCTTGATTTTGTTGTCTCCTGTCTAGTATTTTTCTCTGGATGTCGAAATCACTGTCAAAACGATGAAATTGTGAAATTAAGGCTGCTTTAAATTCTCTCCATCTAGACACATTATTGAATCTTCTGTGGTCCCAAAACCACTCCAGTGCTGGTCCACTTAATAAATGATGAAAAGATTTCAAAACATCTTTCCATTCACATCCATAATCCGACTGTAGGGTTTCTACTCGAAAAACAAAATCTTCGATGCTGGTTGTACGTGTAGTACCATCAAAAACAATACCCCATTTGTCAATTCGTAGACTTGAACTATGCGACGTCTGTCTTTGACTTGTTGGTAACGACGTAGGAACTTCTAGTTGAGTGGGAAACTCGCTAGTGAAATTTGTATTTGGGTTATACGCTACGTTAGGCCATTGCCGAACTTGTAGCTGTCTTTGAGATGGATTAGAGAATGATGGAGGAGGTTGACTTAAGTCTGGGAAATTAGTACTATCTCTTGGTTGTGAATGATTGGCTTGTGGCCGTTGAGAAGGGCCATGTAAGCTTTGCTGAATTATTCTGGGTACTAAGTCTAATAATCTGTCTTCAAAATTTCTTAGATCCTCATGAGTTATACTTCTTTCAGATCGACTAGGTTCTGGACGACTGACATAATTCGGAGGTGGTCTTAAAGGAACATTCTGCTGTCTAAATGCTTCCCTTACTCCTCGCGCACTGATACTACTAAACGGTGGGGTTGTGATAGAGCTGTTGGCGGAAAAACTTCCTCCACTTGCGTCTAAATCTTCAGCTCTATTGGCTTCCATAATAGTGGCGTTCAAATCCTGTCTCCTAGGAATTGCTCCAGCAGTATTTATCGATGTAGTACTGGTTGTAGTCGTCATCCCGGTAGTGGTAACGATTGGATCGTCGTTTTTACTAGTAGACCGTGTCCCTACCATTGTTGACTAATAAACAAAACAAACTAAACTCCAGCTAAATACTACAGAAGTAAATTCCAATACTGCTCAACCAAACTATCTTAAAGATCAAACCAATTTCAAAGTAACCCTCAAAGGCTTAAACGTAAAATCAAAGTGTAAAGCAAATCAAGTAAAACGAATATCCGCGAAAATAAAAGTATAACGAACCGTACTTATTAAATAAGTTTCCCGCCCGATAAACAAAACAAACTCAACTCGGAAAATCAAATTCCCAAGTCGAAGTAGGTTAAGGTAATACAATTTGTTACTAAATATGAGACAAAGCAGAAAAAAAATATTGCTGAAATAACAATATACAACTCTACACCTAGTTCGTAAATCCTTGCCAAATTAAAGCAAGTAGCATAAACTCTGAAAATCAAATTTGTCTAAATAAAATCCGGTAAGCGCAATTTTATTTGTGACGTAAAGCCGATAAAAATAACTGTTATTCGCGTAAATAAACGTATACGTAGCTATACTTCGCAAATAAATTTTCCGAAAGATATACAAAGCGACTTAGCCTGGAAAATCGAATTCCCAAGTCAAATCAGGTAAACGCAATATAATTTATCACCGAATGTTTTTCGAATCAAAGAATCTAAAGATTATCAACGATAATCAAAGTGTAATAATTTATACCTAGTAAAGAAATTCACTAGAAGAAATGAAAACGCAATAAATTCAGTAAATCTGATTTCAGGTCAAATCGGGCAAATGTCAATGTGATGTAAAGCAGGTAAAACAAATTCCACGAAAATATAAGTATTCTAAACTATATAAATTTAATTTGAAATTTTCAAAAGGTATGCTGAAATAAAATAAATTTAGGTAATCCGATTCTCAATTCAAATCGGGTAAAATAAAATAATCAATATGAAAAAATATAGGATAAAAGTATTTATAAAAATGATCAATGCAAAAAAACAGAAGATATATGTTCGCAATAAAATTTCAAACGGTAGACAAAAACCAAATAAATTTCGAAAATTGGATTTCAAAGTCAAATCCAGTAAGCGTTCAGTAATATATCAGTAAGTAAATTCTACTGATAGGTTACTTCGTTAATGAATAAATATAAAAGTGTTCAAAAATTTCATAATGGCTAAGATGGTATCGAGATGGTGATTAAAAAAAATTGGGAAGAAACGCAGAACGAGCTAGGTTAAACTATTGGTTATATCAAGTATCTATCGGAAATTAAGCAGTAAAAACAAAGCGGCAAGCAAACTTTAATCTAAAATTGTCTAAGCTAGGCCTCACCTCAATTCACTACTAAACTATTGCCAAAGAATCGTTGCAATTAAAGAATCCCTAAATCAAATCTGTAAGACTAACGAAATCTCAGCTAAAGTCTCTTTGTTAATAAAGCCCCGGTGGCATACTAATTGTTACATTGGTGACTAATCGGACTCACCAAAGCTTTCCTAATTCACGTAAAATTTCAATCCCCTAAATACCGAATGATAACCTCAAGTCTGTTCCTAAATGTGGATAATCTTGACTACATATACCAGTAAACCATATAACTATTCAAGACTGTGCCCAAAATTGGTCAATCTTGAATACCTATACTAGTAAACCTTTTACCTAATCAAGGCCGTGCCCCACGTTGGGCGCCATTTCTGTACCGTACTGGATAACAATAACAAAATTCATCGCGGTTCCGTTTCACACCAAGGATCTACTTACTCTTACCCGTACCTTGTGTTGCTCAGCTGGCAGATGGCCAGACTGGCGAGACGATGGACATGTTAGCTTCACTATTACTACCACACTGACAACTTAGGCAAATGTGCACGGCTATGACTCGTCGGGCCTGGGCGGTGGTACGTTGGAGTAATAGTGAAAGCGACACAATACAACTTTTGTGTCAGTGTAAAAAAAATAACCTGCCGTTTCTTCCTCGTAGGACCAGGTGCTATTGCCTACGATTAAATATACCCTCCCCTAAACCATGGTAACCGTTGACATTTCACAGGCTACCCCTTTTATGTATCACCACTCGATACCTACCTTTATAGCCGCTTTAAATTATTACCAAAACATTTTCAAATTCATTTTAAAATCCAAGAGAATATATTCAATATTATTATTATTCTTATTTGTTAAATATAAATTACAATATGTGTGACTTAAGCCATCGGGCTAATAAAACTGTTCCCTAAGTTCGAACTTTATTACAATGTAAACTGGACCTGCCATTAAATTTCACTTACTACCCGTCTCCACTATCCATCAACTTGGTAAGAACAGCATGTCGCACATGAATTCTACTCGTGTAGACTGTTCATGTTCATGTTTCGTCCATGTGCTGCCATCGTTGCCCAAACATTCGTCTTAGCATCCATGTGCGCCATGATGTTGGCCATACAATGTATTTTCTGTATACAACCACACGCCACAACAACAAAAATTGTGGTAAATCAGAACATGAACATCACCACGTATTCGCCACATACAAGAACGTGAACAAATTAATACCGTTGCTCTGCCGGCGTTATGGTCATGTCATGTTCAAATCGAAAGCGCATGGAGACGTGGGGTTAAATATATTCCTCTTGGTATCAATCAATGTATACCGCAAGGGTTGTTGTGTGTTCAGGGACGCTATGGTATGAATTGATTTTATTTTAGTTTTCGTTGTGTGCCTTAAATTTGAAATATTTTTCCTTCCCTTAATTACTATTAAACTGTATAACATTCGAGATTACATTTGTTTGTGATTAAAGTGGTTCGCTTCTATTAAAATTGAGAGGTTTAATATTTAAATTTGCACTCATTTGCGGTTTCTCTTAACTTATAATCATAACACGTTTTCAAGCTAAATCCAAACTTAAATTCCCCTTATTGGGTTTATGTTTCTTATTATTCAATGACCGGCAAAACAGTATATGTTTAAATTTGAATTAATATTTTTCAAATTTGTCAACGCTATTCTAATCTTGATGTTAAATAAATTTTGTTTTGAATTTGTTACCACTGTTCTAAACTAAAATTTAATTTAAAATCTAAATAAAGTTTAAAATTTACTTTATTTCTCAATTTTATTTTCAATTAATGTGGTTTATAATCTTGATTTAAGTCACTTTTGGTTTTTTCCTTTTTTTTCTATCTCTACTGCTTTTCATGGGTTAACAAATTGAACTTAACTCAAATTTATTTATCATCCGTTGACCCACAGAATTGAATTCCAATTTCAATTGATATTAAAGTTAAATTTTCTTGCTTATATGAAAGTTCTTAATTCAAATTTAACCGAACTTTGTTTTCCGATTGTTCACAATGCTAGCTTATATTTAAATTTGAATTCAGTTATTCTTCGACGGTTTTAATTTATTACCACTGTTATACTTGAAGGCGGATTAATTTTATCTCTCAATTTTGTCTTACTTCACGACCACTGTTATACATTTAGATTCAAATCAATTTTGTTTTCTATATGGCAACACTGTTTACAATTCGATTTGACTTAATTTTGTTTTTTTATTTGTCATTAGTACGCAAACGATTTTAAATTCAATTTCAATTCATTTGTGGTTTTTCTTTTTCGTGTAAATAAATCTAGATCTAAATTCAATTTGATTTAATATTGTTTTTATTTTTCTAGAGGATTTTAAAATTAACTTAAATTTATTGGTGGTGATTTTTCTTTTGTGAAATTTTAAATCTAAAATTTAATCGGAATTTAATTTTTTCATTTTCAACAAACTATTCTCAATTCAAAATTATTTTGTTTACCAACATATTCCATTATTAACAAAATAATCTTGAATTCCGAACTAATTTATTATGGTTTTTGCTTTTTAAAACAATTAATTATTGTCACTTTTAAGTTAAACAAATTTATGCTCCAGATTGCGCTGAGGATTTACTGCCGAAAAATTTTATTTTGCATGCCCAAAACATGCGTGGTCAAATATAGGTGGCCGTTTCTTTTTTGGTTAGGCAAAAGAAGCCGGTCAAAAGAAAACTAAACGAAATAACGTCAGACGTATCTGAAACTAAATTTATGCTCCAAATTGAGCTGAGTATTTACTGCCGCAATAAAATATTGCATGCCCAAAACATGCGTGGTCAAATATAGGTGGCCGTTTCTTTTTTGTTAGGCAAAAGAAGCCGGTCAAAAGAAAACTAAAAAAAAAAACCCGAGATCGGAAACCGAGCGCGTAATTAAAACGTACCTAGGTGAGTCAAATACAAACTTAGATATCAAAAACTAACTAACGATGCTGGTTGTACGTGTAGTACCATCAAAAACAATACCCCATTTGTCAATTCGTAGACTTGAACTATGCGACGTCTGTCTTTGACTTGTTGGTAACGACGTAGGAACTTCTAGTTGAGTGGGAAACTCGCTAGTGAAATTTGTATTTGGGTTATACGCTACGTTAGGCCATTGCCGAACTTGTAGCTGTCTTTGAGATGGATTAGAGAATGATGGAGGAGGTTGACTTAAGTCTGGGAAATTAGTACTATCTCTTGGTTGTGAATGATTGGCTTGTGGCCGTTGAGAAGGGCCATGTAAGCTTTGCTGAATTATTCTGGGTACTAAGTCTAATAATCTGTCTTCAAAATTTCTTAGATCCTCATGAGTTATACTTCTTTCAGATCGACTAGGTTCTGGACGACTGACATAATTCGGAGGTGGTCTTAAAGGAACATTCTGCTGTCTAAATGCTTCCCTTACTCCTCGCGCACTGATACTACTAAACGGTGGGGTTGTGATAGAGCTGTTGGCGGAAAAACTTCCTCCACTTGCGTCTAAATCTTCAGCTCTATTGGCTTCCATAATAGTGGCGTTCAAATCCTGTCTCCTAGGAATTGCTCCAGCAGTATTTATCGATGTAGTACTGGTTGTAGTCGTCATCCCGGTAGTGGTAACGATTGGATCGTCGTTTTTACTAGTAGACCGTGTCCCTACCATTGTTGACTAATAAACAAAACAAACTAAACTCCAGCTAAATACTACAGAAGTAAATTCCAATACTGCTCAACCAAACTATCTTAAAGATCAAACCAATTTCAAAGTAACCCTCAAAGGCTTAAACGTAAAATCAAAGTGTAAAGCAAATCAAGTAAAACGAATATCCGCGAAAATAAAAGTATAACGAACCGTACTTATTAAATAAGTTTCCCGCCCGATAAACAAAACAAACTCAACTCGGAAAATCAAATTCCCAAGTCGAAGTAGGTTAAGGTAATACAATTTGTTACTAAATATGAGACAAAGCAGAAAAAAAATATTGCTGAAATAACAATATACAACTCTACACCTAGTTCGTAAATCCTTGCCAAATTAAAGCAAGTAGCATAAACTCTGAAAATCAAATTTGTCTAAATAAAATCCGGTAAGCTCAATTTTATTTGTGACGTAAAGCCGATAAAAATAACTGTTATTCGCGTAAATAAACGTATACGTAGCTATACTTCGCAAATAAATTTTCCGAAAGATATACAAAGCGACTTAGCCTGGAAAATCGAATTCCCAAGTCAAATCAGGTAAACGCAATATAATTTATCACCGAATGTTTTTCGAATCAAAGAATCTAAAGATTATCAACGATAATCAAAGTGTAATAATTTATACCTAGTAAAGAAATTCACTAGAAGAAATGAAAACGCAATAAATTCAGTAAATCTGATTTCAGGTCAAATCGGGCAAATGTCAATGTGATGTAAAGCAGGTAAAACAAATTCCACGAAAATATAAGTATTCTAAACTATATAAATTTAATTTGAAATTTTCAAAAGGTATGCTGAAATAAAATAAATTTAGGTAATCCGATTCTCAATTCAAATCGGGTAAAATAAAATAATCAATATGAAAAAATATAGGATAAAAGTATTTATAAAAATGATCAATGCAAAAAAACAGAAGATATATGTTCGCAATAAAATTTCAAACGGTAGACAAAAACCAAATAAATTTCGAAAATTGGATTTCAAAGTCAAATCCAGTAAGCGTTCAGTAATATATCAGTAAGTAAATTCTACTGATAGGTTACTTCGTTAATGAATAAATA
This sequence comes from Pollenia griseotomentosa, assembly GCA_963931875.1. Taxonomy (NCBI): domain Eukaryota; kingdom Metazoa; phylum Arthropoda; class Insecta; order Diptera; family Polleniidae; genus Pollenia; species Pollenia griseotomentosa. The sequence goes on along the minus strand of OZ007561.1, from coordinate 141,522,543 downwards.
TAAAAGTGTTCAAAAATTTCATAATGGCTAAGATGGTATCGAGATGGTGATTAAAAAAAATTGGGAAGAAACGCAGAACGAGCTAGGTTAAACTATTGGTTATATCAAGTATCTATCGGAAATTAAGCAGTAAAAACAAAGCGGCAAGCAAACTTTAATCTAAAATTGTCTAAGCTAGGCCTCACCTCAATTCACTACTAAACTATTGCCAAAGAATCGTTGCAATTAAAGAATCCCTAAATCAAATCTGTAAGACTAACGAAATCTCAGCTAAAGTCTCTTTGTTAATAAAGCCCCGGTGGCATACTAATTGTTACATTGGTGACTAATCGGACTCACCAAAGCTTTCCTAATTCACGTAAAATTTCAATCCCCTAAATACCGAATGATAACCTCAAGTCTGTTCCTAAATGTGGATAATCTTGACTACATATACCAGTAAACCATATAACTATTCAAGACTGTGCCCAAAATTGGTCAATCTTGAATACCTATACTAGTAAACCTTTTACCTAATCAAGGCCGTGCCCCACGTTGGGCGCCATTTCTGTACCGTACTGGATAACAATAACAAAATTCATCGCGGTTCCGTTTCACACCAAGGATCTACTTACTCTTACCCGTACCTTGTGTTGCTCAGCTGGCAGATGGCCAGACTGGCGAGACGATGGACATGTTAGCTTCACTATTACTACCACACTGACAACTTAGGCAAATGTGCACGGCTATGACTCGTCGGGCCTGGGCGGTGGTACGTTGGAGTAATAGTGAAAGCGACACAATACAACTTTTGTGTCAGTGTAAAAAAAATAACCTGCCGTTTCTTCCTCGTAGGACCAGGTGCTATTGCCTACGATTAAATATACCCTCCCCTAAACCATGGTAACCGTTGACATTTCACAGGCTACCCCTTTTATGTATCACCACTCGATACCTACCTTTATAGCCGCTTTAAATTATTACCAAAACATTTTCAAATTCATTTTAAAATCCAAGAGAATATATTCAATATTATTATTATTCTTATTTGTTAAATATAAATTACAATATGTGTGACTTAAGCCATCGGGCTAATAAAACTGTTCCCTAAGTTCGAACTTTATTACAATGTAAACTGGACCTGCCATTAAATTTCACTTACTACCCGTCTCCACTATCCATCAACTTGGTAAGAACAGCATGTCGCACATGAATTCTACTCGTGTAGACTGTTCATGTTCATGTTTCGTCCATGTGCTGCCATCGTTGCCCAAACATTCGTCTTAGCATCCATGTGCGCCATGATGTTGGCCATACAATGTATTTTCTGTATACAACCACACGCCACAACAACAAAAATTGTGGTAAATCAGAACATGAACATCACCACGTATTCGCCACATACAAGAACGTGAACAAATTAATACCGTTGCTCTGCCGGCGTTATGGTCATGTCATGTTCAAATCGAAAGCGCATGGAGACGTGGGGTTAAATATATTCCTCTTGGTATCAATCAATGTATACCGCAAGGGTTGTTGTGTGTTCAGGGACGCTATGGTATGAATTGATTTTATTTTAGTTTTCGTTGTGTGCCTTAAATTTGAAATATTTTTCCTTCTCTTAATTACTATTAAACTGTATAACATTCGAGATTACATTTGTTTGTGATTAAAGTGGTTCGCTTCTATTAAAATTGAGAGGTTTAATATTTAAATTTGCACTCATTTGCGGTTTCTCTTAACTTATAATCATAACACGTTTTCAAGCTAAATCCAAACTTAAATTCCCCTTATTGGGTTTATGTTTCTTATTATTCAATGACCGGCAAAACAGTATATGTTTAAATTTGAATTAATATTTTTCAAATTTGTCAACGCTATTCTAATCTTGATGTTAAATAAATTTTGTTTTGAATTTGTTACCACTGTTCTAAACTAAAATTTAATTTAAAATCTAAATAAAGTTTAAAATTTACTTTATTTCTCAATTTTATTTTCAATTAATGTGGTTTATAATCTTGATTTAAGTCACTTTTGGTTTTTTCCTTTTTTTTCTATCTCTACTGCTTTTCATGGGTTAACAAATTGAACTTAACTCAAATTTATTTATCATCCGTTGACCCACAGAATTGAATTCCAATTTCAATTGATATTAAAGTTAAATTTTCTTGCTTATATGAAAGTTCTTAATTCAAATTTAACCGAACTTTGTTTTCCGATTGTTCACAATGCTAGCTTATATTTAAATTTGAATTCAGTTATTCTTCGACGGTTTTAATTTATTACCACTGTTATACTTGAAGGCGGATTAATTTTATCTCTCAATTTTGTCTTACTTCACGACCACTGTTATACATTTAGATTCAAATCAATTTTGTTTTCTATATGGCAACACTGTTTACAATTCGATTTGACTTAATTTTGTTTTTTTATTTGTCATTAGTACGCAAACGATTTTAAATTCAATTTCAATTCATTTGTGGTTTTTCTTTTTCGTGTAAATAAATCTAGATCTAAATTCAATTTGATTTAATATTGTTTTTATTTTTCTAGAGGATTTTAAAATTAACTTAAATTTATTGGTGGTGATTTTTCTTTTGTGAAATTTTAAATCTAAAATTTAATCGGAATTTAATTTTTTCATTTTCAACAAACTATTCTCAATTCAAAATTATTTTGTTTACCAACATATTCCATTATTAACAAAATAATCTTGAATTCCGAACTAATTTATTATGGTTTTTGCTTTTTAAAACAATTAATTATTGTCACTTTTAAGTTAAACAAATTTATGCTCCAGATTGCGCTGAGGATTTACTGCCGAAAAATTTTATTTTGCATGCCCAAAACATGCGTGGTCAAATATAGGTGGCCGTTTCTTTTTTGGTTAGGCAAAAGAAGCCGGTCAAAAGAAAACTAAACGAAATAACGTCAGACGTATCTGAAACTAAATTTATGCTCCAAATTGAGCTGAGTATTTACTGCCGCAATAAAATATTGCATGCCCAAAACATGCGTGGTCAAATATAGGTGGCCGTTTCTTTTTTGTTAGGCAAAAGAAGCCGGTCAAAAGAAAACTAAAAAAAAACCCGAGATCGGAAACCGAGCGCGTAATTAAAACGTACCTAGGTGAGTCAAATACAAACTTAGATATCAAAAACTAACTACTTTCAACTTATCTGGATCTCCAACTACGGGAGGGTCTCTGGTGGAAAATGTTATTTCCGTCACTCGATCACAGTTGTGGTATGATGATTATATCGACTTCCTGGGATACAGGTTGTGGATGCTGAACTATATTTTTTGCTGCTTTAATGGACGTCATTGAACTGCTATTGTTGCCGTCTCTGCGGGTGGATGATTGATATTCTTGTCTGTTGTATGATGATGTTGATGGTGGTGCTTTTGTTATCGCAGATTTTGTTGCTGTCCTTGTTTAGGTTCAATTTAAGGTTGCACTACTGTTGCTATCAGATTATGTTATTTTATTTTGTTACTAGATGCTTGTTGAGTTTTCACTATTGTTGTTAACGATTGGCTATTGTTTCAATTTGGATATGATGGAGCAGCTGTTGTTGCACTTTGTTGATATCGGAGTTTGTTATTATATTTTTTTGATAAATATTTGTTATATTTGCACTTTTGTTGTCGTCGGGTGGCTATTGTTGTAATTTGGGTGGTAGTGGGATGTCAGTGGTGGTTGTTGTTATTACCAACCTATTATGGTGGAACGTTTATGGTGGTTGTTGATTTGGCCCGTAGTGATGCGCCTTTTGGCCATCCAAGGGTGAGTATTGAGCCGGGTTATGCTGTTGTTACAATCGCACCCTGCCTAAAAGTTAACTTTATGTTGACCCGCTACAACTATACCTCCGGCTGCTGATTGTAGCTGCTATGTTAAGTACACTTAGTGTTTTACTGGAGCTAATTGAAATTACGGCAGCACATTGTCTTCTGTGACGGCCGGCTAACCTGGTTATATCAACCCCTTTCCAGCGTTCGGTGCTATAGTGGTCACTCCGCGTAATCAACACTAACCATGTCGTGGGTGTAGACAAAGCCTCCAACCTGTCGTCTTCGTGGTTTATATTCCACCCTACTGGCTATTCCCGGAACTTCGGTGGTGTTTCTTCGCTGGGTTCCAAATTCTCCACAAGCTGCCTTCTAGCTTTCCTCGGCAATTCGCTTTTCTTTATTTCTTCACTGCCGTCCTGTATACCAAAAATGAGTTTCATTTTAGCTATCAGCCGTTCTGTTTCCTCAATTATCGCACTTTTAAATTCACCTTTATCTATCCCAGTTTATCCGTGGTTAATGTTGGTACTGGTCCTCACGATTTTTGCGGCTTAAATTTTCCATAGACTTCCACTTCCCACGACGTACCAATTGAAAAGGCCGGATGCAAAAATTGCCTTCCGCCTTTTTGCTTACGGCCATTCTGACTTGCCAACAACTGCAACCTACTTCACGCTATTGGTTGATAAACCTAGTAGTATTACATGTCACTTCTAGTCGACATATTCAAATTTGTCCATCTGGCACCCTTTGACTTTTTCCACTGATCAGGGTTGTAATCAACCGGCCAGTGTGGTCAACACGGCACAAACAAACAGGCATATGTATCCCTTAGATTTTCGACTATTTCTTCCAGAAAACTGTTTGAAGAGTAAAGGGCCAGCATAATCACAACTAGTATTTTCAAACGGAAAGGCTTGACGCGCACAAAAGCTTGGCAAGTCGGCCATGAGCTGTTGGGTCATACGGGTCAATTTTCTTATAAGGTTTCGAGCTCCAAGAATCCAATAAGTTTGGCATGCAATCACAAACAACGCTGAGACTCCAGGGTGAAGATTTCGCATGTGTAAATCGTCTAAGATCAGTTTAGTAACGACGCTGTATTTCGGCAAAATGATAGGTTTTTGTGTAGCAACATCAAGTTCCGAGTTACTTAAACGACCGCCGACACGCAATAATCCGTTTATATCGATAAATGGGTGGAGTTTTAGTATTCGGGATCGAGCACTAATAGGATGATAATTTTGTAAACGTAGTCGTTCCTCATTGAAGGTGTTTTGCGAATACTTCAGTAGGACTAATTTAGCACGCTGAATGTTCTCAAAAGTGAGACCAGAAGCGTTAATTGTTTGAGGATGTTTAGTTGCGTAAACAAATTTAAACATGTATGCCAATATGCGCACCATTTTTGTCCATTTAGAGACCCGATTCAGAAGATTATCTATTGGATTGTAGTCTTCGACAGTTATGACCATAGAGTGAGTATTAGATTTTAGAGCTACCATCGCTTCAGGGTCTGTAATGAGATTAAAGTTATTAGAAGGATTTAAAGCAGCAGTATACATCAAAGATTCGCTTAGCCATTTAGGCCCTTTCCACCACAATTCAAAACTTAGTAGGTTGGCGGCAGGCATTTCCCGGGATGCGCAATCTGCAGGGTTATCCTTGGAGGAAACGTGATCCCAGAATCTTCGAGGCAGCCTTTCTAAAATCTCTGACGTTCGGTTGGCTTCAAAGGTTTTCAATTTTAAAGGTGTCTGTGAAAGCCAAGACAAAACTATTGTTGAGTCACACCATGCACGGATTTCAAGTACTTTGTGTGGTAGTGCATTTTCAATCCTTTTGAGCAGGCGAGCTAGCAAAAGAGCTCCACATAATTCCAACCGGGGAAGCGATTTTTGCTCTTTAGGAGCAACACGAGTTTTGGAAGCGATAAGTGACATATAAGTTAATCCAGAATTGTCAACAAGCCTCAAATAAACTGCTGCAGAGTAGGCTTGGATGGAGGCATCCGAAAACCCATGCAGTTCAAACGATTTGTTATCATTGGGAATAAATCGAGATAATTTGAAGTTTTCCAAGGCATGCAAATCCTCTCGATACTGTGACCACACAGCGGTAAGATTTTGCGAGCATAGTTCTCTTAGTAAAATTTTGAACCGAACCACTATTGGAGCTAAGAGTCCCATTGGGTCAAATATTCTAGACACGTCAGATAGTACCTGTCTTTTTGTTGAGACTGGATTTCTTATTAAAGTAATTTTATAGCCAAGTTTACCGTCGTCAGGCTTCCAGAAGACTCCCAGAACCTTTTTAGTCCGTCATTTGGAGATTTCAAAAACGAAAAATCTTGAGTATTCGCCGATATACTGGGTCAGTTAGAAATCCATTTCCTTAACTCCAGGTCTGCGCGAGACAGCAAACATATTAATTAATTTCGTTTTAAAATGATTTAACTTTTTATTTGTTTATAATGTATAATTTTGTATCAATATCGCATTTAAAAATTTTTTTCAATATCTTTTAATGTTTGAAGCTGGGTTTTAATAAAAAAAATAACATTAGGATTAGTATTTTGATTTATGAGCTCTTTAAAATTGGAAAGTTTAAAACTTTAATAAAAAATTAAAAAATTTACAATATGCCTTTTTTAGTATTTTCATGTTTTTTTTTAAATTAATTTATAATACAATTGATAATGCAAATTAAAATTCATATTGAGCACCAATGAAAATACGTATAAGAATCATTGAACTTCATTGGTTTTCGCACTCATTAAAATGGATATTTCAAATCAATGAAAATCCTTATTCATCCCTGAACTTTTAATGACGAGCCGTTTAACTAATGCAAACCCATTCTCGTCAATGACACTCTAATGTTAAAATCTTGCATGTTTTGCTAAAAAGAACGAGTGCATTATCCTTGGAACCCATGCAAATTTTACTTCCTTTGCATGTCTTTATTTGCCCGGTTATTATGTACTACCTATTATGTATGATAATGACCTGACGAATTGCCATATTTTTACAAAATTTAATAGGTTTAAATTGTTTTTGGTTATACTTTCCGTACAAATTTTTCTAAAAACACATTATAAATCATTTAATTTCTATAAAAACGTAAAAAAGTCCATCTAAATAAAGAAGTTTCATTCAAAGTAATTAAGTTCTAATATTAGTGATTTATAAATTTTGGGCAAGAAGATTTTAGTTTGGGAGCTATGAAGATCATACGTCACATGAAATCTTAAGGGTTCTTACAGCCAGGCCCACGATGTCACACGTTAACGTTCGCATAGAAAATTACATTTAAAACAAAAACAATTTCTAAAATTTGTTTTTGTTTTAAATGTAATTTTCTATACGAACGTTAACGTGTGACATCGTGGGCCTGGCTGTTAATTTAATATTATGTACATATTTTGATTCGATGTAATATGGAAGATAATTTGATAAGATTCTAATTAAAAAAACTCTTTGAAAAAATATGTATTTTTCTAAATTAATTCTTAATGGAATAGTTAAGCACTTATATATACATGCTTTGTTTAAAAATGATCATAAATATGGAAGGTGGAATTTTCAAATTAAAAGCTTCTTAAGTTCCATTAGTTTTACCTTTTGGTACTAAATACTTGAGTTTTTTGTTCTTTCATATATAAAACTTTATAATAATACGGGTTTTCTTTTCACAAAAAATAAACCGAAGTCACCTATTTAATAGAAAACTATCAACACTGTTGATTTATATGTTTAATGAACAAACAAAACTTAAAAGCAAAATATACAGAATTTAAAGAGAATAAATATACAGGGTTATTTGACAATTTCAATAGAGCATTTGTTATTTTTTTATATTTCTACATCTCCCTTTTTTTTCTTTTTAATTATGACTTTGCTGTTTTGCTTATTACATTTTTACAATTTTATAATTTGTGGTTATTTCATTTCTAATTACAATAAAAAATTTTTTTTTTTTTACAATAATTTCAACGTTTTCTTAAATACCATGAATACCTACGAAGTATCTTTCCATTTTTCTCTATTAAATATGATCTTGGAGTTTTATGTTTTTCAATAATACTACCTGGAACCCAGTATTTACCATCTTTTATCCATACATTCTCCCCTTTTTCAAATTCATTTTGATTTTTAACATTTTTGTCGTAATATTTTTTATTAATTCTATTATTACTATTAAAAACAGGAATTATTTTTTCCACTATTTCATTATTTTTATAAAATTTTTCTTTTCCAGGAACCAGGGTTCTTGTTTGTCTACCAAAAAGTAGTTGAGTTGGTGTTAAATTAGAGTTTTTTATAGGAGTATTTCTATATTCCAATAAAGCATGCCAAAAATTACTTCTTTCTTTATGGCACTTCATTATAAGCTTTTTTGCAATTTGTTCCATCCTTTCTGCAAATCCATTTGACTTTGGATATAGTGGACTCACTGTTGTGATTTTTATATCAAGATCTTTAGCCCATTTTTTGAGCTCAAAAGATCCAAAGGGAACATTGTCTGCTATGATTTCCAAAGGATAGCCATGTATTGAAAAAATTATGTTAAGTTTTTCACAAATTGCTTTTGCGGTGTTTTTAACAATTGACACAATATCTAAATACTTTGAAAAATAATCACCTAAAGGGTGGTTAAATTGTAAGGGCCGATGTTGAATGTGAACCACACCTAACCTAGCATTTACACATGCCACTGCCAGTTCGAAAAACTCAATACACTCACACTTTTTTACTAATACACTCACATTTTTCGCAATGGCAGCTCCAGTGGCAGCAAAAATTGCATGCGAGTGGAAATTTGGCACTTGCATGCCATTAAATGACAAAACGATAAACAATGTTACCCTGTTTAAAATTTAATGCAAACTAACTGGATTATTGTCAAATTTTAATTAAAGTTTTGACTTGATAAATGTATTATTATGATTAATTTTTTGAAACGCGCATTACTAAAAGCAAGTTTGTCAATTATAGAACATTAATATTGTTAAAATAATGCTTATAAAAATAAATGATAACCATTCCCCCAAAAATGGGCTTATATAATTGGCTCGGTAACTCTCTTTGGTTTTTTGGTACATTTTTTTAATTTGAGAAGTAAACAAATTATCTCAAGTTTGCGCTTCGACGACATTTTGATAATGTACTCGTAGTGGCATATGTAAACACAAAAGCAAATGGCATGAGATTCGACAATTTCGAACAATGTTTCTTTGATAATATGTATACAACAGTGGCATGCCACTACTTGCATGTGTAAAGGCAGGGTAAACGCCACGTTTTTTTCCGAATTTTATTTGACATTTCTCTATTTCAGACTTACTCAATTTGAACCATGGAGAGATACACAATCCAACAACGTGTTAAAGTTATCCAGACTTATTATGAAAATGGATGATAAATTTCGAAGAAAATCATCTTCAGTGATGAGGCACATTTTCACCTCAGTGGATTTGTCGATAAGCAGAATTTCCGCATTTGGGCGAATAATAATCCAAGAGTGATTGTCGAAAAACCAATGCACCCACAAAGAGTGACCGTTTGGTGCGGATTATGGGCTGGCGGCATCATCGGGCCGTATTTTTTCCAAAATGAGGCCGGTCAGGCAGTTACTGTGAATGGTGTTCGCTATCGTGAGATGATAACGAACTTTTTATGGCCCGAATTGGAAGATATGGATGTGGACGATATGTGGTTTCAGCAGGACGGTGCCACTTGCCACACAGCTAACGAAACAATGGCTCTTTTGCGCAACAAATTCAATGGCCGTGTTATCTCACGTAATGGCGATGTCAATTGGCCGCCAAGATCATGTGATTTGACACCGTTGGACTTTTTTCTTTGGGGTTATTTGAAAGAAAAGGTGTACGTCGATAAGCCAGCAACAATTCAAGAGCTAAAGGATGTGATAATTCGGCACATTAACGGCATAGAACCTCCATTATGCCTTAGGGTCATCGAAAATTTTGACCATCGGATGGAGGTGTGCCGCCGTGGTCGCGGCGCTCATTTGGCCGATATTTTGTTCCATACATAATTGAGTAATACCAATATATCATAATAAAATAAAATTACAATAATTTCCTAAATAGTTTGTGTTTTATTCAAAATCAACATCGGCCCTTGAAATTTAACCACCCTTTACAATCAAGTAATTTTTTCCTAGTACTTCCATAATATCCATACCTATTTTTTCGTAAGGAACCTGTGGTATATTATGTGTTAATAAAGGTTCTTTTGCATTAGCGGATCTATGTTTTTGAAATAAATAACACTTTTCTATCATCATTTCGATTTCTTGATCCATACTAGGCCAATACAAAAGTTCCTTAAGGCCGCTATACACTATCCCACAAAGTCTTTAGTAATTTACGAAAATGCAACACTGTCATGATAAGTTGTTATTGTTTTTTAAAAATGTTCAAAGAATGATTAGCTCAGGGAAGCATTTTTGAAAAATACGTAAGACTTTGTGGGATAGTGTGTAACGGCTTTTAGCTCGTTTCTTTGTTTTTTCTATTCCCAAATGAGATTTATGTAAATTTTTTAGGGTCATTTAGGGTCATACGGTCTTCAAGAAAAACCAATCCGTTTTCACTATACAAATTCATTCTATGCTTCCATAAAAATTTAATATTTTCGTTTAATTTTGTTTTATCTATTTTGACAATATTCAAGAACTTGTTTCAAAATTTCATCTTTTGCAGTTTCTTCTACGAACAACTTTTTCCTATCATCACTAACATTTATTGTATGCACCATCTCTCCTAAACCCCTAATCTCTGGGTCATTGTTTTTATCTTTAGAGTATCTTCTAGACAACCAATCTGCTAAATACAAATATTTTCCCTGTAGATATGTAAAATTTAAATTATACTTTTCCAGTTTTAATTTCATTCTTCGTAGTTTCGCTGAAGGTATTTTATTGTAATCTTTTTTCATAATTCCTAGTAGGGGCTTATGATCAGTTACGATTTCTACACTATGGCCGTAAATATAGTTATGAAATTTTTTACAAGCAAAAACTACTGCCAACATCTCTTTTTCTATTTGGGCATATCTTGTTTCGGCATCTGTTAGACTCCTAGATGCAAAACAAACTGGTCTTTTATTTTGCTTTAGAAGCGTCAGTTTGCAATACAATATTTTCCGAACTATTAAACGGTTTCAAATTTGGGGCATTTATAATTCTATTTTTTATTTCTTCCAAACACTTATCATCTACTGGTAGCCACTGAAATTCTCTAGAATTTTTCAATAATTCTCTTATTGGTTCGCTCAAATCAGAGAGATTTGGTATGAATTCCCTTAAGTAGTTAATAAATCCCATCAACTTTTGTACTTCTTTTTTACACTTAGGTGCTTCTAAGTCTTCAATTCCCTTTAGTCTGTCTTTATCGCAACCAATTCCTTCCTCTGATATTCTGTGACCTAAAAATGTGTTTGCTTCCATTGAATTTTATCCCAGTTAAATTTTACATTATTCTCCATAGCCCTATTCATCACTACCTGGACAGTTTTGTCATGTTCTTCCTCACTTTCCGCGGCTATAAGTATATCATCAATATAGACTATAACGTTTGAAATATTTCCGAAAATTTCTTCACTACATTTCTGAAAGGCTTCAGGTGCAATTTTTATACCAAATGGTAAACGTTTAAATCGGTAACATCCGAACGGTGTGCTAAAAGTACATAACTCTTTTGATTTCTCATTGACGGAAACTTGCCAAAACCCATCTTTTAAATCGAGTACCGTAAAAAATTTTTTATTCACTAATTTTGCTTTTATTTGTTCAAAAGTTGGAATTTCATTAAAATTATTTTTAATTGCCATATTTAACTCTCTAGGATTTATGCAAATTCTTAAACTTTTATTGGGCTTTTCAACTATAACGATATTTGAAATCCATTTACCTGCCTTTTCACATTTTTCAATAATATCCCTGGTATGTACATAAAATTTCCAATTCTTTTTTCAATGGATCTCTTAGTGCAAGAGGAATTTTATTTGCTGGCCTTGAACAAGGTGAAGCACCATCTTTTAATTTAATCGAAAAATCTTTTTTGATACATCCTATTCCACTAAAGAGATTTTCAAATTGGATTTTTAAATGATCTTTTGAAGAAATTTGAACTGAATTTATTCTTTTAATTAATGCAAATTTTTCGCAAGTATCAAGGCCTAAAATTGGAATTGAATTTGGATCCTTAACAATGAAAAATTTTATCTTGTCAATTTTATTCTTTATTTCACACAGTAATTCCACTATACCCAAATATTTTATTTCCGTACCATTAAATGCAATTAAGTTTTCACGACTTTTTTCCATTTTTACATTATTAAGATTTTGCACAATATTTAAAGGCAAGACATTAATCATGGCTCCCGTATCTAATTTACATTTAACAATTTTGTGTTGCATTTTAATAGGCTCATTCCATGATTTAGAAATATTATCATTTCCAATACAATCTAGATATAAACTTGAGTTATCAGTATCAATTTTAACTTCTCTAATTGTTTTCTTTTTACATACTGTCGCAAAATGATTCCTACCTTTACAATTATTACATATTTTTCCATATGCGGAACATTTCCCTTTTACATGATTTTTACCACAAAATAAACAATTTACTATTTCATTCTTATTACTTCTGCTTATTTGCTTTTCAATACCATTGTCTTTATATTTTCTGTGTCCTATTGTTGATTTTTCAAAACTTTTGCGCACCTCATCAATTTTTAATTCATTGCTTCTCACACACTCCATTTGCTTATTTGTTGCCTCTGCCGATCTTGCCATGTCAATTGCCAATTCCATTGTAAAGTTTGGTGTGTCCAATAACTTCTTTTGCAACGCCATATCGCTGGTTCCAATCACTATTCGGTCTCGTATCATTCTTGTTTCGTCTTGAAATATACATTTCCGTACTATCTTTTTTATGTCCATCAGAAAGTCATCAAATGGTTCCCCATCTTTTTGATTTCTGTTATGAAATATAAAGCTTTCACAAACTTCATTGGTTTTCGGTTTACAAAAGTCTTCAAATGCTTTTATAACCTCATCATATTTTCCCTTGGCTGCCCCACTGAGGTTAAAAGAATTAAATAGTTCTACAGCTTCGGGTCCAATGGCATTCAAAAATATAGCCACTTTTACCGGTTCACTTTTTTCCTTCAGTTCTATTGCTGTCGCAAATATTTGAAAATTCTGCCAGAAAATTCTCCAGTTATCAGCTATATTTCCATAAATTTTTAGTTCATCGGTCTTTTTCACAAAATCCATATTTGTGTTTTTCTTCAAATATGCGTATTTTATTCTCTTTGGTGGTCTGCCACGTAATTTTACTTGATGACTTGACACGTTGAGCTTTACTTTTCCCATTCACTTTTTATATATAAACTTTTCCAAGTCACTTGTCTTTTTATCATTTGTTCTTCACCGACTGCGCCATGTATTATTTACAAGTAATTCGAACACAACCAATAAGTTCAAACATCATTTATTGACTGAAATCCAACTTATTATAGTATCTTTACAATAGGTATATAAAGAAGATCAATATAAAAGAAAATCTTTAAAATACAATGTAGGCTTAGTACATACATATTCGATAGATGCCGTTAAACTTAATACATAACCCAGCAAAAACTTTGCTTACAAAATAAGCAGAAAAATAATGAGAACTTGACGAACAGACTACTTATTTTTCTACTAGAAGAAGTACTTATTTTTGTTCGAGATGTCCCAAAAGTAATCCCTTATAATTTAGCCTAGTATAATCTAAAAAATAATATGTTTTTTTTATACTTAAAATTTTTATAAAAATATATAGTTACACAAAGTCAATAAAGTAAAAATTTTTTTATTTTTTTTTTAATTATTTTATTTTTATTTTTTCTTATTCTATTTTACTTTATTTTATTTTTTATTTTTTTTTTTTCTGTCTCTGGCGGGATTTGATCCCGCAACCTCGATGCTCATAGACTAGCTCTCTACCAGCTAGTCTACCGGGGCAGTGTAGTTTTTGCATTAAAAAACTTTGTTTTATGACTATAATGACATTTTTATTGTCATAATGAAAATATAAATTGTTCTGTATATTTAAGATATAATAATAAAGTTATTATTTAATATATAACTAATAATCCAAAAAGTGGCGAATAAAGCTACAAAGTAATGAATTCTTGAAGTCATTAAAAGTAGGATTGTAAGTAAAGTTTTTGCTGGGAAATGAACTTAAAAGCAAAATATACAGAATTTAAAGAGAATAAATATACAGGGTTATTTGACAATTTCAATAGAGCATTTGTTACTTTTTTTATATTTCTACAGTTATGATCAACGAAATGACGAATAACTACAAAAAAATAACCTTTACAATTCAAACTTTATATTCTCTTCTTGGTGTACATGAAGAGAGAAACGCCTCTTTACCCTTCCAACCTTTGATCTGGGCGGCGTAATAATTTCTGCTCAAATCCCACTATCACCTACCACATTTCGATCACATCAGTAAGAAAACTTAAAGATTTTAATAATCCATGACGCTAATAAAAAATTAACAAAACTTCATTTAGGCTTAAACATAGAAAATTTGAATTATAAGTACCCGCAAAAAGTAAATCAATCACAAAAGAAATCGAGTTAAAATACTCATGTAAGTTAAAAAAAAACTATTATAAAAAAAATTATTATAAACATGTTTGTCTTTATAAATTATTTTCTTGATGAAATCTTGAAAGTAAATTGCTTACAAATTGAATGCAGCCTACGTCACAGCTTTCAATTTATGTAAATTTTGACAAGCTGTATACATATGTAATAGACTATCAAGAACAACTTGATCGTGTGGCCGCAGGGTTAGGTATTTTAATTGTTGCAGCGATTTATTGTTTTTTATTAAACAATTAATAAGAAACAAAACAATAGTTTTTTTTTTTTTTTTTTTTTCTCAATATTATTTATTGAATCTTCATACATTTAAATATGAACTAACAATAATTAATCAAATCTTAACCTAATACTTTATTTTATGTCCTGCCAGTGCCAGACAAAAATTTTCTTCATCACGGGTTCTGTTCACTTATCTAGGTGTTTGTCGCTCATCTAATTGGATAAGTGCTGCAGTGTCTCTTCTTCTTAAGCGAGTGTGGCCGCTATCATTTAAAATATTTCGTGCTAGTGGGTTTGGATGCAATTCGAGCCTTTTTAAGTATTTTACTGCATATTTCGTAATCATAGTTTTGACTAATGGAACATTGAGATCCCTGTGAATATTTGAGTTTTTTACATACCAAGGGGCAGCTGTGATTATTCGAAGAATTTTATTTTGGCGCCTTTGAATCTTTTCTATATTAGAGGCCGAGGCAGTGCCCCATAACTGAATACCATAGCACCAGATTGGCTTTAAGATGGAGTTGTAAAGAAGAAGTTTGCAGTCGAGACTAAGGACAGAGTTTCTACCAATAAGCCAATGAATTTGAATGGCTTTTAGTTTCATTTGAGTTAATTTTGCCTCTATATGGCATTTCCACGTTAATCGCCGATCCAGATGTATACCCAGATATTTTACATGCGAAAGTTGAGGAATTATTTGATTGTTGATTGTTATATGGGGGCAAGATTCCCGGCGCAAGGTGAATGTTATATGCACGCATTTTTGCTCATTGACCATTATCCTCCATTGTCTTAACCATATTTCTAGTTGAAATATATGATGCTGTAAGAAACGAGATGCTTCATAACGGTTTTCGTGGACGCTTAGAAATGCTGTATCGTCTGCAAATGTTGAAGTTTGGGTGTAGTTACTTGTTGGCATGTCCGAAGTATAAATTAAATATAATAGAGGGCCCAGGATGCTGCCTTGTGGGACTCCAGCGCCAATGGGCTGAGGTGAACTTAAGAAATTTCCTTCTTTAATAATAAATTGACGACCGACTAAGTAGCTTTCTAGCAGCTTGTGTGTGTTTGCTGGTAAATTTTGTTTCAATTTATGTAATAAGCCTTCATGCCAGACTTTATCAAATGCTTGCGAAACATCGATGAAGAGTGCTGAGCAATATTTTTTTTCTTCAAATGCTTTTCTTATGACCTTTACTATTCGATGAGTCTGTTCGATTGTGCTGTGTTTTCTACGAAATCCGAACTGATGGTTTGGAATACATCTATTTTCACTTAAAATCGGTGTTAATTTTGAAACTAATAATTTCTCAAACAGCTTTGACATATTTGATAATAAGCTAATTGGTCTATATGACTCAACTTTTGTATGATCTTTACCTGGCTTTGGTATCATGGTAACTAAGGAAACCTTCCATTTTTGAGGATAGTATTCAAGGCGTAAAATAGCATTAAAAATAAAAAGAATAATTTTCTTTGCTGTGCGAGGTAGCTCTAAAAGCATTTTATTACTGATTTTATCAATACCAGGTGCCTTCTTAGTGTTTAAGTCACAAATAGCCTGTTCGATTTCTCTTATCTCAAATCTGAGGGGAATAGCTGCTCTAGCAGGAACAGGTGGTAACTCGACCGCAGTATCGTGAGATATATTTGGGGTAAATACGTTTTTTAAATGATTAACAAACAGATTTCCCTTTTCGTTATTATTTCTTGCCCAACTTCCGTTCAAGTTTCTTAATGGTGGCTTAGAGATAACTGGCCTATTTAGATTTTTAGCTGCACGCCATAATGAGTAGTCTGATTGCGGAGTTGCATCAAGTTCCTTAAGATATTTTTGCATTGAATCCGTTTTCTGTATCTGTAGTAACTTTCTTAGCCTTCTTGTACAATCTTTTAACAAACTCTTAAGTTGAGGGGATCTGTGCAATTGCCACTCTCTTCGGGCTCTTCTTTTTTCAGACAGGAGACGCTCAACATCTGTGGAATAAATTTTAATATTTTTAGTTTTTTTTTGGGTAATACTGGAATGTTGTACAGCTAGCTTCAGAAAACTGTCAAAATTAAGAATAGCGCAATCTACGTATTCCGGTGTACTAAGCGGAATATTTTCTGTGCAATGGGTGCTGAGATATTTTTTATATTTTAGCCAATTGATTTGTGTAGCTGGCGTCGCTAAGTAACCAGTTGGAGATACAGTTCTATTGGGGTTCATTAAAGTAACAATTGTTGGTGTGTGGTCGGAAGATAATTCTAAGGAAGCTTCAACATAAATCGTTTCTAAGGGGATGTTTTTAACCACGCCAAAATCGATGACATCTGGTATTTTTTGCTGATCAGTAGGCCAATATGTTGGTTGTCCGCTCGCTATCACATTCAAATCCATTTTAGTAATAGTATTAAATAGAACACGACCCTTTGGTGTTATAAGTCGGGACCCCCAGAAGGTATGTTTAGCGTTATAATCGCCAGCGGCCAGGAAACAGGGTCCTAATGATTTGAAATATTTATAATATTGGCCTTCTGATATTGAATATCTAGGTGGGGAGTATAACGATGAGATTACTACGTTTCTATTTAATTCTTCAACGCAAATGTTTGTTGCTTGAAGATAATCTTCACGATGATCACCCATTAGGTAGTGTTTGACTCTGGTTTTAATTAAAATGGCAGAACCTCCACAAGCTCTATCTCGAGGGTCCTTTGTATCATATAGTATATAACCATTTATTTTAAACGTATTTTTTGAAGTCAAATGAGTTTCAGAAACCATCATGACATCAATTTGTTTATTTTTAAGAAAGTATTCTAGTTCATTTTTATGTTGGCGGATGCCGTTTGCGTTCCAAAAACAAATTTTTATACAGTTCATGGCTTGTTAAGTACAGCTTGCAATAACATTGATTGCATTCTAAGAATTTCCTGCATCATATTACCCATTGTGTTCGTAAAATTATTTACTGTTTGCACTAATGTTTCCATGGTTTTTTCTAAACGACTTAAATTAGAAACTGGAGTTTCATCATTACTTGGCGAGGCACCTTGCATTGGCTCATGGTTTGATTTTAGAACGTTAGCATAAGAGGTTCTGTTATTACTAAACTGGGGGGCTTGAATTGCATTTGTGATAACTTGATTTGCAACCTGCATTTGAGGGGCATTTGTTTTTGGTCCAACCGTCTGCTTGACGATATTATATACAGGGCATCCTCTATAATTGGCAGTGTGATTACCGCCACAGTTGCTACATTTTTTTACGTTGGGGTCGGTTTTAGGCTTATCGCAAGAAACTGTACCGTGTAGCTCACCACATACTACGCAAACAGGGGGTAAGTAGCAGTATGCCTTTGTATGGCCAAATTCTTGGCAGTTTAAGCACTGAACAGGTCCATTTTTTTTGTGCGGCTCCTCAATTGTGATTTTTCTGTATAGAATATATTTTAAACTATAAATGGGATGCGTTTCGTTTTTTTTTAACTTAATGTCGCCGGGCTCTAATTCTACTCGAAATAGTGGTTGTGGATTTTTGTCTCTATTTCTAATATTTACCACGTGTTTTATCTTGAAGCCTTTTTCTTCTAAGAAAGTTTTAATTTCCTCTGGGTCTACGCATGAATCAATTCCCTTAATCACCACCTGGAGACCTTTACTGCTCTTGAGTTGGTATGTATAAAAACTTTTTTTAAGTGCCTCAAATTTGTTAATAATTTTGCGAAAATCATTTTCATGATTCACTTGAATTTTCGTTTCATTTATGCTACCTCTCTTTATTGCGGCTACATAAAACGAATTTTCACCAATCAACGAAATTAAACTCTTTATTAGATCATTTGAGTTATGCTCCCTAAGATATATCGGGGGAGGCTTGGGCGATCTTATGACGTTTGGTGCTTCAGAGGATTCATCCTCCAGAATTGCAAAGCGATTTTGGGAATTTATTTTGTCAAAAGATGGCACTTTTGATGCCGAAGCAACAGCTGAAGAGGTAGGGCTGCGACCCCGCTTAAGGACTGTCATATACCTGTCCATACCAACTTGGACTTGAGGCTTTTGGCAACTTTTTACAGGGGGGTTTTCCATTGCATTAGTGTTTTGGTTCATGGTATCATTTCCCACTAAATTTATTTTTGACGTAGCGGCAATACTTGTTGGCCTGGCAACACTTGTTACCAAGTCTATTTTTAGTTTTTTTAATGAGTCACTATCCACCGTTTGTGTAAATAAAGAGGGTGAGAGGGAACGAGTGCGAAAAATTGGCTTAGCCGTTAAGTAGTTACTATTGTTTTGTTTTGTTTTATTTATTTCAACATTATTTTCGTTGGCATGCACTGTCACATAAGCATTTCTATCATTTAATTTTATTGTTGTTACATTGTTTTTACTCATGCAAGAAATTGTTTTTGTTTTTCACCGGTTTAATGTGCTTTTAATGAATTTATTATTTATTTTATTTTACAACAACAACGCCAAAAATAAGAATTTTAAACTAAAATGTTTGTGCACAGAATATGTATACATACACATGTATGAACATTCATACGTACATATGTATATATTTTTGCTTTATTTATCTTTATTTAATTTTTCGTTTTAATTGTTCACTTTTATGTTAAATAATTGAAATAAAAAATATCATATATTTTCCAGCGTCCATTCGCTTAGTATTTATATTCTAAAATCAAATTTAATTAATAATAAATTAAAATCGTATGCGGGGTTGAAAATACACGTCCGTTTCACAACAAAGCACAAACTGCATTCAAAAACAATAGTTGCGGTGTTTTTATTAAATGCACCTTAGGGTTTAATTGTTTTAACAAAATTTGTTAAACACAAGGAAAAATCCCTTGACACAATTGTGCAAAAAATTTGTGGTAGAAAAAAAACGCAACTCCAATTACAAATCTTAACTGCCCGTCTATACCAGAGATAAATATTGCGTCATTTATTGCAGTAAATGTCAAAATTATTTTATCTTTAATGTATACAGCGATTTTTTGTACATATATATTGCCGGCAATTTATGTTGCAATAATTGTTAGTCCATTTTCGTTGACAATTATTGCTAACATAAAACGTCAAATTTGGTTGTCATTTGAAAAAAGAAGCAAAACCGAAAAAAATAGAAGAATAGAATAGAAATATTGTTCTGGGATTCTGCCGACGTTATTGCCAAATAGCTGAGATAATTATCTTTGGTGTAGACCTAGGGTAAAGTCTTGGTTAGGCTTTTGCAAAAGGCGAAAATTATGCAGGTTAATTTAAAAATCTACCAAAAATTATTAAATTACCTTGGGGGAATAAAGTAAAGGGTAAAGTCTTGGTTAGGCTTTTGCAAAAGGCGAAAATTATGCAGGTTAATTTAAAAATCTACCAAAAATTATTAAATTACCTTGGGGGAATAAAGTATTTTTTATACTTATAAAGCAAATGTTCTGCTTATAAAAGCATACCTTAAAACTCTTTTCTTCTGCGAGTTAATTTATTTTGGCTGCAAAACACTTTTATTGGAAGATATCCTTTTTAAACAAAATTTTATTTTTTACTTTTTTAATAACTTTTATGTGTTCTAACCAAATTCCGGATGAAAAAGAAATTCTAATTTGTACAAATCGTGAAAGGAAACCTCGTAAAGTCATTGTCTTAGCTCTAGCTCGGCGATTTAACGAAAATGGAAGACGAAAAAACATGCGTTTTTATGCATCGCTTCATAAGTGACAAATGCGGTGCAACATGGTAATGCCAAAAAGAAACACAGCAATTTTGATTAAATGCATCAACATTATGTGCGTTCGTTTACTTTTCCAGTAAAATCCCAGTAAAATCCAGTAGGTGAGTTACATGAAAATTTTACTAATTTATGTGTACGCGAACGCATTTCCAATACAAAATTGTACAAATTTTTAGTAAACGAACGCAGCTATTAGCAACATCATTTATTTAGTAAGGCTAACGTTTATTTAAAAATTTAAAAAACATGAAATAAATATATATATAGATGTTTATGAATCTAAAGTTGAATTTACAATAATTTACGTTTTTGCTTCTTTGTACTCTATAATTAAATATCTGATAATATAACAATAAGTCAACGATAAGAAAATATTTTTAGTTTTGATATTTATTATTATTTTTTTTAAATCGTTTTTTTTTTAACTTACATCAGTATTTTAACTCGATTTCTTTTGTGATTGATTTACTTTTCGCGGGTACTTATAATTCAAATTTTCTATGTTTAAGCCTAAATGAAGTTTAATAAATTTTGCTTATTTTTTATTAGCGTCATGGATTATTAAAATCTTTAAGTTTTCTTACTGATGTGATAGTGGGATTTGACCAGAAATTATTACGCCGCCCAGAACAAAGATTGGGATGGGAGAGTTAAGAGGCGTTTCTCTCTTCATGTACACCAATAAGAGAATATAAAGTTTCAATTGTAAAGGTTACTTTTTTATAGTTATTCCGTCATTTCGTTGATCATAACTTGGGTCTTATTTACATCTTTTATAAGTATGATCAACACCCGGTCCAGTTTATTATTTAGGGAGTCTATAATAATAAAGGGTGTTTTTTTAAGCTAGATAGAACTTTAAATTGTAAAAAGTAACACAAAAAATTAAATTTTGATGAAATATTTTTTTTATCGTTTCAGTATACTCTGACAAATCATCATGAATAGACTCACGCTTGAACAACGCTACGAAATTATCCAAATTTACTTTGAAAATCAGTCGTCGATTCGCGCAACTTATATCGCAAAATTGTGTTCAGCGATGAGGCGCATTTTTGGCTTAACGGGTTTGTTAATAAGCAAAATTGCCGCATATGGAGCGAGACCAATCCACAAGAGACCCTACAGACTCCATTACATCCAGAAAAATGCACCGTTTGGTGCGGTTTTCACGCTGGTGGCATCATCGGATCTTATTTCTTCAAAAATGAGGCCGGAGCTCGCGTTACGGTCAATGGAGATCGTTACCGCACCATGATCAATGATTTTTTGTTTGATAATATGGATGACATTGATCCGGAGGAGATGTGGTTTCAACAGGATGGCGCTACGTGCCATACGGCGAACGCAACCATCGACTTATTGAAATCAAAATTTGGCGATAAGTTGATTTCGAGAAATGGACCTGTCAATTGGCCTCCAAGGTCGTGCGATTTGACACCTCTCGATTATTTCCTGTGGGGCTACGTGAAGTCACTGGTTTATGCTGATAAACCAGCAACAATTGACGCCTTGGAGGCCAGCATTGTTCGTGTTATTAGTGACATACGGCCAGCAGTGCTCGAAAAAGTGGCCCAAAATTGGACGTCCAGAATGCGCTTCGTCAAGAACAGCCGCCGTGCCCATATGCCCGAAATCATTTTCAAATGTTAATGTCACGTATTGATCTTTCGAATAAAAAAAAATTTTGATTACAATTTAATTTTTTGTGTTATTTTTTACAATTTCAAGTTCTATCGGGCTTAAAAAAACACCCTTTATTTATGTAACGTAAAGATTTCTTATTTGGCAAAAGAGATTGATAAGAACAAGAATCCCCCACACGGCTGATAGCTAGCAATATCAATGGCTCCCGTTCGTTCACAAGAGCACAATTAGCCAAAGTATAGAATCAGCTTTTCGAGCTGAATCTTTGTCTGCTCATTACACATATAAATCAACAGTGTTGATAGTTTCCTATAAAATAGGTGACTTCAGTTTATTATTTGTGAAAAGAAAACCCGTATTATTATAAAGTTTTATATATGAAAGAACAAAAAACTCAAGTATTTAGTACCAAAAGGTAAAACTAATGGAACTTAAGAAGCTTTTAATTTGAAAATTTCACCTTCCATATTTATGATCATTTTTAAACAAAGCATGTACAGTCGAACTCCCAAACCTCGAACTTCTCTAACTCGAATTTTCTCTTAATCGAACCAATTTGATTGGCAGTAGCTCTAAAACAATAAACTACATACAATTCTCCTTGCGTAACTCGAACTTCCTCAACTCGAAATTCTCCATAACTCGAACCAAATACTCAAATTTGTATTCTATAACTCGAAGTTTTTTGCTTGTTTTGTTTATTTTGTTTATTTATTTCGCTTTCTTTTGCTTGTTTAGCAGGTTTGTATATTTTACTTTGCTCTTTTTTCGGGGAAATCCCTTTTTGTACATTACGTGTGTCTTTTGGTTTGCCTAAATATGTTAAAATTATTTGTATGTGTTTATTTCATGGCAAGTAAACGTGTTTTACAATGTTTGTCGATGGAGGGAAATATAAGTTTATAAAAGAAGTCGAGGGTGGATTCAAGAAAAAGGAAGCAGACAATAAATATGGTGTCCCAGCTAGTACGGTCTCATAGATTTTAAAAAATAAAGAATTAATTATCAACTCGTTTGAGTCAGTATCTCATCTCTTTCGTAAAATGATTGAGACCCAAATATACAAAATTATCGACATAGCAGTCCTCAATTAGTTTACAGCAGCTAGAAGTCAAACCATGCCGATATTTTACTTCATTGTAACTTGTTTATTACAAATACATACCTACATGCTTAGGTATGAAGCTTTCAAATAGTGCCTGCTTTAAACAAAAAATACAAAATGTACACAAGTTTGCAATTTATTCTCTTTTCAACAAGAAAATTCTGTAACTCGAAGTCTCCATAAGTCGAAGTTTTTTTTTGGATAATGGTGATTCGAGTTATGGAAGTTCGACTGTATATATAAGTGCTTAACTATTCCATTAAGAATTAATTTAGAAAAATACATATTTTTTCAAAGAGTTTTTTTAATTAGAATCTTATCAAATTATCTTCTATATTACATCGAATCAAAATATGTACATAATATTAAATTAAGAACCCTTAAGATTTCATGTGACGTATGATCTTCATAGCTCCCAAACTAAAATCTTCTTGCCCAAAATGTATAAATCACTAATATTAGAACTTAATTACTTTGATTTAGATGGACTTTTTTACGTTCTTTTTTATAGAAATTAAATGATTTATAATGTGTTTTTAGAAAAATTTGTACGGAAAGTATAACCGAAAACAATTTAAACCTATTAAATTTTGTAAAAATATGGCAATTCGGCAGGTCATTATCATACATAATAATATATAATAACCGGGCAAATAAAGACATGCAAAGGAAGTAATATATGCATGGGTTCCAAGGATAATGCACTCGTTCTTTTTAGCAAAACATGCAAGATTTCAACATTAGAGTGTCATTGACGAGAATGGGTTTGCATTAGTTAAACGGCTCGTCATTAAAAGTTCAGGGATGAATTAGGATTTTTATTGATCTGAAATATCCATTTTAATGAGTGCGAATCAAAACCAATGAAGTTCAATGATTTTAATACGTATTTTCATTGGTGCTCAATATGAATTTTAATATGCATTATCAATTGTATAATAAATTAATTAAAAAAAAACATGAAAATACTAAAAAAGGCATATTGTAAATTTTTTAATTTTTTATTAAAGTTTTAAACTTTCCAATTTTAAAAAGCTCAAAAATCAAAATACTAATCCTAATGTTATTTTTTTTATTAAAAAACAGCTTCAAACATTAAAAGATATTGAAAATAGTTTTTAAATGCGATATTGATACAAAATTATACATAATAAACAAATAAAAAGTTGAATCATTTTAAAACGAAATTAATTAATATGTTTGCTGTCTCGCGCAGACCTGGAGTTAAGAAAATGGATTTCTAACTGACCCAGTATATCGGCGAATACTCAAGATTTTTCGTTTTTGAAATCTCCAAATAACTTGGCTATAAAATTACTTTATTAACAAATCCAGTCTCAACAAAAAGACAGGTACTATCTGACGTGTCTAGAATATTTGACCCAATGGGACTCTTAGCTCGAATAGTGGTTCGGTTTAAAATTTTACTAAGAGAACTATGCTCGCAAAATCTTACCGCTGTGTGGTCACAGTATCGACAGGATTTGCATGCCTTGGAAAACTTCAAATTATCTCGATTTATCCCTAATGATAACAAATCGTTTGAACTGCATGGGTTTTCGGATGCCTCCATCCAAGCCTAGTCTGCAGTAGTTTATTTGAGGCTTGGATTAACTTATATGTCACTTATCGCTTCCAAAACTCGTGTTGCCCGCCTGCTCAAAAGGATTGAAAATGCACTACCACACAAAATCCTTGCATGGTGTGACTCAACAATAGTTTTGTCTTGGCTTTCACAGACACCTTTAAAATTGAAAACCTTTGAAGCCAACCGAACGTCAGAGATTTTAGAAAGGCTGCCTCGAAGATTCTGGGATCACGTTTCCTCCAAGGATAACCCTGCAGATTGCGCATCCCGGGAAATGCCTGCCGCCAACCTACTAAGTTTTGAATTGTGGTGGAAAGGGCCTAAATGGCTAAGCGATTCTTTGATATATACTACTGTTTTAAATCCTTCTAATTACTTTAATCTCATTACAGACCCTGAAGGGCTGGTAGCTCTAAAATCTAATACTCACTCTATGGTCATAACTGTCGAAGACTACAATCCAATAGATAATCTTCTGAATCGGGTCCCTAAATGGACAAAAATGGTGCTCATATTGGCATACATGTTTAAATTTGTTTACGCAACTAAACATCCTCAAACAATTAACGTTTCTGGTCTCGCTTTTGAGAACATTTAGCGTGCTAAATTAGTCCAACTGAAGTACAAAACACCTTCAATGAGGAACGACTTCGCTTACAAAATAATCATTCTATTAGTGCCCGATCCCGAATACTAAAACTCCACCCATTTATCGATATAAACGGATTATTGCGTGTCGGCGGTCGTTTAAGTAACTCGGAACTTGATGTTGCTACACAAAAACCTATCATTTTGCCGAAATACAGCGTCGTTACTAAACTGATCTTAGACGATTTACACATGCGAAATCTTCACCCTGGAGTCTCAGCGTTGTTTGTGATTGCATGCCAAACTTATTGGATTCTTGGGGCTCGAAACCTTATAAAAAAAATTACCCATATTACCCAACAGCTCATGGCCTACTTGCCAAGCTTTTTTGTGCGTCAACCCTTTCCGTTTGAAAATACTGGGCCCAAATCGTCGCAGTCGTGATCGAGTGAATTTGATCGAAATTTTACTTTTTGAGATTATGTCATTCGATAACGAGTAGTCGATCGAATGACTTTACTTGAAATATCTTTCGATAGGTTAAGAGCTTTCGTAAAAACATTTAACTGTTTTTTTTACAAACAATTTACACACTTTTTGGGAATAAATATTAGATTTCTTCAACAAATAGCTTAAAATTTAAGTATTAAACTTTTTTCAGCAATAAGAAATAAAATAATAACATTCAGTTTTGCAATTTTTCGCAAATTATAGTCATAGATAGAAGCGATTTTTTGTATTGAAAGTTTTTGATTCTTTACAGCTTTACCGATTTTTTATAAATAGTAGACTTTGCTATTATGCCGCTGTTAGCAATTTTTTGCGAATTTCCCCTAATTTAGCAATTTTTACAGAATTTTTTCCATTCTTTATACTTTTATGAACTTTTAATCAATTTTATGGCTTGTTCGAATTATTAAAAATTTTCGCGAATTTACGCTATTTTTGCAAAAAAAATTTTTTTTTTGAATTGTTGACATTTTGTTTTTTTTAAACCGATTTCAAATAAATTTTAGGGTTTGTTTTCAAGTTTGCGAATTTTAGCCATGTTCGCTATAGCAGCGATTTTTTCTGTAAGTTTTCTGATTCTGTACAGCTTTAACAATTTTTAATAAATACTAGACTTTGGTTTCATGCCGCTGTTTGCAAATTTCCGCTAATTTAAAATGTTTAATCGAATTTTTGCCATTCCTTGTAATTTTAGGGAATTTTTATCAATGTAATGTCTTGTTTGATATGTTAAAAACTTTAGCGAATTTTCGCTATTTTTGCAAATTTTCTGAATTTGTAAAATGTTTTCCTAATTTTTGCAATTTTTGCGTTGCTTTGTTGCTCTTTTTGGCAAGCGCCGCCGTTATAAAAAAGCCACATAAATAAACCGAAGACACCTATTTTATAGGGCACTATCAACATTGTTGATTTATATGAGGCGAAAAGTGCAATGCCTTATGCCATTAGAATATAAGCATAAAAATCTATTACATTTTTTAAACAAATTTCGATACGAAAGCTTTCGAATGCCGCAATCCCGTTTTTGATACGTCACGAAGTTTTATTCGATACGAAAGTTCATTCGATCACGTGTGCGACGATTTGGGCCCTGGTTGTGATTATGCTGGCCCTTTACTCTTAAAACAGTTTTCTGGAAGAAATAGCCGAAAATCTAAGGGACATATGCCTGTTTGTTTGCCTTGTCACTTCGGCTATCCACATGGAACTTACAGATATAAGCACGGAATGTTTTATTGCAGCCTTACGAAGGTTTATAGCCCGAAGGGGAAAATGCCGTCAGATATACGTAGGGTATTCATTTAATCGGGCTTTTGCTTTAATCGGTTAATCGCTCGATTAATTAACCGAGGTTTTGGGTTAATCGGTTAATTTGGTTTTTGATCGGTTAACCGATTAATAAAGTTTTTTTAATAAATAAGGTAATTTCAATAATTAAAAATGCATAAATTATTTATTTTTTGGAGTTTATTATTAAAAAAACAATAATAACAATTATTGATCTAAAACGAGCAAACAAAAAAAATAATTCATAAATATGTATGTGATATGTATTTTTAAAGTAATACATCATCAGGGGTGTGTCTGGAAATCGAAAACGCAAAACGCAAGAATTTTAAACGTCGTTTTTTAATAAGATTTATGTAGTTAAATAATTTTATTGACAAATATTTCCCTATTAAACAGATTTTTATAACTTTATTAAAAAATTAGATTATTATTATTTATAAGTTATTTCAATAGTTTAAAGAGATCTGTGCTCATGTTCTGTAACTCTCGCGTTGAGAAACTTTTCGATTGAAATGTGTGAAATAAAACAAAAATGCCATATATTGATACAAACAGCTGTTTTTCTCACTAAACTGTGTCTGTAACTTTTTTTTGGCGAGTACAAGCAAGTCAAGTGAGACAGTCCAAGTGAGAAAAGTTCCCGCTTTGGACTGTTAAATAAACTCACGAATAAAAATTTCAACACTAAAAAACAAAAAAAAGCAAATTGCAAAGAATAATAATAATAATATTATGTTCTTGGCACATTTTTTTATTGTTAATTATTTGCTTTTACCATTTTTATAAAATATGTATACGAATTTTTTCAAAGCTCGTTTGCAAACAACAAACATTAAATTCGCACTTTAAATTATTTGGCATGGCCGACGGTGGTCGCCGCCGTCGTTGAAAATTTTTCAAGTTAAGTAAATTTTGGTCGCCGTCAACTATATGTGTGACTGGCGTCCTCAACGTTTGCAATGTCACATCGGCTTCGAGTGCAATGTTATAACATTTACAACGTAACGACGTAATCTCTTTTGATAGTTTTCGACATAAGTTACAGACACACATTTTTCTTACTTTTCGAGAAACGATGGAATATTTTGTTTCACATCTTTTCGATGCGAGAAGTTCTCACAAAAGTTACAGAACATGGGTACTGATCAGTGTTGCCAATTTAGCCATTTAGTGGCTAGATTTAGCCATTTTTCACCCTGTTTAGCCATTAAAAAATGACTTTAGCCATTAGCCATTTTTTTTTAACCATTTTTCAAATTGTTTAGCCATAAAATTTTATTTGCCGTTTTACTTTTAAAAGAATAATTTTTATTTTATTTTAAAAATTTATAAAAGTAAAATAAACATTTTAAGCAGTTAAAACGCCTTTAATTTAAATCACAACTTTTACAAATGCTGAAAATCGCTATAAACGAGGATGAAACATCTTTCAAAATAAGGGAACAGTATTCCAATATTTAATTTATAAAATGGATCAACACAAACATCGGTGTTTCTTTCTGGTTGCAAGTATTTCAATAAAGAGATACAGTCGGCAACAAAATTTTTTTTAGAAATTTCCGAATTGACTATAAAGTTGCTCTCACTTCCATGGTCTAATGCTAAAGTAGAGAGGGTATTTAGCCAAGTAAACATCTTAAAAGTAATTTTAGAAAATGTTTACATTTAGCAACCGTTAATTCGATTTTTTTAATTAGGGACATATTTTTACCGTAACAATAAACTATTTTTACCAACACCACAATAGTGGAGAGGGTACTATGCGTTTGTGCTGATGTTTGTAACACCTTAAAATATTGATACTTTGCCAACCTTTACGTATACCGATTGACTCAGAATCACTTTCTGAGTCGAATTAACGATGATTGTCCGGCTGGCTGGCTGTTCATGTACACTTTGTGCGCAAAGTAACGGTCGGAAATTTGCAGATAATTTAATAAAATTTGGTACATAGGTTATAATGTGGTGTAGGGTATCATTTAGTCGGGGTTGACCGACTATACTTTTTTAATTGTTTTTATTGTAGATCTGGACTCAAAAAGTTGGGTTACTGTTGTCGTGATTATGATTTGCCCTCAAATTATTTAAAATTAATAGGCACGAGTGATTCCTATGAGATGAACAATAACGACATCGATGATTTAATTTTTTAAATATTTATCAAAATATTAATTTACGTTTATTCTTATTTAAGCAATTGATCATGACATACGATTTCATCGTAAACAAATTTAAATGAATTATTTCTGTTTTGTTATTGAATTTTAATGTGTTTTTATTTAAAAAAGCTTTTAGCCATTTTTTTCCGTAAATTTAGCCATTTTTGGTCATCAAGTTTTGGCAACACTGGTACTGATTAAATAAATTCTGAAAAAAAAAATTGTTTAAATGTTTAGGATTAAAGCGATAATTTTCTTTAGTTTTGACAACACTTGACTTGGAAAATTTTTTTTCTCTAACAGTGCAGCCACACGATCAAGATTTTCTTGATAGTCTTTTACATATACTATTTGTCAAAAATTAACAAAAATTGAAAGTTGTGACGTAGGCTGCATTCAATTTTTGAGCAATTTACATTCAAGATGTCATCAAGAAAA
The DNA here is from genome assembly GCA_963931875.1 of Pollenia griseotomentosa. NCBI lineage: Eukaryota > Metazoa > Arthropoda > Insecta > Diptera > Polleniidae > Pollenia > Pollenia griseotomentosa. The sequence continues at coordinate 141,492,787 of OZ007561.1, read as the reverse complement.
CAATTTATAAAGGCAAACGAAAAATTTGCTCACTAACCTTGAAATCAGCTGTTTTCTTGAACGTAAATTGAAGCACTCTCTGGAAAGAGAATTTTAAAGACAATTTCGTTTCAATTTTTAAAAGTATGAGTGTATTGGTAGAAAAGTGTGAGAGTATTAAAACTTGATAGGCAAAACTTGATCGTGTAACCCTCAAGTTATCGTGGGTGCTGGAGGAATCAGAAGCAGCCATAATAAAGAATATCTAATTTATCAGTCCTTTTCCTGGATTTTTCATAACATTTAAAATCTTCCATTATGCCATTAGAGTCCAGATTTTATTTTTAAAAATGTTTAACACTTCTAATTGTTTCGGGTAATTCTGTTAAGAATATTTTGCTAGAAGGAAATATACAGCCCAATTATGATTAAAAATTCCCCGGGAGTTTTTTGCCTTTTCCTGATTAACGGTTAACCGAATGAATACCCTAATATACAGCGATAACGGAAGAAACTTTCTTGGTGCTTCTCGAGAATTAAGGCTCAGTTAGCCGGGAGTAACAGTAACGTCGCAAATCAGCTGATTCATTTTGTTGTATGTAAAGCAATTAGAACGATTATAGTTAGCAGTAAGATGTTACGTCTCAATCTGTAAGAAATAGATTGGTCTTACTTTTTTACTGTAAGGTTACTGTTACTCCCGGCTAACTGAGCCTTTAAGCGAGATGCACAAAGCAGTAATGTCTCAAGCCCATAATGAAATTGTATCTGCATCTTTAGCTGAAAACGGAATACAATGGAATTATATTCCTCCACTAGCCCCACATTGGGGTGGAATATGGGAATCGGCTGTTCGATCCGTGAAGCTGCATCTTAAACGAGTCATAATGAACACAGAATTAACCTTTGAACAGATGCTTACCCTGTTGCCTCAAATCGAAGCGCTTGTAAATTTAAGACCTCTTGGTGTTGCTCCAGATTCTGAGGTCGGGTATCCATCACCAGCCTACTTTCTCATTGGACGACCCTACATTATTAAACAAGATAATTATTGGCAACATATTCAAAATATGTTTTAAGGGTTTTGTCGGCGATAGCATCAAGAATACCTTAGTTCGTTGCAGCAAAGGCCAAAATGGAAACAAACTAAGTCCAATCTGGTGGTAGGAAACTTAGTCATAGTAAAAGACAAAAATTTACCTCCTGCAAAATGGATCATGGGTAAAGTTAGCGGGACATATCCCGGAACTGACGGTAATGTTCGTGTTGTTAAACTTAAAACCCAGCATGGGGAGATGACCCGACCCATCACCGGTTTAGTACGATTGCCCATACTCTGAAACCATGTTTCAGGGCGGTGCGGGAAGTTCATGAACGCATAACTTGTGCTATATTCTTGAACGTTTTGTATGATTTTGTTAAAGTTGCTTGTTCATCTTTATAATTATTCTTGTTAAATTGTCCTATTTGATAACGGCACCAATATAAATTTTGTTATTGCTTTTTGTTACTAGCTAGAATTGGGCACTTGCTGTTTTAACTTTGTTTATGTATGTTCAGTTACTTCTTATATACCATGGTACAACTACACAAGGTAGACTCGTTGCTACAACAAGTACAACAAGACAAAAACAACAGGCAATTTGTTTTTGTTTTTTTACCCGAGACTTCAAAAAAAGAGCAACACTGTGCTTTCAGAACCAAAATAAAAATACAAGTTAAAAAAAAAAAAAACAAATCAACACGTGAAGTAAAATGATAAAATTTTCTTTTAATTGGTGAAATTTTTGTATATGCCGTAAAAAAAACATAAAATATATTAATTTTATGTTTTTTATAAAAAATAAAAACGGCAAATCCATCTGAGGAGATCGAGTGGTTGCGATCGAAACATGTCATGGTAACCTGCCGGCCCGAGTTCGAGCCCCGGCCACGGTCAAGAATGAAAGATTATCAATAACAATTTTTTATTAATTTTCATGTTGTAAAATTCCTTTCTTCATAAAAATAATTTAATGAAAATTAAATTTAATGAACTTAAGCCTAATTAAAAATAGAAAAAAAAAAAAAATTTGGATTGAAAACCATAAATAGTTCAACAAAATAACCACAATACTAATTATTGTTAAAGCTAAGGCACGAGCTCTATGTGTTCATTTGTCCTTCAAGTTGCGCTGAAAAAGGTCAACAAGAAAAAGAAAGACAAAAAATGAAAAAACAAAAAATGTACTTTGGACTTCAAGAAAAATTCTTGACAAAAGTACGAAAAAACAGAAGTAAGGAAGAACATGTAAAATCAATTAAAATGGATAATCATTCAAAAAAGCAAACTTCGATCTACCAAAGTTTAAAATACAATTTGGGTTAAGGATTGATGTTTGACTATTGACGTCAGCAGTCGTCGATGGCTGCGAGTGTAAAACGGCAAATCCATCTGAAGAGATCGAGTGGTTGCGATCGAAACATGTCATGGTAACCTGCCGGCCCGGGTTCGAGCCCCGGCCACGGTCAAGAATGAAAGATTATCAATAACAATTTTAATTAATTTTCATGTTGTAAAATTCCTTTCTTCATAAAAATAATTTAATGAAAATTAAATTTAATGAACTTAAGCCTAATTAAAAATATAAAAAAAAAAAAATTTGGATTGAAAACCATAAATAGTTCAACAAAATAACCACAATACTAATTATAATAAAGATGTTTATTATAGATTATCGTATTATGGAAGATTTAAAACAAAGGCTGTTTCACAAAAATATCAAGATATGTGTACCTTTTATAAGAATATAAATATTGAAGTTAACGCAAATTGATCTCACATAAGCAATATTTTGCAGGTACAACAGTGGGGAATTGAAAGCATCCATGTTAACTATATTTATAGGAGGTTATCATGAAGCTTCTAACTATTTACAGGGATTACCTTACGGCGGTTGGGTTGCACCTAATATTTTCTATTTGGGTTATGCTGGGGTAGTTAAGGTGAATGGTATTAGAATTGTTGGCATTTACAAAGGCCATGATTATTTAAAGGGACGTTTTGAGTTTTCTCCCTACACGGAAAACACTAAACGTAGTGTATACTACGTACGGCAGTTAGAAGTATTCTGTCTTAAACAAATTTCGGGCAATATTGACATTTTAATGTCACATGATTGGCCCAAAGGTATATATAACTTTGGTAATAAGCAGCAGTTGGCACGTCTTAAGCCATTTTTACATGAAGAAATGGATAACGATAAGCTTGGCAGTCGTCCTTGTGAAGATTTGCTTAATATGCTGCAACCACAGTATTGAAAACGATTTAAAAATAACCAATAACTTTTGTCGTACAGTCGCATTCGATTCCAGTACATATCGCAAAAATCAAATTTACAAACAACCTAAATCACAAATAAATCCACAATCGCTACAGTTCTGCGATATATTGGGAATTGATGATCCTTTGTCGTTGGCAATGTTAATAGGTGGCAATGAATTAAGTCATTCTAGTACACTAGATAATACTCAAGATTCAGCTTCAAATGATTCCTTGCTGGACGATTTACAGCCGTCAAGTCTAAATACATCAACAGCATCAATTTGTTTGACATCCAGTAGTCCATTCAAGCGGAAAAGTAACTCTGGTTTAAATTTGCCTAAACCAAAAACCATAGGTGATGAAAGTCCAATTATAAATGCAGAGGAAATCATTTTGAAAGATGATATAAATGTTATAAAGGATGAACTTAAATTATAATGTGCTGTAACAAATTCACCTATAAAAACTCACACTACACTAATAGAGGGAGAAGCAAATAATGTAGCACTTTCTCCGAAATCTCCAATTAAAAAATTTAAAAGGCGCAACCAATACATTTATCAAGAGAGTGACGAAAAATACGAGGAAGAAACAAATGAGACTACATAATAAAAAAAACTTACCAAAATGTTTAAATTAGAAACATTATTAATATTAATTTTTAGCTAATAATACACTCAATAAATTTTAAGCCAATTGAGAAGTTTAAAACAAATAGATGCTCTAATAATCGCATAACATTTTTTATTAAAAATTTGTAATTTTAAATTAATAATATAATTTAAACGTACATAAATATATTTAAATATTTTAACATTTTTTCAACATCCTCTTTATCTTCATCATCATCGCTCCACTTATTCCTGTTTCGTTCATCCCTGGGTACACGGTACAAAGTTCCAGCTCCCTTAAAATATTTATTTTTGCACACTGCACAGACACGCATCGCTAAAAAAGTTTTTATATTTTAATTTTCACGCAATACACTTTTATTTGTTTTTATTGTTAAGATTTCTTCGTAAGGAATCTTTTAAAATTAAAATTTTTGCTCAAATTTTTTTTAAATCACAATTTTCTTAATTTAATTAAAAATTTGTATATACATCAGTTTTTTTCACACTCTCAATCAGTGCTGCCACAACGAATACAATTTTTACAACCAAAATTTTTGAAAAAGTTACCAAATGTAAAAAAATATAACCAAATTTAAAATGCTTTTTATTAATTGAGAAAATCATTGAAATCATTTTAATACATTGTAACACAAAGGTTATTTGCACTTTATAGTAAAACAATAATTATAAATCAAGAAAACAAAACAATAAATGAAATTCTTTTATATATTAAAAAAATTACTTTAAACTTAATTAAAAGTTTTTATTTATTTGAGACTTTTTTCGTAAAAAAAAATTTATTATTTTTTGGCGCCCTACGCTCCAGGGGCAGTTAGAGGAACATATAAAAAAAAATATATTGAATAATTTTTAATATGCCAGTTGTAAATAACAAAAATGGATAATAGTTTTCCGCTTTTTAGCTGTTATTGGCAGGACTGTCAAATGTGGCGATTTCTTAATCCTTTTGTCGATGAAAATTTACGTTTGGTGATGTGGCGATTTTTTGGCGAAATTTAAAACGATTGGCGATATGCGAAATGCTTTTTATGTAAATATTTTCTAATTTACATATATCTAAAGTATTATTAAAACTTTTTTCTCTTTTGTGTAAATTTAATTTCAAATTTATAATTCTTATTATAAAAAATGTGAATTAATTTCCACCTCGCACCAACAAAGTAATTTTTCGCTCGCAAAGTTTTAAATCGCACCCAAAATGGTGCAAAACGCAACGAGTTGACAACGCTGTTCATAATACACTATTTATATGTATATTGCTAGCCGTGCCCGTCCAGAATTAATTTTTGACTAACTATAAAAAAAATAAAAAATCTGGTTGTTTTATTGTATGAAGATCGATCTCATATGTTTTAAATTTCATTAAAATCGTTAAGATAGTTTCGGATAGGCAGAAATTGCACATCTGTCCTTTCATATTCCTAGCTTAAAAAAAAAAACATATAAACCCTGTGTGTCTATCTATAGCAATTTCATCAAAATTAGTTATATATTCTCGAAGGCAGCAATTCTCCATACATATGTCCTAAAGTCAATTTCGCATTCGGTCAGCGGACAGTCGATCGGAAAAATAGACTGGAGGCGGAATGGAGGGTGAACAGCGTACTCACGTTAAAATGGCTTTGTTATACCCACACCACAATAGTGAAGGGGATTTTGCATTTGTGCTGATGTGTGTAACACCTTAAAATATTGGTCCCACCTTAAAGTATACCGATCGACTTAGAATCACTTTCTGAGTCGAACTAACGATGTCCGTTCGGCTGGCTGGCTGTCCATGTAACCTTGTGCGCAAAGTACAGGTGGCAATTTTGGAGATAATTTGATAAAATTTTGGACATAGATTCTTATTGGCACAAGGACCAAGCCTATTGAAAATGGGTCGAATCGTAGGACCACGAGGAAGAAAGGGGGAAATGTCTGCCTCTCAGAAACTATCAAACCGATTTTAATGAAATTTATATCATAGATAGAAACATATTTATATAGACACATAAGCATGCAGTTTTTCAAAAATAGGACCACAAGAGGAGGTAGGGGGCAATTTCTGCCTCTCACAAACTTTCAAACCGATTTTAATGAAGTTTATAAAAAGCTACTCTTACAGATTCGTATTCACTCAGCTCATTGCATGTTTAATTTTATGTTTCTAGGTCCAATACTAACGGAAATTCAAAAAGTACCAGCTAAAGAACGAAAAAGTACCAAACAGTTCCCCCTTATAGATTCTCATCCGCTCATGATATTGCATGTTTAATTTTATGTTTCTAGGCAAGGCGAATTCATTAAGGTGACCGCATCCTGAGATAGAATTTTGCTAGCTATCTCTTTTTTTAATAATAGTATGTATTTTGTTTTTGTAAAAAGTAAGAGAATATGTCAAAATTATTTGTTCAAAATATAAAAAAGGATTTTTTTTTGTTTATAAAATATACACAAATTCTTTAGAAAGTAAATCTTTTTACTCTACTGAGAATTCATTGTGGCTCCACTTATTTCATACGCATTTTTAATTCCTTGTGTTTATATTTTATTTTAACTTTTTTTGTTTTAAAAAAGGTTTTTTTTACTGAATTTTAAATTTGAATTAATTTTTTCACAAAATGTAAACAAAGCTTCACATTCAGTATACACACAAAAAAATAAACAATAAACAGATGACTCGAAAATGTCACCTTTATGAATTCGCCTTGTTTCAAGGTTAATTAATGTTTCTAGTATTCTGTGGTTTCTAGCTCCAATATAAACGAAAATGAAAAGGTACCAGGACTTTGCATGTTTAATTTAATATATCAAAAAAAGTTCCAAAATACAGGTTTTGGCCGAATTTCAAAAAAGTACTAGACACCTGTCCGCCTATTTTTCTAAAGAACCAGGGCTGCCAGGTAATTTTTTCCTTGTCCCCAAAAAATACAAAATAATAAATCCCCAAATTAAAAAGCAAAATCTTAAAAAGTTAATATTTTTTTGTGTTTTTTTTCTGACCAAATTTAAATATTTTTAGAATAAAATGTTAAGTAAACAAATTCTTTATTTTGCTTGTAGCGACCAGTCTCGGCATGTTTTTTTTTAAATTCTTTTTATGCGATTTAAATGGGCAATTACAAGCAGAACAACATGCGGTTTTTGAAGACGAATAAGCCAATTTATAAGAATTTGGAGATTGTTCAATCGTTTTTAGCCATCCTAAAAATCAACAAGACAATTATATATATTCGTCATTTATTAAATACTTCGATGCATTCTTTTTCGGAAACTTTATTATATTGTCTTTCATATTTACTTATTTTTGAGGAACACATATTTGCTTAAAAAATGTCTTTAAAAAATCAAAAATTGTATGTGTTGTCAACGGTTTTAGATTCTTTTTTTAATTCTTATTTTTCACAACACTCACTCAAGAATAATAACATAAGTTTATTAAGTACATTTTACACACTCAACAAAAATGCTAATCTTAATTAGGACCCTTTAAACCGTATTCGGTGTTGATAAGAGTAAAATAAAAGTGTTGCTCCTTTTTTTGATATTTAATATACGAAACAAAGAAAAATATGCGTAAATAATAAAAAAGGGAAAATATTAAAAATGTGTAAAATCCCCGAAAAAACCCCGAATTTTTTTTAAAAATCCCCAAGCCCCAAATGACTTTCATTGTACTTTTTACTCGCATGAAATCCCCAACTTTGGGGATAAATACCAAAGTCTGGCAGCCCTGTAAAGAACAACGAAAAGCAGAGTTGCTATGCTTTTTTCTTAAAAAATCGACAAAAGTTTTAAAAAAATTCGTCAAAATCGTCACGAACATAAAGAAAATCGTCATTTATTTAAATGTTAAGCTTCGTACAGACGATGGTAAGATCTTACAATGTTGTCATTTTTCTGACAATGGTGCCATTGTCAGATGCATTAATTTAACACATCTACCAAATGAAAATAGCGTACAATGTTCACACAGTTGCAAGACATTTTTAGTCAATTTTAATGACAACATTGTAAGATCTGACCACCGTCTGTACGGAGCTTTACAAATCACAGGCAATTTAATTTTTTGTTAATAAATTAAATATTATATTGTTCAAAAAAAAGCAGTTTAACAATTTTTATTCAAACAAATCTATTAAAAATAAACTTTAAATTACAAGCAAGTATAATTTATAAGTTTTTGAAAAATATATGTAATGAACATACTACATACATAAAAAAAATACCCCAGTTTGCGTCGCTAATTGGTACCGGGAAAACTTTGACTTGATAACAGATAAATTTCTTTTAGATTTTCAAATTAAGTTAAAGCTATCTGTTTTGTTAAATAAAACTCTCTTTTTTTAAGTTTTTTAATTAAACATATATTCAGTAGTTTATTACTTCAAAGATAAGTTAAGAATAATAATACGTAAAGCTAACAAACAAAAACGAACAACCCCTCTCCTTAGGGTTGCCATCATTACACAACATCCCCTCCTTTTAGTTAATCTCAACAATATAATCCTCCAAATAACTGGGCCTTCCCACCAACCTACCAGTTCTAGAAGTACAAGACGAGGATCCAGCTCCAGGGTCATTCATTTCACCACCTGTAGCTGTCTCCTCGTTTACAATTTCCTCCTGTACATCTAAGTCTACATCATCATCATAACAAGTCTGACCACCATTGTTACAAGCCTGGTCATTATCATTAACATTCTCATTCTGATAATTATAATTATTATCATATAAATTAACTGAACAATCGTAATTTTGATTTTGTGTATTATTAGCCTGTATCAGATGCCATCTATTTCGCCGATATTGCCCATTCTGAGATTCAACTATGTAAGATCGTGGATATTTCAATTTCTTAACAACAGTTCCATAACGTTTAATGTCTGTAATCCATACGCCATCTCCTTCTTTAAGCTCTGACAATTCTATAGGTCTGTGGCGCTTGTTGTAATTGGCCTCATTCCTGGCCTTAATTAATTCTTCCCGTTCAACAACCTTCTTGCTATCAACCTCCAATAATTTCCCCAATATCGGCAGGTGAGTTTTAATCTTCCGCCCCATCATTAATTCGGCAGGAGAAAACCCATTTTCCAGTGGTGTGGATCTGTAGCTAAGCAACGCTTCATAATAATTATTTCTATTTCTGTACAATAGTGACTTTGCCACCTTAACAGCAGACTCTACTGCTCCATTCGATTGGCTGAAATATGGACTGCTAGAATTGTGTGTAATGTTGTAGTCCCGGCAAAACTGTTTAAAGTTGTATGAATCAAATTGTGTACCATTATCAGTACGTAAAACTGAACAAATGCCAAAAGTTGCGAAATACTGCTTCATTTTCTGAATAACTGTCAAATCGGTTAACGAATCCAATTTAAATATTTCGAAATATCTCGAAAAATAATCTGTAATTATTAAGTACCACGAGTTGTCTTGCTTGCTTTTAAATAGATCTGCCGCTATTCTTTCCATGGGTCTTGTTGGAATGGTATCCTTATAAAACGGTTCCTTAGGGTTAATACGATGCTCTATACATATGTTACACTCTTTTACCAGTTCCTCCAATTCGCTAGACAATCCGATCCACCACACACTCATTTGCGCACGTCTACGACATTTCGTCAAACCCTGATGCCCCATGTGAATAAATTTCAAAATTTCCCCGCGTAATTTAGGAGGTATTATTATTCTGCTACCATATAAGACTAAATTTTCGGCCACAGATATCTCGTTTCTATACTGATAGTATGGGGTTATCTCGTCAGGTAATTTGTTTCTGGACGGCCATTCACCGTGACATAGAGTGCGGAGTTTCTGGATGACTGGATCCTTGTCCTGTTCGACCTTTATTTTTTCCAAATAATAGTCCTTAACTGGAAAGCATCCATATATTAAATTTACGTATATTTCCGCTTCTTCTACGATTTCTTCTCGTTCTGATGTCCCTGGAAGTGGGCTACGGGATAGTGCATCCGCTATTACCAGGGATTTTCCCGGGATATATGTTATTTCATAAGTGTACCGCATTAAACGCATTCTGAATCGTTGAATTCTCAAACTTAAAGTATCTATTGGTTTTGTCTGCAGAAGCCGCACCAACGGCTTGTGGTCCGTTTCAAATATCACTGGTATGCCATATATGTATTCAGAAAACTTGTCAGCTGCCCACACCAACGCCAATGCCTCCCTTTCTATTTGGAAATATTTCCTTTCCGTATCAGTCATACTTCGTGACGCGTACGCCACTAATTGCCTCTGATTAGATTTACGATCAACTTGCATAAGACAAGCTCCCAAGCCATAGCTGGAGGCATCCGAACTAATAATAATCTGCTTCTCGGGATCAAAGAATGACAATGTAGGAGATTCTGAAATTAAATTCTTCACTCCCGTAAATGAGTCTTCCTGTATCTGTGACCATACAAATTCATTATTTCCCACCAGAACGTTAAGTGGTTCTAGCACTGAAGACCTCATCTTAATAAATCTCGCAATGAAGTTAATCATGCCCAGGAATCGTTGGACCTCAACCTTGCTAGTTGGCCTGGGAAATTTTTGTATAGCCTCTACTCTCTCCGGATCAACAGATATTCCCTTCTCCGTAAGTGTATAACCCAAATACGTAACCGTATTCACACCAAAAACAGATTTTTCCCTGTTAATTGTGATGCCCTGGTTAGATAAACGCTCCAAAACTGTTTTCAATGTTCTATCATGTAATTCCTTCGTATCGCCGTACACCAGGATATCATCAATATGCATTAATACATTCTCAATATTCGTCAGAATTTGGCTAAACTTGGTAACAAAGTATTCTGGAGCACATGAAATGCCAAAAGGCAATCTCTTAAACACGAATCTTCTAAAGGGGCATATAAAACACGTTAGGTGTTGACTCTCCTTTTGTAGTTTTATCTGGTAGAAACCCTTGTTGCAATCAATCTTCGAAAAATATTTTGCGCCCTTGATCCTGGCGAGCTTCATCTCAACTTTTTCTATTGGAAAATACGGACGCATAACAGCCTTATTCAGCTCCGTATAATCCACACAAAGGCGTATTTCCTTATTCGGTTTAGGCACCACCACAATAGGACTTACCCATTCTGTTACTTCCTCTATAGGTTCGATAATATCCAGTTTCATCAAACGATCCAATTCTTACTTAAGCCCCTGTAATAGTGGTATTGCCACATTTCTAGGTACGGATTGTACAAATGGTTTATAATCAGATCTGAGTCTAATTCCCACCTCGCCCCGAAACTCACCCAACTCCTTAAGGAGATTTGGAAATTGTTGCATCATCTCATCATAAACATTCTCCCCTGTAACCGCGGTAATAAAACGTTCAACATACGTATAGCATTCATACCCAATAAGGGAGTTTTTAACCCCTCGACCACATAACATGTAAATTCATGACTCCTACCAGCATACCCCAGGGTCAATTTAATGCTACCCAAAATTTTGAGAAGATTTCCATCCACCGCCTTAATTTCAGGGTATTTACACGTTCCAAGATTACTCCCCCTGCAATTATATGCAGAATCCGCAGGTAAGCATATGCAATCTGCGCCCGTGTCCTCCAAAAATCTTATCTCACAATTGAGCTCTCTCGCAAAACATCTGACATACCACGACCTACCGTCGTCACTTAAACAGGAAACCGTGCCAATAAATATCTGATCAAAATTACGATTACTCTCACAATGACTAACTGTGTGCTTCATATCAGTGTTCTTAAATTTACCCTCACCATCATTGAAGTTATTAACATTTCTACATACTATCTTAAAATGACCAACCTTCTTACATTTTCTGCATACCGCATTTCGCGCAGGACACTGCAACCTCTCATGAGTACTATAACCACAAAATGTGCACTGTTTGTTTTGGCTGCCTGGTTTGTACGTCTGGTCACCTCTTTTTTCAACCACCATGTTGACTGACTTTTCATCCTGTATTACCTTTGTCTGTTTTGCCTGCATCTCGGCTTGTCGAGCACAATCTATTGCTGTCTTTAACGTTAAATCGCTTTTTAATTGGAGCTGTTCGCTCACCTTCAGGTTCTGCATACCAACAACAATACGGTCCCTTATAAGTTCCTCTTTCAAAGTTTTAAATTCGCAATTTTCGGCAAGTCCATGTAAATCAGTTATAAATTCATCAATGGGTTCCCCTGATCCTTGCACTCTTGAATTGAATTTGAAACGTTCAAATATTACATTTCTCTGAGGCTGAAAATAACCATCGAACGCTTTTAGTAATTCCATAAGTTTTGTTGGTTCGCTATTAATTTGTAGTAGTATTTCTTCACTCTTCTCTCCCATGCAGTATAAGCATGTGTCCATTTTTTCCTTTTCACTTCCATTGGTATTTAATTTTGAAACATTTGTATACCTCTCGAAACGTTTACGCCAAACTGGCCATTTTTCCGGTTGCTGGAAATTAAATGGTTCCGGAGGTACTACATTTGCCGCCATCATGATCACTGATATCTGCTGCTGACTATTTGTTGGCATTTCAGGTCCCAGCATTTTCTTTTTTTCTTAGAAAAATATTGGTGCCACTATTAACTTGGCAAACTTTATTTTTATTCCTCTCTTATTTTCTTTTATTTCGTATTAATTTTACTCGTTCTTTGCCGCTGCCACCATGTTTTGTTAAATAAAAGACTCTTTATTTAAGTTTTTTAATTAAACATATATTCAGTAGCAAGGCGAATTCATAGAAGGTGGTCTTGGCTTGCTACGTAAGCAACAGCTGATTACTAACCTTATGTCAAAATGATATGCCGTTACTTTTTTTGGTATTTATATTTAAATGGTTTTCTGTTATTGGAATTCAAATTTAAGTGCAAGATTTTTTTTTTATAAATTATAAATTAAAAAGCTTAAATCAATTTAAGTTATATAGTTATATAATGCATCCATAGGAATATATAAAAACAAGTAAGAAAGGATAGTCGGTCAAGCCCGATATTGCCCATTCTGAGATTCAACTATGTAAGATCGTGGATATTTCAATTTCTTAACAACAGTTCCATAACGTTTAATGTCTGTAATCCATACGCCATCTCCTTCTTTAAGCTCTGACAATTCTATAGGTCTGTGGCGCTTGTTGTAATTGGCCTCATTCCTGGCCTTAATTAATTCTTCCCGTTCAACAACCTTCTTGCTATCAACCTCCAATAATTTCCCCAATATCGGCAGGTGAGTTTTAATCTTCCGCCCCATCATTAATTCGGCAGGAGAAAACCCATTTTCCAGTGGTGTGGATCTGTAGCTAAGCAACGCTTCATAATAATTATTTCTATTTCTGTACAATAGTGACTTTGCCACCTTAACAGCAGACTCTACTGCTCCATTCGATTGGCTGAAATATGGACTGCTAGAATTGTGTGTAATGTTGTAGTCCCGGCAAAACTGTTTAAAGTTGTATGAATCAAATTGTGTACCATTATCAGTACGTAAAACTGAACAAATGCCAAAAGTTGCGAAATACTGCTTCATTTTCTGAATAACTGTCAAATCGGTTAACGAATCCAATTTAAATATTTCGAAATATCTCGAAAAATAATCTGTAATTATTAAGTACCACGAGTTGTCTTGCTTGCTTTTAAATAGATCTGCCGCTATTCTTTCCATGGGTCTTGTTGGAATGGTATCCTTATAAAACGGTTCCTTAGGGTTAATACGATGCTCTATACATATGTTACACTCTTTTACCAGTTCCTCCAATTCGCTAGACAATCCGATCCACCACACACTCATTTGCGCACGTCTACGACATTTCGTCAAACCCTGATGCCCCATGTGAATAAATTTCAAAATTTCCCCGCGTAATTTAGGAGGTATTATTATTCTGCTACCATATAAGACTAAATTTTCGGCCACAGATATCTCGTTTCTATACTGATAGTATGGGGTTATCTCGTCAGGTAATTTGTTTCTGGACGGCCATTCACCGTGACATAGAGTGCGGAGTTTCTGGATGACTGGATCCTTGTCCTGTTCGACCTTTATTTTTTCCAAATAATAGTCCTTAACTGGAAAGCATCCATATATTAAATTTACGTATATTTCCGCTTCTTCTACGATTTCTTCTCGTTCTGATGTCCCTGGAAGTGGGCTACGGGATAGTGCATCCGCTATTACCAGGGATTTTCCCGGGATATATGTTATTTCATAAGTGTACCGCATTAAACGCATTCTGAATCGTTGAATTCTCAAACTTAAAGTATCTATTGGTTTTGTCTGCAGAAGCCGCACCAACGGCTTGTGGTCCGTTTCAAATATCACTGGTATGCCATATATGTATTCAGAAAACTTGTCAGCTGCCCACACCAACGCCAATGCCTCCCTTTCTATTTGGAAATATTTCCTTTCCGTATCAGTCATACTTCGTGACGCGTACGCCACTAATTGCCTCTGATTAGATTTACGATCAACTTGCATAAGACAAGCTCCCAAGCCATAGCTGGAGGCATCCGAACTAATAATAATCTGCTTCTCGGGATCAAAGAATGACAATGTAGGAGATTCTGAAATTAAATTCTTCACTCCCGTAAATGAGTCTTCCTGTATCTGTGACCATACAAATTCATTATTTCCCACCAGAACGTTAAGTGGTTCTAGCACTGAAGACCTCATCTTAATAAATCTCGCAATGAAGTTAATCATGCCCAGGAATCGTTGGACCTCAACCTTGCTAGTTGGCCTGGGAAATTTTTGTATAGCCTCTACTCTCTCCGGATCAACAGATATTCCCTTCTCCGTAAGTGTATAACCCAAATACGTAACCGTATTCACACCAAAAACAGATTTTTCCCTGTTAATTGTGATGCCCTGGTTAGATAAACGCTCCAAAACTGTTTTCAATGTTCTATCATGTAATTCCTTCGTATCGCCGTACACCAGGATATCATCAATATGCATTAATACATTCTCAATATTCGTCAGAATTTGGCTAAACTTGGTAACAAAGTATTCTGGAGCACATGAAATGCCAAAAGGCAATCTCTTAAACACGAATCTTCTAAAGGGGCATATAAAACACGTTAGGTGTTGACTCTCCTTTTGTAGTTTTATCTGGTAGAAACCCTTGTTGCAATCAATCTTCGAAAAATATTTTGCGCCCTTGATCCTGGCGAGCTTCATCTCAACTTTTTCTATTGGAAAATACGGACGCATAACAGCCTTATTCAGCTCCGTATAATCCACACAAAGGCGTATTTCCTTATTCGGTTTAGGCACCACCACAATAGGACTTACCCATTCTGTTACTTCCTCTATAGGTTCGATAATATCCAGTTTCATCAAACGATCCAATTCTTACTTAAGCCCCTGTAATAGTGGTATTGCCACATTTCTAGGTACGGATTGTACAAATGGTTTATAATCAGATCTGAGTCTAATTCCCACCTCGCCCCGAAACTCACCCAACTCCTTAAGGAGATTTGGAAATTGTTGCATCATCTCATCATAAACATTCTCCCCTGTAACCGCGGTAATAAAACGTTCAACATACGTATAGCATTCATACCCAATAAGGGAGTTTTTAACCCCTCGACCACATAACATGTAAATTCATGACTCCTACCAGCATACCCCAGGGTCAATTTAATGCTACCCAAAATTTTGAGAAGATTTCCATCCACCGCCTTAATTTCAGGGTATTTACACGTTCCAAGATTACTCCCCCTGCAATTATATGCAGAATCCGCAGGTAAGCATATGCAATCTGCGCCCGTGTCCTCCAAAAATCTTATCTCACAATTGAGCTCTCTCGCAAAACATCTGACATACCACGACCTACCGTCGTCACTTAAACAGGAAACCGTGCCAATAAATATCTGATCAAAATTACGATTACTCTCACAATGACTAACTGTGTGCTTCATATCAGTGTTCTTAAATTTACCCTCACCATCATTGAAGTTATTAACATTTCTACATACTATCTTAAAATGACCAACCTTCTTACATTTTCTGCATACCGCATTTCGCGCAGGACACTGCAACCTCTCATGAGTACTATAACCACAAAATGTGCACTGTTTGTTTTGGCTGCCTGGTTTGTACGTCTGGTCACCTCTTTTTTCAACCACCATGTTGACTGACTTTTCATCCTGTATTACCTTTGTCTGTTTTGCCTGCATCTCGGCTTGTCGAGCACAATCTATTGCTGTCTTTAACGTTAAATCGCTTTTTAATTGGAGCTGTTCGCTCACCTTCAGGTTCTGCATACCAACAACAATACGGTCCCTTATAAGTTCCTCTTTCAAAGTTTTAAATTCGCAATTTTCGGCAAGTCCATGTAAATCAGTTATAAATTCATCAATGGGTTCCCCTGATCCTTGCACTCTTGAATTGAATTTGAAACGTTCAAATATTACATTTCTCTGAGGCTGAAAATAACCATCGAACGCTTTTAGTAATTCCATAAGTGTTGTTGGTTCGCTATTAATTTGTAGTAGTATTTCTTCACTCTTCTCTCCCATGCAGTATAAGCATGTGTCCATTTTTTCCTTTTCACTTCCATTGGTATTTAATTTTGAAACATTTGTATACCTCTCGAAACGTTTACGCCAAACTGGCCATTTTTCCGGTTGCTGGAAATTAAATGGTTCCGGAGGTACTACATTTGCCGCCATCATGATCACTGATATCTGCTGCTGACTATTTGTTGGCATTTCAGGTCCCAGCATTTTCTTTTTTTCTTAGAAAAATATTGGTGCCACTATTAACTTGGCAAACTTTATTTTTATTCCTCTCTTATTTTCTTTTATTTCGTATTAATTTTACTCGTTCTTTGCCGCTGCCACCATGTTTTGTTAAATAAAAGACTCTTTATTTAAGTTTTTTAATTAAACATATATTCAGTAGCAAGGCGAATTCATAGAAGGTGGTCTTGGCTTGCTACGTAAGCAACAGCTGATTACTAACCTTATGTCAAAATGATATGCCGTTACTTTTTTTGGTATTTATATTTAAATGGTTTTCTGTTATTGGAATTCAAATTTAAGTGCAAGATTTTTTTTTTATAAATTATAAATTAAAAAGCTTAAATCAATTTAAGTTATATAGTTATATAATGCATCCATAGGAATATATAAAAACAAGTAAGAAAGGATAGTCGGTCAAGCCCGACCATATGATACCCAACATCACAGTATGTTAAAACAATTTTTGCTACTATACTATATTTTGGACCCATGGGCAATTATGGACCCGTCTAAACAAAATTATGTAATGATGTTTAGATTCATGTAAGAGTTCTTTGTGCCGATTATTCAGATATCTTCATATATATGAGATTTTAGGATGTAGGCTTAAATGGGACCTAAGATTAATTTTGGACCCACCAGCACAACATTTTTTCATGACATATAAGCTATCGAAAAACTCATTGTCGACAATTTTTATGTAAATAATAATATTTACAAGGAATTATGGCATTAAAAATTTTAGGGAGTAGTATTTCTATGGAAGCTATGGACCGATTCCAATAAAATTTGGTAAAATGATTTAAACTGTAATCCAATAAGTTTGGACCAAATTTTATCTAAATACCAATATAATAAGATCGGTCAATTGCACAAAGACCTTTATTTTCCACAAATCAGCTTGTATGAGGGCAATGTGAAATTATGGAACGATTCGCCCCATAGTCTTGGTCGTTATGCCAGTTATAACCTTGTACTTTGCGCACAAGATTTATGTGTATAGCAATCAGCCTGTCAGCCAGCCGGACGGACATCGTTAATTCGACTCAGAAACTGACTATGAGCCGAACGGTATACTTAAATATTTTCTAGTGTTACAAACATCAGCACAAATGCATTCTCCTTTCCGCTTTTGTGGTGTGGGTATATATACTATGTAGATGGAAGTTTCACGGGTATAATCTTGGCAGCGGCTTTAAAATCTTGATTTGTGTTTTTACTTTGGCCACACCCATAAGCAAACAGTTAAAAAAATAACTTAGAAATACCAATAAAACCAAAAAATTTATTATTATTATTTACAAGGAACATCAAATAAGACAGAAAGATTTCTTTCCTCTTCAAAGTGCTGGCAAAGTTTTAACCGTTTAGTAATAAAACTTTATTATTCCTATACTTCCCAGGGTTTTTCTGGTGGTCGTTATGGCACTGGTGGTTCGTTTGATAATTTTCACTTAGAATTATGAAACTTTTAAACGTTTTTAAATTATAACACAGAATTTAAAATTAAAAACAAAATAATATGTGACAGCAAATATTTTTGACACACAGCTAATTTGTTTACTACAGTGTTGTATAATTTTGACACAACGTTAAAGTATTTTACAGAGTTGTATCGGTTTTTAAAATAAGACCACCTTGTATGAATTCGCCTTGTTCAGTAGTTTATTACTTCAAAGATAACATAGGGTCTCCACCTGAGATAAGATATAAGATTTTTATATCAGCAAACGTCAAATTCAATCGCAGAGAGTATTATCTTACGTGTGGACTCTCAAATAGTGTTAATATTAATATTATAATATATATTATGAGACAGTTGTTATGAGAAATCTTATAACAACTATCTTATAAGATGAGCTGTCAAAAATACACATACATACATAAATATAAAACAATAATAAGACGCATTCTTTAAATTGTTAAATTTTTTACTGCAATTAGTGAAAATCTTGTGATAAGTGTTTAAAAAAACAATATTTTAAACAAAAACAAAAGAAAAAACTAAAAAAAATAATAAAAACGATACAAGTTTACTGTACGAGAGTCATTCAATTATGAAATCTTATAAGATACGTGTTCCCCTTGTTTAAGATTAAGATTAACATGAAGAAATTTGTTCTCTCATTCTGCCGACGTTATCTCACATATTATATCAGATATTATCTCAGGTGAAGACTCAGTGTAAGTTAAGAATAATAATAATACGCAAAGCTAACAAACAAAAACGAACAACCCCTCTCCTTAGGGTTGCCATCATTACACAACACTATCTGTTCGGGCTAGTATCGCTTTCTAGCCTCTTATTATTTTTACAAAGTTAAAAGAAAACCACGGTTGGGTTTTTTTCTTTAAATTAAAAGTAACAAATTTATTGGCTTCTTGCCTGGTCGAAGTTAAAGATTATACTCAATAACTAAATAACAAAACGGTTTGTAGTAAGCAAACAAATTCAAAAAGCAAACTACAAACTCAAGAGCAAAGTATATACAAAATTCATGAAGTTAAAGAGAATTGGAAAATTCCAACGAGTTCTACACTCAGAGAAAAAAATACAAATTTAATAAAATTCAAATAAAATCAAAATTTAAACAAATTCAAATTTAAAATTTAAGAAAACGAAATTTAAATAAAATAAAATATAATAAAATTCAAAGAAAATTAAACATTAAAGAAAATTAGCAAAAATTAGAGAAATAAATATGTATAAAACAAGACTGAAGTCGCTTCAACACTATCTATTTAAAGGGCATTATTTGCTGATTTTTATCTTCAATCCAAATGATAAGAAGTAGCTTCATTTCAAAATGTCTAGTTTTTGTTCTTAGCTTATTTAATTTCTTGTTGACTCATTGCTGCAAAATATTTGAATTTAACTTTTCTTCAGCAAATGTAATTTGAAACTAGTAACGATCTGCAACTTGCAACCTTCACATACATACATATTAGACTTAAACGGGAAATTCCTTTTAAATGTTTTAGCTTTCTACAAACATTTTGATACGAAACAAATCGAGTACTAACGCCGCAACTTCGAAGCCATGCAACGCAAAGTGAAGCAAAAACGACGCAGCTTCAAAAACACAGAAATTTGAAAAAAACCACACTTCAAAACGACGCAAACCGATGTATTTACGTATAGATAAAATGTATAATTATGTTTCGTCAACATAATGTTAGAATTATCATATTCGTTCAAGCTATCTGCTGGTAGTTTATTAAATAAACTTTTTGTAATATTTGCACTGAAGCAATCCGAAGAATTCATTTTCAAACAATCCTTTGCAAACAAAATGCTTTCATTGTTTGTGTTTCCAATTTATTGGAATGCATAACACTGCTTTACAAATATTTAATTTGGAAAAATACCAAGAACGCCACATGCCTAGATAAGTTAATTGGGACCTCCTGAACACGAAAAACGCTGTAATTTTTTTTTTCTTCTAAGTACCATTTTTTAGATAACGGTACTTTTGTGTTTTTCGGTGTATTGTCCCTATCAAACCTCAAAACTTGTGGAGCCCAAGCGAAAAGTCCGATCGAGATAAATGGCATATCGTTAGAAAGATAACCTTCAAAAACGACATTTTATGGCGATGGGTGATAAGGTTTGCTAAATATATTAATTAGTCCAACATAAAAGTAACTATTGATTAAGATCCTTAAAATCGACCATACGAAAATTAAATGGACATGAAGCACAAGCAAATTAATGTCCCCGCTTATTATATTGTTACATGTGAAGTTTAGAACACCTTCCCTAATTTTCCCATATATAAAATGGGGTTTAAGTGATGTTTTAAAGTATGTTACAAAAAAGTAAGATGGGTTAATTTTTTACTAAAATCTCAAGCGGCTTGCCAAATATGAAATCCAGTACATCGAGAAAAAAACGGCAGTACATTAATGTTTCTTTTTACATCAAATTTTTTTTTTAGTTTATTTACTTTAATGCATTGCGTAGCAATTCATAAAGAAGACAAAATAAGATATTTTAAATAATAAGTATTTAATATAATTAGGCACTGAAATCTTTTAATTAGCCAGCTGTTTCAAATTAAATGTTTAAAACAAAAAAGCTTTGTTCATTTTTAATTTTGTAAAATAATAATCAAGGTATATTTACACAAGGTAGACTCATTTGGGAGTGTAGATATGCTGCTCTATAAAAGGAACCGAGTTGTCAAAATTGTCTTCATATAAAACAAAAACAATTTAACGCACACATGTACAAATTTTGGCTCATATACACGCAATTTGACATTGGGGTTCCAACTAGGGGTAAACAGCTGACAAACATATGGGCCAACGAGTTTACCTTGTGTAAATATACCTTGATAATAATGTAAATTTCAGTTCAATATCAATGGTTGGTTTAACAATTTAATTATTTATTTTATTTTTATTTATTCATTCATAATACAAATAGCCTTAGGCCAATTTAATTCGTATTACATGTTGTATACCTATATATTTACTATGAGTATTTAATAATAAAAATTAAGCAATATACCTTCAAACATCTCAGCGACTCCCTCATCACCGATAAAAAGAACATTTAAAATTTTTATAAGAGTAAAATATGAACCCAGTCAATTAGCATCTAATTATTTTGCATGTTATAAAAAGCTTCAAGTTTTCTTTTAAAGTTTGAAATTGTAAATGAGAAGATACGTAACTCTCTAGTCAAAACATTCCATAATCTAGCAGTCTGAACAACCACAGATCGTTCATACGTGGAGTTATTGCTACGTGAGATTATCATTTGGGGATTTCTTATGGTTCTAGTAAATGATATCATTTGTGCAATACTTATAGGATTCTGATATTTAATAATTCTAAATATATAAATTCAGAGACGAAATTTAAGATAATCCTCAAATGAAAATCTTAATAAACTTTTCACACGGTGTGATACATGCATCCTCGGTCTCAGTCTATACACGAATCTAACAATCCTATTCACCACACCCTTAATCCTATTCCTACTACCAATGTTACATCCTAAATAAACTTCGATACAATAATTAACCTGAGACATTAAAAGTGCATGAGCAATAGTGCGCCACACACGTAGGGAAAAAAACAGTTTCAAATGGTATAGCCTCCTAAGTGTAAGACAAACCCTGGAGCATATGCTATCAATGTGCGGATCAAAAGATCTATGACCATGCCAAGACATTTCATCTGACTTACAATATCAATTACATCACCACCAATCCTCAAATCCAAGTCCAAAATATTCATATCACGTCTATTAAATCTAAAAACCATCGCCCTGGTCTTACTGGGATTCACCTGAAGAAAGTTTGCATCCATCCAATTACTCAACCTATTTAAGTCCCGATTAATAAAATCCGACCATTCAATTTGTGATCGCCAATTACCAGACCACAGTAATTGAATGTCATCAGCAAATGCTAACGGCCTACAACAACTACTACTCATATTAGGAAATAAATCATTCATAAATAGCGTGAAAAACATAGGGCCTAAGACTGAACCCTGCGGAACACCTGACCTCACACATTCCAGACCAGAAACTATGCCATTAAGGGACATATATTGCCTCCGACCAGCCAAATAAGACCAAATCAACCTTACTATTTGGGTAATTACTATTTGGGTAATTTGGTAATCAATAGAGAATGTTTAACCTGATCAAAAGCCTTAGATAGGTCAATAGAAACCAAGATACTTACATTACCACTGCTTAAATTATTTCTTACAGACTTAATCAACTCAGTTAGAAGAAAACCAGTATTACGACAACGACGAAAACCAAATTGAGATTCACTAAGCATCCCATTATCTTGTATCCACTGCATCATCTGTTCCTTCATTATATTTTCAACAACCTTTGAGAGCACAGGCATTAAACTTATAGGTCTCATATTGTCAGTCGAAAAATCGCCCCTCTTCTTAGGGATAGGCAAATACGCGCAACCTTCCAATCTCCAGGGTACCTAGACGACATCAAAATATTATTAATGATGTATAAGATATGTCTACTGAGGTACGGAAAAACTATTCTCAACAATTTTATACACACGCCATCAGAACCTCGGCTACGCAATATGCAAATCAGTCATTGTTACATTAGAAAAAGAAAAACCACTATTATAATCAGTGAATTCAGCAAAATCAGGTACTGACTCCTCAATAACTAATTGATTGCCAATTAAATTACTATTTACATCATCCACATTAACCTCAGCAGAAGCATAAGTCTCTACTAAAACAACACACTATCTGTCCGAAAAGCACTACTACTGTTCCTCATCTTTAATCTTCTTATCTTAGCCCTGGTCAGATTACGCAACCGTCGAAAGGCCTCCCAATTACTATCACTCCTATTATTAAAATATGACCTCAGAGCAATGCCAGTTAACGATCTGTGATAGTTAATGTCATTAGAGAATCTAAGCACATTATGATTCCTACTATAAGAAACTTTTCTTAATGGAACATAGCGCAAAAGATCACACAGCAGTGTATTAAGGAAGACTATTTGAGTATCAGGATCACCAGCCTGGTAAAGTGGTGAAAAGTCCGTTTGTATTATATGATCCTCAATTGCACGAAAATCAGCATTATTATAGTCCCTAAAATAAGTAGGTTCAGATGAAACATTAGCAACCATATTAAAAGAGGCACATATCATAGAATGGTGTGATATGACAGGAACTTGAAATTGTAAAGATGCAACTACAGTCAATTCTCGACTTACTAAAAAGTAATCAATAAGTGAAGTAGTCAGGTGATATGAGTCATAATGTGTAGGAATGCAGTTATGCAAGCAACTCAAGTCCAACCGTCTACAAAGCGAATGTACCGCATTCGATTTTAAAGTATTAAATTGATCATTATTAAAATATCCAACCACAATAATATGCTGGTACCGAACCAAAAGTCCACTAAATGAACTTTCAAATGAATCAAGATCACTCCTAGGAAGATAAGTGACCCCCAGCAACAAAGTTCCAATGCCAGTGTAAACCTAAATAAAGAGTCCCTCACATGAAACATATTCACAGCATTTATAAATAGGTTTAAATCTAATGCCCTGCGCAATGTATATGGCCACTCCACCACCCCTACGTCCATATGTACGATCAGCCCTACAAACAGTGTACCCAGGTAGATCCACCGCCTGATTCAAAATACTCTCATCTAGCCAAGTTTCCGTAACACAAATTATATCCAACCGAGCATTCCTAACAATAGAGCTAAGCTCATCTAGTTTACATGATCTGTTTGAAGGACAAAGGCTCTGAGCATTTATATGCGCTACCCTAAAACCATGCAAACCTGAGAAAACACGATCAATACACCCATCACTAACAACTGGGCCCAAATTAATTCAAGTATTCAAAGGAGTTTAAACAAACTGTGTGAAGGAGTCGTAGGGACGCCAGATAAGCGTAATTACAAAATATTAAAAAAAATATAACAGTATTTATCATATCAACTAGTTTAATGACATATGACCAAATATCACTGATAATTAATAAGAATTAACATAAACAAAACAACGCAGCAAAGGTAATGTTTACAACAGATTCCAAAATATGAACATTGCAACAATGTGAAAAAGAAAGTCTAAATACAAATTTTTGATTATAGGCATCACAAGAATATATACATTATGATGAACTACAACGTGACAACTAAGTTTTATATTCATATTAGAATTCACATAGACAAATTACCCCGATTGCGTTGGAATGTCTTAAAAGAACTTATTTGGTTATAAAAACCAAAATAAAAATTTTTTAATTAGTCAATTCAAAAGTGCTTTAAGTGTCCTATTATTTGTAACTTCCGAAGCTGCGTTCGTTTACCCCAAAATTTGTACAAATTTGTACTGGATTTTACTAAAATGCGTTCGCGTACACAACAATTTGTAAAATTTTCATATTACTCACCTACTGGATTTTACTGGGATTTTACTGGAAAAGTAAACGAACGCACATACAGTCTAAATTTTTTCCTGTTATCATTCCTATTAAAACATTAACTATGTATCTCCAGTGTGCTACTTTACAAACTATTTTCTGTTGAACTTATCATTTATTTTTTACTTATTTACGTAACAAAATATAAATTTTTATATTTTGTCGTTAATTTGAATTTTACATAAATTTATCTTTTACTTACATATATACGTAACAAAATATAAATTTTTATATTTTGCCATTAACTTGAATTTTACATAAATTTATAATATTCTAATATTATTCCAACAGAGATATTAAGACCAAAATAGAACTCAGTACTTCAGAACACTTTTGAATGGACCAACTGTTATACAGCACATATTTATAAAAGAAATATTATAGCAAAAAAAAAAAGAAAAAATTAAAAATATTTGCATACTACTGCCTTACATATTTATAATTCAGAGCATTGTATAAAATTCAATGTTTTTTCACTGCCATCTGGAAACTTAATCTTTACCAACGGAACGTCTCTATTTAAAAGTTTGAGCCATGTGATTTTCTGCGGCTTTTTAAGCATGCGACAAAGCCTTTGAAATTTATAAGCTGCAGGTGTTAAATTATCACTAAGGTAAACCCTGGCATAGACATCACCACCAATCACATCACTTAATTTTATCCTTGGGGACATAAAGTATTCCTTCTTCAGAGAATCTCTGAGCACCACTCTACTAAATTTTACTAACCCCGGGTCTTCACGTAGCAATATTTATTGCGGCAAACGTCAAATTTCATTGCTCCATAAAATTTGCGACGTATAGACCGCATATTGCCATGAGTGGCAATCCATTGCGCAATGATTGCTCTTCTTATTGCTTGAGCAATTATTGCTTAGCAATATGCTGTCAAATCAGTTGTAATTTATCTGACATTTCATTTCTCTGTACGGTGGTTTTTTGTTTGTGTGTTTATTTATTAAAAAAGCAATCAATAAATATATTATTATATATTATATTTTTTAATAAACGTCAAGATCAACAAAAGCAAACGACGAATTTATTTTTTTGTATATTTTTATTTTTTCAATAGAACAATTCAAATTTTTTTTAACGCAAATAAACAAAAAAGTAATACAAAACACAGCTACGACAATTACAATTAATTATTTCATTAATTTAAAAAAGAAAATTTCACAACCACTTCAAAACACAACATAAAACATTTGTTATAAATATGTACAGCCACAAAACTTTATACGACTACTCGCGGTGAAAATTGCAAATTTATGGCAAAGCAATTTCAAGTGTTCTCCAGCAATAAATTCAGCAATTATTGCTCCATTGTTCTGTCATTGTTCTGCCGACGTTTTTGCTTGTACTTAGCAATAAATATTGCAACGTGGAGACCCAGCGTTATATAGCACTACCACCCCTTATATAGCAGCAAATATCAATGTTCTTGCAATCCACATCAATGTTGTAAAATTTGCAAATAGCCAAAATAGACGGCATCAAGCAATCAATACTCTTGCCTTCCAATTCAAGTTTATTAAAATTTGCTATTGTGCTGTTTTCGACAAGAGATGCATTTAAATTGGAACGCATATCAGACACAGAAGATTCAATAAGATCTCTTAGGGACTGCTGATCCTTACGCAACTCCGCAGTAGATTTAGATATGCTCTCAGATAGTTTCCGTTCCATCTCCACCAAACATATTTTCAGATCAGATCCATCACCTTTATCATCACGACATCCCGGGCAATTAAAGCTAAAACAATAATTTTTACCCAGTAACGTGTATAGGTCATCAGGAATGTTGACACAAGCAATATGATTTCAAGTTTCGCATACATCGCATTCAACTCTTTTGTCAGCCTTGGTAACGTTTTTATTACAGACACCACACTTTGCAGTAGGCGCCATTTTGATATTTGTAGGTTGGCTCAACGTGTTACAAGTATTTACACACTAACAAATAATATTCTAAATAAACAATTATTCTAAATCAAAGATGCCCAGTAGTGGCTGATATCAGCAAATTAAACTCACACGTATACTTACGCTCTTTTGTTTGATCGTCAATCAACCAATAGGAAATCAGCATGTTGAGTGGGAGAGACAAACTACACTTGCAGAACTTCTGTGTCTTATTTTACATTTTAATCGTAATCGAGACTGCTGTGAGTTAACACATAAATTGAAATTATTGCGATTTATTAATGATGTCAGCCGAAAAGTATTTTACTACCCGTCTCCACCATCCATCAACTTGGTAAGAACAGCATGTCGCACATGAATTCTACTCGTGTAGACTGTTCATGTTCATGTTTCGTCCATGTGCTGCCATCGTTGCCTAAACATTCGTCTTAGCATCCATGTGCGCCATGATGTTGGCCATACAATGTATTTTCTGTATACAACCAAACGCCACAACAACAAAAATTGTGGTCAATCAGAACATGAACATCAACACGTATTCGCAACATACAAGAACGTGAACAAATTCATACCGTTGGTCTGCCGGCGTTATGGTCATGTCATGTTCAAATCGAAAGCGCATGGAGACGTGGGGTTATGTTACAAAATGCTTTTGATGACATGCAATGTCTTATTTGTCATAAGACATTTAAAAAAACTAAGAAATATAATTTAAAAAAACATTTTGAAGATGTTCACAAAGACATGAATTATTTTCAGGGGGAAGAAAAAGAAAAACAATTTAAAATTTTTATTGAAAAGTTGAAGGAATGGTAAATAAAATGAATAGCAAATTGATTTCTTCCAGTGTTATTTCGTCACTCTCACCAATACTACTACCTTGGGCATCAATGTTCTAAATCATTGATGCCCAAGGTAGTAGTATTGGTGAGAGTGACGAAATAACACTGGAAGAAATCAATTTGCTATTCATTTTATTTAGTCGTCAACGAGATTGCGACGAAAGCACATGTGTGGCGGGTGTTGTCATTTTTTTTCTGTTTCTTTGTTTAACAAAAGGGAAATGTAAAATTAATGAATGTACATATTTTAGTAATACTCTTGGTGAATGTATTTATTTTAGTAATACTCTTGATGAATGTATTGATAGGTATATATATATCTATAATACATACATATATAATTTATATATGCGGACATCTGGATAGTATGATATATTTCGAAATAAAAAGATTCTTCGAAGTGTTTATAAATTTTCCCTCAATTAATCATTGTTCAATTTGCAATTAAAAAGTAATAAAATCTTCTAAGTTGATACTCTTATTGCAGTTACGCAATAAAAGTATATTTCTCAAACTAGAAGAATTCAGCTTATTCCGTTTTTTTGAGCAAATATGATTCAAATCTGAAAATTCTGAGTTTGCCTGCAAAAATGTATAGTCATTATAACAGGTCAAAGTTACCGCCGAAAAATTGTATCCCACAAACTCGAAATTTTACAGGGGAAGGTTTTTTTTAAATAAAATCAGTTTGAATAAATAATATTTACATTATAAATTTTAAAATAATGGCTTTTTTCAAACTGATTTTATTTAAAAAAAACCTTCCCTGTAAAATTTCGAGTTTGTGGCATAAAAAAGTAAGCAATAAAAATAGTGCGAAACC
Source organism: Pollenia griseotomentosa (assembly GCA_963931875.1). Classification (NCBI taxonomy): domain Eukaryota; kingdom Metazoa; phylum Arthropoda; class Insecta; order Diptera; family Polleniidae; genus Pollenia; species Pollenia griseotomentosa. Next base: position 141,464,615 of record OZ007561.1, on the reverse strand, counting down.
AATAAGTTTCATTAATACATCCATAAAACACATCTTCTTACCCAAAAATTTTACCTGCTGTCACATTTGCTTTTATGTGTATAGGTTTACACATAAATTGTAGGAAAACAAGACTTTTTTTAACTTGTTTTTTAAATATTTTTACTTACTTAAGAAAAGTGTTTTCAAAGAAAAAAACCCACCGACGCGATTGGTACAGAAACAAAAATATTTTTACAAGCACAAAATACCAACAAATTATTGTGGCTATTTTTTCTTAATAATTTCTGCATTTAGGTACGTCTTTTTAACGAAAGTAAAAGTGACCCTTTTCAGGTACAAAGAATTTTTTTCACAAACAAAACACATATCGTTCGCTTAAATGCAAAACAATGTAGATATTATTTGAAAATTACAAATTAATAGAATACAATATTTTTTCCTTAATTTAGTAATACTCTTTGTGAATGTATTTATTTATTTGCAAATAATTCATTTCTTTGTGAACATCTTCAAAATGTTTTTTTAAATTATATTTCTTAGTTTTTTTAAATGTCTTATGACAAATAAGACATTGCATGTCATCAAAAGCATTTTGTAACATACCGTCGTACCTAATCCCCCACTTCTCAATTTGGTTTGGAGCAATGGGTCTATACCCTTGTAATTGAGGAGAATTTTCAAAGCCAGGAAATTGATCGAACGAATCCTGGGGAGTATTACCGAAAAAAGGTTGTGGCATAAAAGTTGGATAATGCCGTTGTTGTTGTGGTCTCGGAGGGTTATCCTGCTGAGCACGCTGTACACGAGGTGGTCTATTAACGTTGTTATTGAATGGCGTCTGATAGTCGAAATTCCGATTAAATTGCCGATGATCGTGAATGTCATTGTTGTCAAAAGAATTTCCGCGTTCCGAACGCAACGACTCTCTAATCAGCTGTGGTAGCATAAGCTGCATATGCTGCACCTCCCTCATAATGGAGGCCTGTGCCGCTCCTACCGACGCACTCACATACTCCCGTAACCTTGCCTCGTCTTCGTTGACAATCGAGTTTCCCTCCTCATCAACTGGTGTCAAATTTCTAGGTTGTTGGTTCATGTTGCCCAAATTATATCTTCCTGAGTCCGATGCTTGCCCACTAATTTCCCGAGCAGTCATGCTGCTGTATATTGGGGTTGGAATGGTGGTATCACTCTCCGGAGAGGAATGGGTCTGGGGTCCAAAGCCGGGAGGGAATCGGATAGATAATAAAGGGGTTACCGCGTTGGTCGAGACTAGAGGTGTTGTTACGTGAGGAGTGACCGAGGTTGTTGTAGTTGCCGTGGCCTCGGCGTCACTACTGATCCGATTACGACTTGATGACCTTAGACGTCTAGTACTCATCAATTATCCGACTCAACAAAAAAACCTACCCAATTTACGACAATAAACTTGAGACAAACGTTCCACCCTTGGAACGAGATCAACAATCCAGAAAAAAACTAGGAGGTCCGGAAAATCCCAAAAAATAAACGCAAAATCAAGTAAAAAAAATACTCACAAAGTTCGGAAACAATTGAAGGTCCTCGAGACCAAACAATCAAATAAGTAATCAAAAATGCAAAAAATAATTAAAAATTTATTATTATCGTTGTCATATGCAGAAAAATTACTTCCTACATATAACCAAACGGTAATTAACCACTAAAGGGCGATATTTATAGTAAAAATTTATGGTATAAACAAATTGCAAAAAAAATTAAAATTTATTATTATCGTTGTCATATGCAGAAAAATTACTTCCTACATATAACCAAGCTGTAATTCACCGCTAAAAGGCAAAAAAAAATATGGAATAAACAAATGGTAAAAAAAATTATAAAAAAAATTATAAAAAAATTGTTCAAAGAGTGTTATGTTAATAAGTGTTAGTTAATACGGATAAGTAAAAAAACTACGTAATATAGTTAATGGCTAGTTTAGAAATAAGAATTAATATGTATGTAAGTATTATCATAGATATAACTACACCTATGTTTGTTATTAATACATCTTACATGTCAAAACATATTTCCAAATTTTCTTGTCGAAAAGAATTTAAATGTGCTTAAGTTTGAAAGTTTAAGAACAATTGTTTAAATCATCAAGAAATTGGTTGAAATGTGGGTAGTAAGACGTGATGTGGTAGTGAATTTAATAAAAAAAAATATCGTATACTCAAATGCAGCGCTCCCGATCCATTGAATATCTTAACTTCATCTAAACATTTATAAAACTGACCAGAATATACGCTAAGATAGTCATGGTTGAGAACTAGGAAATCATGTCAAAAAAAAAATTGCTCGAAATTAAAGAAATTTGCTGTTTATTGTTAAATAGTTTTCCATCATCAATCTAAATCTAACAGACCACAAGACAAAACAACATAAAGTGAGTTCCCTGGATTTTCTTCCCTCTCCACCGATAATAAAAACAAAACGATACTCTAGCTATATAGCCCCTATATCATGTCTTCCATTACGGGTTCGGTTCGATTTGATCCATTCGACTCCCTCAGTCATCGTTCCCCAGGTCAGTTGCCATAGCAACTCAGGCGTGGTGTATTGCTTAACACCCTCCAGGGCCTACGTCATCTACCCTAAGGTCGGATCACCGAGATCCCAATACCTAATCCCTTCATACGATGCCGTCGCAACGCAGGAATGGTGTTTGCATAACACCTTCCGGGACAATCGCCAAAAAAAATATGAAAAAAAAGTTTCTGGGTTGAACACTTTAACCAGAAATGTTCGAAGGTGTGGAAACCAGAGAAGATGAATTAAAACACCCTTAGGCTAAAATAATTTTAACCCAAAGGGTTAAATCACTCTCGAGCCCCACGTTGGGCGCCATTTTATGTGATGTGTGTGTATGTACGAAAACTATTTCTGGCGAATTCAAAAATTCAAAGAAAAAGTTGGGTTTACACTCGGAAAAGAAATAAATTTCTTCTGCAGTGTTGCTTCCTGATGGACTTTGGCACTTTGTTGGTTAGGCTGTAGCTCGCCGGCAATAGGGGGTTCGTGTCCATCATTGGCACGATAGAAGTGAATGTGAGTACCAATGATGGACACGAACCCCCTATTGCCGGCGAGCTACAGCCTAACCAACAAAGTGCCAAAGTCCATCAGGAAGCAACACTGCAGAAGAAATTTATTTCTTTTCCAATCTGGTGCAATGGTATTCAGTTATGGGGCACTGCCTCGGCCTCTAATATCGAAAAAATTCAGAGACGCCAAAATAAACTTCTTCGAATAATCACAGCCGCTCCCTGGTATGTTAAAAATTCAAACATTCATAAGGATCTCAATGTGCCGCTAGTTAAAACTATGATTACAAAATATGCAGTAAGATATTTAAAAAGGCTTGAACAACACCCAAATCCTCTAGCTCGAAATATTTTAAATCATGGCGGCCACACTCGCTTAATAAGAAGAGACACTGCAGCACTTATCCAATAAGATGAGCGATAAACACCTATATAAGTGAACAGAAACCGTGATGACGAAATTTGTTGTCTGGCACTGGCAGGACACAAAACAAAGTATTACGATAAGATTTGATTAATTATTGTTAGTTCATATTTACTATAAGAAGATTCAGTAAATAAATAATGAAAAGAAAAAAAAAAAGCTGTGTCGAAGTTTTTTAAAAGATAACAACGAAAAATGAGGAAAAAATATTCAGAACAGATTTCATAGAATTACATCAAGAGAGTCATAGAAGTCAAATCCTACGCTTATAATTCTAAAAAAGTTTCAACGCTTGTTTGTATAGTGTGATTCACAAGTTTCGTTTACACAGTGCCAAACATGAGCCCTGAACTTGTGTAATGTATGGCCGGTGAAAAAGGCTAAAAGGCTAAAAAGAAAAAAGAAAAATAAAACAATTTATTAAATAATTTTGGACAAATTCTATTAAAGTTGTAATTTTTAATCACTGGTCGAAAACAGATGAAAAAAATCTTTTTTTTCCTAGAGGTATTACTTCAACAAATTTCAAAAAAAAAACACAGTTCTACAGGGCACTCTAGTATACACATTATAAAAAAATAAAATAAAAATAAAAGCAATTAAAACTAAAATATACATAAATAAAATATCGGAATACATATAAATAAAAATAAAATAAAGGTTAAGTTGATAGTAGATCGTTCGCACAATCCACACAATTATTATATGATAATATCGATGTCTGAATGTTCCTTAATTTGTCTAAATACTGTAAATGACTCTTAGACCGTGTATTTTTATATATGACACCTTCTATCAGTTTTGATATAATATATGAAATCCAAAATATATTCGTTTTGGGTTCAAACGTCTCCCATTTATTGCTACAAATAAAAAAGGTATTTATTACTATTTATTCTATTATAGAGCAATTCCATATGAAAACTATCAAAATTGGCAAATTTTTGGACGACCCCTCTCCGATTTTAAAATAAATAGTCTCAATCGATTGCCCAGCAAAAAATAATGTACCTACATATTTTTTTTTTTTTTTATAGTGACTGGTTTAGTGGTGGTGTACACCACTGTCATGTGACAAAATTGAAGAATTCTTCATAAGGGACCTCATTGAAAGTTGTTTTAAAAAATAACTACTAAAGCGATCGCAACGAGTTTTTGATTTTATTCACAAAAGTCGACAAATTTCCCCCTAAGGGAAATTCTTAAATTAATGAAAAATTTGTCGACTTTTGTGAATAAAATCAAAAGTTGCAAACAGATTTTAATCATTTATGGCTTATTTTGTTTGTAGCTTCGTTTTTTATAAGTCTGCAAAAAATTAGAAGCCTAGCTGCATTTTTTAATTTTTTATGAATTTTTAAAAAACAAAAATTTCGAAATTTTGATAAAAAAAAATTAATTTTTTTAAAAAAAAAAAAATTATGTTTCAATAACGACTACTCATATTAGAAAAAGAGTTTTACTTTTCTGAAATGAAATTTTATTGCGGAATTTCGGTTTTTTTAGTAATTTCAATAAACTAAACCGTTTTTGAGTTACGCGAATATATGTTCAGCAACCTCCTCCATTTTCGAAATAACGGTATATCTCGAAAACCAGAGCCAATCTGAAAAAACCGCGGGCACCACTGGATTCAGCGTCCCCGAATTATGTTATAACGCCATGTGCCCGGCTTGTTACGAAAAAAAAGTGTCAATTTCATGCACAGTGTAATTTTAATAAAATGTATTTTTAACAAGGTGGTCTCTTAAATGCTCTTCTCCTGTCCAAACAAGGAGTCGGGGCCCATTTTTTTATTGCTGATTCTTAAAGCAAAAATTATGAGGAATCCAAAAAAAAAAAATTAGCCGGAAAATTTAGGAGCTTCTGTGGAAAATCGGAAAATTTAATTTTCATGGGAAAATTTAAAGGTAAATTTCTAAGAAAAATTAGAAAAATTTTATTTTTCAATTAAAGCCTGATTCAATACCTTTCCAACGAGCTATCACTCGTTGCGATCGCTTTAGTAGTTATTTTTTAAAACAACTTTCAATGAGGTCCCTTATGAAGAATTCTTCAATTTTGTCACATGACAGTGGTGTACACCACCACTAAACCAGTCACTATAAAAAAAAAAAAATGTAGGTAGGTACATTATTTTTTGCTGGGCAATCGATTGAGACTATTTATTTTAAAATCGGAGAGGGGTCGTCCAAAAGGTGATCGCTTTCATATGGAATTGCTCTATATATGTATGTATAATATATTAATTCATACTTTAAAGCTTTACGCATCATCCTATATATTTCAAACTGATAATCTCCAGCAGCGTTAAAAAGTTCTTCGTCATTAGAAAGATCATTATAAAAACAATAGTCATTAAAAGTCATACGAGATAAAGTATAGTCAATAATTGTAATTTGAATTCCTTTAGTAGGTATAGTAAATATATTGTCATTTAGTTTGTATGATTTATATAGTTGTTCGGTTTTGTTAACTAAAACATTACCCCAATGCAAATCTCGATGTTCGAACTGAAATTCTTTTTCGCCTACTGCCAATGTTAAAATAATCTGAAATAAACAAATTACCTTTTTTAATAATAATTCTTTTTAATGGAAAAAACATCTACAGCCGTATTCATAATGAAAATTTGGCATGAAGTATGCACAAAGTTTATTCATAATACACTACCAAACTCTGGCTAATGATTTGCTAAACTCTTGTTCACGAGTTGCCAAACGTTTGCCTATTTGTGAAAAACAGTCGTTTAATTTCAAACAATTTTGTAGATTTTTTTTAATTTTCTGTTTCTTTTTGGATTTGCTTTCTTTTTTTAATTAATTTGATTTTAAAAACATCTTAAAATGGTGAAAAAAATTAAATGACAAAACCAGCGATGTTTAATGCAAAACGTGTTGCCTTTTAAGCTATATAATGTGGCATCTTTAAAATTCAGAGTTGATTAATAAGAAGTTAGCAGATGGATACAAGTTATACGTAGTGTACAAGCTGTGGCTAACTTTTTGTTATGAATACGGCTGGTAGAGCTTAATTTAAAATATATAATCAAAATAAACTCTTCTTACTTACTTGTTGCAATGCATAAAAAGATTGTTCGGCATTTTTAAAATTAAATCCTTCAAGGTCCTGCCCACCATAACCTAGTTCTAAAACTATATATTGCTGATTATTAGTAAAACATTTTGGATGATCATTTTCTGACTTTTTTTCCAAGTCATATTCTTCCCAAAGTTTTTTAAGGTATAAAGGATACCGTCCTTTAACGCATCTTACCTAAAACACAAATTTATTAAATGTTAATTTTTTTTAAACACAGATTTTATGGACTTTTTACCCTTTGAATATTTACAAATCCTGAGGTTACATTTGTATTGCGATTATCATCACTTAAACTACACAGTTCCATAGAAATAATAATTTCAGGAAGAATTTGTTCAAAGGATTTTTGGACCTCGCCGTTCACCAATTTTTTGCCTTCTATAGGAATTATTTTTAAAACAGTTTTTGCAGAATTCTCACAGTCGGCGAGTGGTGCTTTATTTTCTGAATAAACAAATACTTCACCAAATGCTCCCTCGCCAATTTTACAACAATTTTGTAGATAACCTTCACTATATGCCTTGTCAAAGGTAAGAATGCGTCGTTGCCCGCAACGTTGCAGTATCTGACGCTTAAAATCATTGCCTTCCTGGCTGTATGTTGACCTTGCAACTGATCTAGTTTTGTTTGAATTTGGTCGAATACAAATTGATTTACGATTACCAGCAACACAAAAAGAGGATGAATTTGATTTAAGATTATCAGTTCCAACTGTGCTTCCTCCTTTCTCAAAAGTTTTAATCTTAAGGTTTGTACCACTTTCTGAAATCAAAGTTTTTAGATAAAAAAAAAAGTTTTAAAATACTTTTAATCTTTAAATAACTCTTAAATTCGACACAAAACTACATTTCCAACATGATATTAAACAATACAATAATAGTTGTGTTCCCGTACTACATCGAAGTTACTGAAAATGTTTAAATATACAAATGAATAGCTAAGTGCACACAGGGAACTACTTCATAACATTCATTGTGAGATAATCAAAACAATGTACTTAATTATGGATTATTACAAATGCAAGTTTTATGATCTGATATCGTAGAGGATCAACATATCGTCAGCTTAGAGTGCAAAGGTGCTAAGTCCACATTTTAAGACTTTACAGGAGAGACATAAAACTTTCCTAAATGAATCTATGGAAATATTCTATAAAACTTTAAACGTAATTTTATCGGTGTTGGTTCATTTTTTAATTATCAAAAAGGAGCAATTGAAAAATAGCACACGCTGCTGATTTTCAAGCATTTTCGGGACTTAGCTCATTTTCTGTAACTTGTTTTATGTTTGTGCATTGGACTTAGCACATTTTCTTAAAATCATTTGTTAAATATTTATGAAAAAAAAAAACAATTTTATAATTTTTTTTTTCTTTTATTGTAACAAAAAACATTAAAGACAGTCTTATTTCATTGCTGTTAAATAAAAAAATATCACATTAATTATTAATTAATTAATTAATTATTAATTAATCATTCGTGAGGTAAATCGTCGTAGAATTTGTGGTGATCTTTCGGCAAAGTAGTTTTTAAATATTGCAGGTCTTCATATTTTTTAGCTGTTATTTTTCTTCTTTCCTGGTAAAGCTGTTGAAAATTTGACCAGTCCAACGCCACTACATTACCATCTATTCTTTGGGGTAGTACTTCCCATGGATCAGGAAATCTGAGCTTAAAATATATTTCACCATTCGGTGTATATTTAATACCACGAATATCCGTTACTTTTGCATCGCCTTTTCCACGACCAGGTCGAATATTTTTGATAAATTTAACGTTTTTAAATGTTTTAAAAAAGGAATGATCCAAATAGGTAACATCATATGGTTCGGGGTTTTTTCGGGCTCCTTTACATATTCCAATATATTCCGCAGGAACATCAATATTTCTATTTTTCATAGCACGCTCAATTGTAGAATGAACGCTATCTGCCTCCATTTGGGTATGCCCGGTTTCAAGAATTTTTTGTTCTATAGTAACATTATGTTTGATTGCTGTATTTAACAGGGCGTTACTCATTAAGCAATTACGATTTTGATAATTACACCCATCGCTGTAAAAAATAATTTTTTTAGGGTCATTTTCACGGATAATTTTTTCTTCAATAAAAAAAACCCATATGCTTGCAAATTCCTCAGCAGTTACTCCGCCTTCAGATTCATTCCATAAGAAACAGTATGCCTTTTGGTTTATAAGATTATGAAAAACCAAATTGTGCACCTGCAACTTTGTCCGGTAGTAGAGACTGCTGACTTGAGATTTTGGAGCCATTAAGACAGCTTGAAGATCAACGGTGAACACATTTGCTTCTTCATTTCTGTCTTGGTTTTTTTAATTTCTAGCTTCTTCTTTTTTTTCTTGGTGAAGAGTGTAGTCTTCATATGAAAGGTTGTCGACTGAATAACGTGAACAGGTTTCACATTGATCCTTCTTTGGTGAGAATAAGCTAAGATTTTTGATATCAAATATTTCGTAGAATACCGAAATCGAGAGCGGGTGCACTTTTTGGCTTTTACACCAATCATTAACATAAAAGTCGTAAATCATTTTTTTCGAACGCCATTCAGGCAAAAGATATCTTTTATTCGTTGAAGCACGACAATAATGGGATTCCATAGATGGTAGCGAGTCAAAAAATGAGTTAAGGGATTGTCTGTCTTGACTACATTTTTTCGGAACACTTTCATTTAAATTAGATTTTGAAACCAGAGGTTTCTTTAGCCAATTAAGCACAGCACGTCGACCTACGTTCAATGTATTTAAAAAAAATGTTCTGCATACACGTATATATTTATTTTGCACTTTGAGGTGATATTGTAAAGTAACGCTCCTTCTGGATTCGTTGCTTACCTTTCTATTTCGGGATCTTGAAGGTGCAGTTGTTTGTATCAATGTGTTTACATAAACTTTTTTTGCATTCCAATCCATTTGCCAGAATTGTTTAAATATTTTTTGTCTTTCTTCATCATTGATTTGGGCACATTTTATGGTAGAAGCATCACTTTTACACTTACATCTTTGTTTAATGGCTCGTGGTTCTTTAATTTTTTCATAATTCCAAATGTCGCTCTCTTTTTGTTTCCCATAATAACGTTTTCCTCTTTCTCTGGATTTCTTATTTTTGGCCGCAAACCAAGCTGACTTCTGCACCTGAACTCTCTTTTTGCGATTTTGGGTCTTAGTCGGTAAGTCAAAAGGGTCGTCAGAATCGCTATTAAAACCATAAGGAACTAGCCCAACAACTCCATCATCTGGTTCAATGCCATAGTTGTCGTAATTGTTGCATTGAAGCGGTTGTGGACCAGTGCTATTGCTGTTATGAAGAGACATTTTAACATTCTATGAAAAAAAAAATATTTGAAAGACATATTCGTAAAAAAACAACAAAAAAAGCAAATTGTTACTTACCTTTTGGTGATAAAATGAAATTGGCAAACTGATAATACTAGAAGTTTTCTTTCACGTGAATGTTTATTAAGCAATAAAAATTAGTTTCATTACTGCGATTGAAAAATTTGATTAAAAAGAACAAGTAGGTTTTTTTTTAACGGGACTTAGCACGTGCGATATGGCAGGTGTGGACTTAGCACTTTTGCACATCAGTGTTTACAAACAATCATAAGCGAAATAACTGTACTTTTTTTTGTTTAGTATGATGTATTTTTCATTTATCTTTCGTTCTGCATCAAAATGTAAATTTGTATAAAAAGTGGACTTAGCACCTTTGCACTCTAAGCTGACGATATATTAGTTTAAAGTTGTTTAATATGACACCTTTTACACTGATTTCTTAGCAATACCCAAATAAGATACATGAAGTAAACCCCTTTCTGCACTTAATAGCAGAAAACTCCAAAGAACACGTTATATAAATACAAGATTCGTTTATTACATGAACGAAATTTTTTTTTTTTTTTTTTTTTTTTTTTGTTATTCAGAAACATTTTAATAATTATAACAATCATCCAATATTCAGTTATTGATTAGAATTGGCTTAAATATTAAAGTATTCCTAAGAATAATCCCTTTCTGCTTCTGTCATATGCCATTCAAGCAGTTCCTTATAAAAGTAATCGTGTTGATCGGGAATATATTGTTCATCTTCGATTTTGTTTTGGTTAATAGCTATTTTATCTATATAAATACCTATTGCAATTCAAATTTTTTAATAATAAAGAACACTGTGTGGATACCCGGGTATGATTGTTGTCGAGTAGAAGGTGTAAAACCTAGTTATAGACATAATTTTTGCCAGGGTTTAAAAAACTACAGTCAAAATGAAAAAATTGCTTTTTCTTCCACTTTTTGATTTTTCATTGAACAAAAATAAACCGTTGCTTTTACTTCTGATTCATTAAATGAAAACAGTCGCAGTGAAGGCAAAAGCAAAAAACGAAATGTTGTACACAACAAAGAACATTGGCAGTCGTCATGTTAGAAAGTGTTTGGTTTGACAGATTGAAACTTTTAATAAATCCCGAAGTTAACGAAGATGGGACGTTGTGTTTGTGTTTTTATTTTGCAACTGGAGTTGAGGACAAAGAACGATCTTGCATTGGGGTTGTTAAATTGAATTGAGGCATTGTTGATGTGTCTTCTAGTGTTATTCGTTCCGGCTGTGTTACCTGGTCATGTACCGGTGGAGACCATGGTAAGTACGCGTACTTTCGACATGTTGAGTTGCTATCGCTTGATTATCTGGAACTGCCAATTTAGTTCCCCCTATATGAGGAGTAGCTTGGATATATGGAATAGACCATTTTTCCCCTTGGTTAGGTGTGTGTGTGTGCTTTGCAACTGTGATTTACTAGCACTACAGCCTTTTATTTGGTCAATATGTCGCTTAAACAATTTCCCTTGGAAATTAATTCCATAATGCAAATCTCCGATACATTTCACAATCGTACCTTTAACCATGCGCGAGTTATGACTTAAAAAATAAACTTCATCCGACAACTGAAAAGTTCGAAAATTTGTTTTAAAATCTTGCTCCTGCTTTTTAGTAATTTAAGTATACAAATCTTCTGGTTTGATAAGATCGAGATGAGTTCGTAACACTCTGCCCAAAAACAGTTGAGATGGTGGATAACCTGTTTTGGAATGAGGTGCTACGCTATGCTATGCTGGAGGTTGTTATGGGACGTCTACATCGTTTTTAAAGAATTCTTTACCGTTTGGACACATCTTTCAACCTGGCCATTGGAAGAAGGATGATATGGTGCTATAAACTTATGAAATTTAACGCCTACTTTCTGTAAAAATGTTTTAAATTCTTCTATTTTTCACATTACTTATTTATTGAATCTTCATATATTAAATAGGAATTAACAATGATTAATCAAATCTTATCCTAATACTTTATTTAAGTCCTACCACTGCCAGACAACAATTTGCTTCATCACGGGTTCTGTTCACATATATAGGTGTTTATCGCTCATCTAATTGGGTAAGTGCTGCAGTGTCTCTTCTTCTCAAGCGAGTGTGGCCGTCACGATTAAAAATATTTCGAGCTAGTGGATTTGGGTGTTGTTCAAGCCTTTTTAAATATTTTAATGCATATTTTGTAATCATACTTTTTACTAATTGCACATTGAGATCCTTATGAATGTTTGAGTTAACATACATAGGAGAAACATACCAGGAAGCGGCTGTGATTATTCGAAGAAGTTTATTTTGACGCATTTGAATTTTTTCGATATTAGAGGACGAGGCAGTGCCCCATAGTTGAATACCGTAGCACCAGATAGGCTTTAAGAGAGAGTTGTAAAGTAGAAGCTTGCAATCGAGACTAAGGACAAAATTCCTTCCAATTTGAATTTGAATCGCTTTTAGTTTCATTTGAGTTAATTTTGCCTCTATATGGCATTTCCACGTTAATCGCCGATCCAGATGTATACCGAGATACATTACATGCGAATGTTGAGGAAAAACTTGATTATTGATTGCAATAGGGGGGCAAGATTACCGGCGCAAGGTGAATGTTATATGTACGCATTTTTGCACATTGACCATTATCCTCCATTGTCTTTACCATATTTATAGTTTAAATATATGATGCTGTAAGTAACGAGATGCTTCATTACGGTTTACGTGGACGCTTAGAAAAGCTGTATCGTCTGCAAATGTTGAAGTTTAGTTGTTGTAGTTGTTTGTTGGCATGTCCGAAGTATAATTTAAGTATAATAGAGGGCCCAGGATGCTGCCTTGTGGAACTCCAGCGCCAATTGGCTGAGGTGAACTTAAGAAATTTCCTTCTTTAATAATAAATTGACGACCGAATAAGTAGTTTTCTTACAGCTTGTGTGTGTTTGCTGGTAAATTTTGCTTCAATTTATGTAATAAGCCTTAATGCCAGACTTTATCTAAAGCTTGCGAAACATCGATAAAGAGTGCTGAGCAATATTTTTTTTTCAAATGTTTTTCTTATGACATTTACTACTCGATGAGTTTGTTCAATTGTGCTGTGTTTTCTTCTAAATCCGAATTGATGGTTTGGAATACATCTATTTTCACTTAAAATCGGTGTTCATTTTGAAACTAATAATTTCTGAAACAGCTTTGATATATTTGATAATAACCTAATAGGCCTATATGACTCAACTTGTGTATGATCTTCCTGGCTTTGGTATCATGGTAACTAATGAAACCATCCATTTTTGAGGATAGTATTCAAGGCGTAAAATAGCATTAAAAATAAAAAGAATAATTTCCTTTGCTACGCGAGGTAGCTCTAAAAGCATTTTATTGCTGATCTTATCAATACCAGGTGCCTTCTTAGTGTTTAAGTCACAAATAGCCTTTTCGATTTCTCTTATCTCAATCTCAATAGGATTTGTTCCCCTATTTTTAATATTTACCAGATTTTTTATTTTGAAGCCTTTTTCTTTCAAGAAAGTTTTTATTTCTTCTGGGTCGACAAATGAGTCGATTCCCTTTATCACTACCTGAAGACCTTTGGTGCTCTTAAGTTGGTATGTATAAAAACTTTTTTTAGTGCTTTAAATTTGTTAATAATTTTGCGAAAATCATTCTCATGATTGACTTGTGTTTTTGTCTCGTTTTTACTATCACGCTTGATTGCCGCTACGTAAAACGAATTTTCACCTATCAACGAGATCAAACTCTTTTCAAGCTCATTTGAGTTTTGCTCCCTAAGATATATCGGGGGAGGAAGATTTATCACGTTTGGTGCTTTTGAGGATTCGTCCTGCAGAATTGCAAAAAGATTTTGTAAATTTATTCTACAAAAAGATGGTACTTTTGAGGCCGAAGCAATAGCTGAAGAGGTAGGGCTGCAACCCCGTTTAAGCACTGTTATATACATGTCCGTACAAACTTGTACTTGAGGCTTTTGACAACTTTTTACTTGAGATTTTTCCATTGCGTCTGGTTTGAGTTCATGGTATTATTTGTTACTAAAATTGTTTTTGCCGCTGCGGCAAAACTTGCAGTCACTAGCGAGAGATTCATATTTTTTAATGTATCAGCATCAACCGTCTTTGTAAAAACCGAGGCCGAAAGGGAACGTGTACGTACAATTGGTTAATTGGGTAGTTAATATTGTTTTATTTTATTTATTTCAGCATTATTTTCGTTTGCATGAACTGTTACATACACATTTCTTTTATTTAGTTTTATTGTTGTTTCAAAAAAAAGAAATTTAACTAAAATTTTTTTGCTCAGAGTATGTATACATACACATGTATGAACATTCATACGTATATATTTTTACTATTTTTCTTTATTTACTTTTTTCGTTTTAATTGTTCACTTTTATGTTAAATAACACTGCTTTACAAATTTTTAATTTGGAAAAATACCAAGAACGCCACATGCCTAGATAAGTTAATTGGGACCTCCTGAATACGAAAAACGCTGTAATTTTTTTTCTAAGTACCTTTTTTAGATAACGGTATTTTTGTGTTTTTCGGTGTGTGGTCCCACTTGTGGAGCCCAACCGAAAAGTCCGATCGAGATAAATAGCATATCGTTATTCAGGTTTTTTTTCCCACGAACTTGGGCTCCGAAAGTGATGAACAAGGTGAAAGATTTCACCAGGAAATGGAAGAAATCGAGAGACGCTAGAAAGGGATGAACAAATGATGCCCGACTATTGTTGGTTCCTCATTCGCGAAGCTCCATCCGAAAAAAAAAACGCAAAAGTTCAAGACGCTCGTCATTTTAATTTAAATTTTTTTAATTTGCGCCGAATATAGTGTGTGAGCAATGAAGATGAAAATATTGTCGTTCCACAAAATCCTTAATAAAAACTTAATTTTTCATCCGAATTTTTCAAATTACGTTTAAAATGTTGGTAATTAAATAAACTATTTAGTAAAAAAATAAAACATTCCAAATCTTTACTGTGACGTAGAAAAAAAACGAAATAAGAATTAAAAATTTTGAAAAAAAAAACGTACAAAATAGGCAATAGGTAATTTGCACTTGCAGCATATCAACTGAAAAGGCATTCAATTACCTTTTCAACGATATGCTATTTACCTCGATTAAGTGGGACCATACACCGAAAAACACAAAAGTACAAAAGTAAAAAAAAAAATTACAGCGTTTTTCGTGCTCAGGAGGTCCCAATTAACTTATTTAGGCATGTGGCGTTCTTGGTATTTTTTGGCTGTAAACCAGTGTAATTTAAATAAAAAAATATCATTAATTTTTTATACTACATTTACACCTACGCAAAATCTAGTACTTACGAGATTTCGAGCCAAATCTAGTTGTTTTTGACTAGATTTCCCATACAAAACAAAATCTACTTCGTGACAAGATTTCGACGAAATCTACTCAAAATCTAGTAGTACTTAATGATGCAACTATGGTTTTTACAATATAGCACTAAAAAATATTTCCCTGCACAAGAAAAAATGACATTAAAAAAAAACAAAACAAAAATTGTTAAAAAAAATATTAAAAATTTTTATAAAAATTGTAAAAAAATTAAAAACACGAATAATGTTTTATCACAGTGCTCGTTGAATGCAGACGTGTTTTTTTTTAACTCGGCATACGGTTTTTGTTTACTTTTAACATACTTAAATAAGTTGTTTTAAAATCATAATATTATTTATTAAATAAATAATATAATATCAGCGAATTGGACGCTTGAAAATAATTTTTAATTTGTGAACATAAACGTCAATAATTAAAATAATAAAAGTTACAATTTAATAAAAAAATTTATGTATGAACATACATACATAAACATACATACATACATTTTAAGCAAAAACATTTCTTGTTTTTGTTTATTCTTCTTTTTTATTATCGGGGTTTTAAACAACAAATAACAAGAAGAGCACAATTAAACAAACTGTAAAATAAAAAAAAAAAACTCTTATGAATGCGTACAATGCAAAAACAATAAAACATAATGAAAGAAATGCTTATGTTACAGTGAGTGTTGACGAAACAAAAGTAGAAACAAAAAAAAGAATCGATGATAGCAATTACTTAACGGCTAAACCTATTACTCGAACGCGTTCCCTCTCACCCTCTTTGTTTACAAATACGGTCGATCGTAATACAATAACAAGTTTGTTAACTGCATGTGCTGCCGCAGAGCCAAAAAAAACTTTAATAAGTGATGATACGGTTAACCCCAAAACAGCCGCTATGGACAACTCTGTAACTCAAGTAAAAACTTCCCAAAAGCCTACAGTACAAGTTGGTATGGACAGGTACATAACAGTGCTTAAACGGGGACGCAGCCCTACCTCTGCAGCAGTTGCTTCGGCCTCAAAAGTACCAACTTTTGATAAAATAAATTCTCAAAATCGTTTTGCAATTCTGGAGGATGAATCCTCTGAAGCACCAAACGTCATAAAATCGTCAAAGCCTCCCCCGATATATCTTAGGGAACAAAATTCAAATTTGCTCATAAAGAGCTTGATATCAGTGATAGGTGAAAATTCGTTTTACGTAGCGGCTATCAAGCGTGGTAGTATAAACGAGACAAAAATACAAGTCAATCATGAGAATGATTTTCGCAAAATAATAAACAACTTTGAAGTACTAAAAAAAAACTTTTATACATACCAAGCAGTAAAGGTCTTCAGGTAGTGATTAAGGGTATTGACTCATGTGTGGACCCAGAAGAGGTAAAAACATTACTAAAAGAAAAAGGCTTCAAGGTAAAGCATGTAGTAAACATTAAAAATAGAGAAAAAATTCCCCAACCACTTTTTCGAGTGGAGTTTGAACCCGGCGACGTTAAGCTTAAAAAAAATGAAACGCATCCCATCTATGATTTAAAATACATTCTGTACAGAAAAGTAACTATAGAGGAGCCGCACAAAAGAGGTGGTCCCGTTCAATGTTTGAACTGCCAAGAATTTGGCCATACTAAGGCATACTGCTACTTACCCCCGGTTTGCGTAGTATGTGGTGAGCTACACGGTACAGTACTTTGCGATAAGTCTAAAACCGACCCCAACGTAAAAAAATGCAGCAACTGTGGTGGTAATCACACTGCCAATTATAGAGGATGCCCTGTATATACTATCGTCAAGCAGTCGGTTGGACCGAAAACTAATCCCCCTCAAATGCAGGTAACGAATCAAGTAAACAGTAATGACCTTCAGGCTCCGCAGCCTAGTAGTAACAGAACCTCATATGCTAACGTCTTAAAATCAAACAATGTACCAATGCAAGGCGCTTCGTCAAGTAATGACGAAACTCCAGTTTCTAATCTAAGTCGTCTAGAAAAAAACCATGGAAACATTAGTGCAAACAGTAAATAATTTTACAAACACAATGGGTAATATGATGCAGGAAATTCTTAGAATGCAATCGATGTTATTGCAAGCTATTCTTAACAAGCCATGAACTGTTTAAAAATTTGTTTTTGGAACGCAAACGGCATCCGTCAACATAAAAATGAATTAGAATACTTTCTTGGCATCACAGTGCTCGTTGAATGCAGACGTGTTTTTTTTTTAACTCGGCATACGGTTTTTGTTTTCTTTTAACATACTTAAATAAGTTGTTATAAAATCATAATATTATTTATTAAATAAATAATATAATATCAGCGAATTGGACGCTTAAAAATAATTTTTAATTTGTGAACATAAACGTCAATAACACTGTGCATGAAATTGACACTTTTTTTTCGTGACAAGCCGGGCACATGGCGTTTTAATATAATTCGGGGACGCTGAATCCAGTGGTGCCCGCGGTTTTTTCAGATTGGCTCTGGTTTTCGAGATATACCGTTATTTCGAAAATGGAGGAGGTTGCTCAACATATATTCGCGTAACTCAAAAATGGTTTAGTTTATTGAAATTACTAAAAAAACCGAAATTCCGCAATAAAATTTCATTTCAGAAAAGTAAAACTCTTTTTCTAATATGAGTAGTCGTTATTGAAACAAAATATTGAAAAAAAAATTAATTTTTTTATCAAAATTTCGAAATTTTTGTTTTTTAAAAATTCATACAAAATTAAAAAATGCAGCTAGGCTTCTAATTTTCTGCAGACTTATAAAAAACGAAGCTACAAACAAAATAAGCCATAAATGATTAAAATCTGTTTGCAGCTTTTGATTTTATTCACAAAAGTCGACAAATTTTTCATTAATTTAAGAATTTCCCTTAGGGGGCTCCCATACAAATATTGCGTTTTATGAAATTCTTAAATTAATTAAAATTTGTCGACTTTTGTGAATAAAAAGTTGCAAACCGATTTTAATCATTTATGGCTTATTTTGTTTGTAGCTTCGTTTTTTATAAGTCTGCAAAAAATTAGAAGCCTAGCTGCATTTTTAAATTTTTTATGAATTTTTAAAAAACAAAAATTTCGAAATTTTGATAAAAAAATTTATTTTTTTTTCAAAAAAAAATTATGTTTAAATAACGGCTACTTATATTAGAAAAAGAGTTTTACTTTTCTGAAATGAAATTTTATTGCGGAATTTCGGTTTTTTTAGTAATTTCAATAAACTAAACCGCTTTTGAGTTACGCGAATATATGTTGTGCAACCTCCTCCATTTTCGAAATAACGGTATATCTCGAAAACCAGAGCCAATCTGAAAAAACCGCGGGCACCACTGGATTCAGCGTCCCCGAATTATGTTAAAACGCCATGTGCCCGGCTTGTCAGTTTGTTCAACTAGCATAGTGTAATTAAAATAATAAAAGTTATAATTTAATAAAAAAATGTATGTATGAACATACATACATAAACATACAAACATACATTTTAAGCAAAAACATTTCTTGTTTTTGTTTATTCTTCTTTTTTATTATCGGGGTTTTTAACAACAAATAACAAGAAGAGCACAATTAAACAAACTGTAAAATAAAAAAAAAAACTCTTATGAATGCGTACAATGCAAAAACAATTAAACATAATGAAAGAAATGCTTATGTTACAGTGAGTGTTGACGAAACAAAAGTAGAAACAAAAAAAAGAATCGATGATAGCAATTACTTAACGGCTAAACCTATTACTCGAACGCGTTCCCTCTCACCTTCTTTGTTTACAAATACGGTCGATCGTATTACAATAACAAGTTTGTTAACTGCAGGCGCTGCCGCAGAGCCAAAAAAAACTTTAATAAGTGATGATACGGTTAACCCCAAAACAGCCGCTATGGACAACTCAGTAACTCAAGGAAAAATTTCTCAAAAGCCTACAGTACAAGTTGGTATGGACAGGTACATAACAGTGCTCAAACGGGGACGCAGCCCTACCTCTGCAGCAGTTGCTTCGGCCTCAAAAGTACCAACTTTTGATAAAAGAAATACTCAAAATCGTTTTGCAATTCTGGAGGATGAATCCTCTGAAACACCAAACGTCATAAAATCGTCAAAGCCTCCCCCGATATATCTTAGGGAACAAAATTCAAATTTGCTCATAAAGAGCTTGATATCAGTGATAGGTGAAAATTCGTTTTACGTAGCGGCTATCAAGCGTGGTAGTATAAACGAGACTAAAATACAAGTCAATCATGAGAATGATTTTCACAAAGTAATAAACAACTTTAAAGCACTAAAAAAAAACTTTTATACATACCAACTGAAAAGCAGTAAAGGTCTTCAGGTAGTGATTAAGGGTATTGACTCATGTGTGGACCCAGAAGAGGTCAAAACATTCCTAGAAGAAAAAGGCTTCAAGGTAAAACATATAGTAAACATTAAAAATAGAGAAAAAATTCCCCAACCACTTTTTCGAGTAGAGTTTGAACCCGGCGACGTTAAGCTTAAAAAAAATGAAACGCATCCCATCTATGATTTAAAATACATTCTGTACAGAAAGGTTACTATATAGGAGCCGCACAAAAGAGGTGGTCCCGTTCAATGTTTGAACTGCCAAGAATTTGGCCATACTAAGGCATACTGATATTTACCCCCTGTTTGCGTAGTATGTGGTGAGCTACACGGTACAGTTCTTTGCGATAAGTCTAAAACCGACCCCAACGTAAAAAAATGCAGCAACTGTGGTGGTAATCACACTGCCAATTATAGAGGATGCCCTGTATATACTATCGTCAAGCAGTCGGTTGGACCGAAAACTAATCCCCCTCAAATGCAGGTAACGAATCAAGTAAACAGTAATGATCTTCAGGCTCCGCAGCCTAGTAGTAACAGAACCTCTTATGCTAACGTTTTAAAATCAAACAATGTACCAATGCAAGGCGCTTCGTCAAGTAATGACGAAACTCCAGTTTCTAATCTAAGTCGTCTAGAAAAAACCATGGAAACATTAGTGCAAACAGTAAATAATTTTACAAACACAATGGGTAATATGATGCAGAAAATTCTTAGAATGCAATCGATGTTATTGCAAGCTATTCTTAACAAGCCATGAACTGTTTAAAAATTTGTTTTTGGAACGCAAACGGCATCCGCCAACATAAAAATGAATTAGAATACTTTCTTAAAAATAAACAAATTGATGTCATGATGGTTTCTGAAACTCATTTGACCTCAAGAAATACGTTTAAAATTAATGGTTATACTCTATATGATACCAAGGACCCTCGAGATAGAGCTTGTGGAGGTTCTGCTATATTAATAAAAAACCGAATTAAACACTACCCAATGTGTGATCATCGTGAAGATTATCTCCAAGCTACTAACATTTGTGTCGAAGAGCTAAATCGAAGCATAGTTATTTCATCTCTATATTCACCACCTAGATTTGCAATATCAGAAAGCCAATATTACAAATATTATAAGTCACTGGGGCCCTGTTTCCTGGCTGCTGGCGATTACAACGCAAAACATACCTTCTGGGGGTCACGACTTATAACACCAAAGGGTCGTGTTTTGTTTAATACAATCTCTAAAATGAATTTAAATGTTGTCGCGAGCGGCCAACCAACATATTGGCCTGCTGATCCGCAAAAAATTCCAGATGTCATCGATTTTGGCGTGGTTAAAAACATCCCCACAGAAACGATTTACGTTGAAGCTTCCATAGAATTATCATCTGATCACTCACCTACAATTGTTACTATAAAAAACACCAATAGAATTGAATCTCCCTCTGGTCACATAGCGACGTCAGCTACACATAAAAATTGGATAAAATATAAAAAATATCTTAGTACCCATTGCACAGAAAATATTCCGCTTAGCACACCGGAGTATATAGATCGCTCTATTGTCAATTTTGACAGTTTTCTAAAACTAGCTGTTCAACATTCCAGCATTGCCCCCAAAAAAACCAAAAATAATAAAATATATTCCTCAGATGTCGAGCGTCTCTTGTCTGAAAAAAGGAGAGCTCGTAGAGAGTGGCAATTGCACAGATCCCCTCAACTTAAGAACTTACTAAAAGACTGTACAAAAAGGCTGAGAAAGTTACTGCAGACTCAGAAAACGGCTTCTCTGGAAAAATATCTTAAGGAACTTGATGCAACTCCACAATCAGACTACTCATTATGGCGTGCAGCTAGAAATCTCAAAAGGCCAGTTGTCGCTAATCCGCCATTAAGAAACTTGAATGGAAGTTGGGCAAGAAATGATGTTGAAAAAGGAAATCTGTTTGTTAATCATTTAAAACACGTATTTACCCCTAACATATCTCACGATATGGCGGTCGAGTTACCACCTGTTGCTGCTAGACCAGCTGTTCCCCTAAGATTTGAGATAAGAGAAATCGAAAAGGCTATTTGTGATTTAAACCCCAAGAAGGCTCCGGGTTTTGATAAGATCAGCAACAAAATGCTTTTGGAGCTACCCAGCATAGCAAGGAGAATTATTCTTTTAATTTTTAATGCTATTTTACGCCTGGAATACTATCCTCAAAAGTGGAAGGTTTCCTTAGTCATCATGATACCTAAACCAGGAAAGGATCACACAAAAGTTGAGTCATATAGGCCTATAAGTTTACTTTCAAATATATCAAAGCTGTTTGAGAAGCTGTTAGCGTCAAAATTAACCCCAATTCTAAATGAAAACAGATGTATTCCTAACCACCAATTCGGCTTTAGAAGAGAACACAGCACAATTGAGCAAACCCATCGTATAGTAAACGCAATAAGAAAAGCCTTTGAAGAAAGAAAATATTGTTCCGCTCTCTTCATCGATGTTTCTCAAGCTTTTGACAAAGTCTGGCATGAAGGCTTATTACATAAATTGAAGCTAAACTTACCAGTAAACACACACAAGCTGTTAGAAAGCTACTTAGTCGGTCGAAAGTTTATTATTAAAGAAGGTGATTATTTAAGCTCTCCTCAACCAATTGAAGCTGGAGTCCCTCAGGGAAGCATCCTAGGCCCACTTTTATACTTAATATATACTTCGGATATGCCAATAAACAACTACACCCAAACTTCAACATTTGCTGATGACACAGCTTTTCTAAGCTTGCACGAAAACAGTCAAGAAGCATCTCGATACATACAGGATCATATATTTCAACTCGAACTGTGGCTGAAGCAATGGAGGATAAAGGTCAATGAGCAAAAATGCGTACATGTAACATTTACCTTGCGTCGGGAAACATGCCCCCCTATTAAAATCAATAATCATTTAGTGCCTCAAAATTCGCATGTAAAATACCTCGGTATTCATCTAGATCGCCGTTTAACGTGGAAAAGCCATATAGAGGCAAAATTATCTCAAATGAAACTAAAAGCCATCCAAATTCATTGGCTTATTGGAAGAAACTCTGTCCTAAGTCTCGACTGCAAACTTTTACTTTACAACTCCATCTTAAAGCCAATCTGGTGCTACGGTATTCAACTATGGGGCACTGCCTCGGCCTCTAATATCGAAAAAATTCAAAGG
This sequence comes from Pollenia griseotomentosa, assembly GCA_963931875.1. Classification (NCBI taxonomy): domain Eukaryota; kingdom Metazoa; phylum Arthropoda; class Insecta; order Diptera; family Polleniidae; genus Pollenia; species Pollenia griseotomentosa. Next base: position 141,441,786 of record OZ007561.1, on the reverse strand, counting down.
CGCCAAAATAAACTTCTTCGAATAATCACAGCTGCCCCTTGGTATGTTAAAAACTCAAATATTCACAAGGATCTCAATGTTCCTTTAGTAAAAACTATGATTACAAAATATGCAGTAAAATATTTAAAAAGGCTTGAACAACACCCAAATCCACTAGCTCGAAATATTTTAAACCATGGCGGCCACACTCGCTTAAGAAGAAGAGACACTGCAGCACTTACCCAATTAGATGAGCGATAAACACCTATATAAGTGAACAGAACCCGTGATGAAGAAAATTTTTGTCTGGCACTGGCAGGACATAAAATAACGTATTAGGTTAAGATTTGATTAATTATTGTTAGTTCATATTTAAAATATGAAGATTCAATAAAAAATAATGAGAAAAAAAAAAAAAAAAAAGAATACTTTCTTAAAAATAAACAAATTGATGTCATGATGGTTTCTAAAACTCATTTGACCTCAAGAAATACGTTTAAAATTAATGGTTATACTCTATATGATACCAAGGACCCTCGAGATAGAGCTTGTGGAGGTTCTGCTATATTAATAAAAAACCGAATTAAACACTACCCAATGTGTGATCATCGTGAAGATTATCTCCAAGCTACGAACATTTGTGTCGAAGAGCTAAATCGAAGCATAGTAATTTCATCTCTATATTCACCACCTAGATTTGCAATATCAGAAAGCCAATATTACAAATATTATAAGTCACTGGGGCCCTGTTTCCTGGCTGCTGGCGATTACAACGCAAAACATACCTTCTGGGGGTCACGACTTATAACACCAAAGGGTCGTGTTTTGTTTAATACAATCTCTAAAATGAATTTAAATGTTGTCGCGAGCGGCCAACCAACATATTGGCCTGCTGATCCGCAAAAAATTCCAGATGTCATAGATTTTGGCGTGGTTAAAAACATCCCCACAGAAACGATTTACGTTGAAGCTTCCATAGAATTATCCTCTGATCACACACCTACAATTGTTACTATAAAAAACACCAATAGAATTGAATCTCCCTCTGGTCACATAGCGACGTCAGCTACACATATAAATTGGATAAAATATAAAAAATATCTTAGTACCCATTGCACAGAAAATATTCCGCTTAGCACACCGGAGTATATAGATCGCTCTATTGTCAATTTTGACAGTTTTCTAAAACTAGCTGTTCAACATTCCAGCATTGCCCCCAAAAAAACCAAAAATAATAAAATATATTCCTCAGATGTCGAGCGTCTCTTGTCTGAAAAAAGGAGAGCTCGTAGAGAGTGGCAATTGCACAGATCCCCTCAACTTAAGAACTTACTAAAAGACTGTACAAAAAGGCTGAGAAAGTTACTGCAGACTCAGAAAACGGCTTCTCTGGAAAAATATCTTAAGGAACTTGATGCAACTCCACAATCAGACTACTCATTATGGCGTGCAGCTAGAAATCTCAAAAGGCCAGTTGTCTCTAATCCGCCATTAAGAAACTTGAATGGAAGTTGGGCAAGAAATGATGTTGAAAAAGGAAATCTGTTTGTTAATCATTTAAAAAACGTATTTACCCCAAACATATCTCACGATATGGCGGTCGAGTTACCACCTGTTGCTGCTAGAGCAGCTGTTCCCCTAAGATTTGAGATAAGAGAAATCGAAAAGGCTATTTGTGATTTAAACCCCAAGAAGGCTCCGGGTTTTGATAAGATCAGCAACAAAATGCTTTTGGAGCTACCCAGCATAGCAAGGAGAATTATTCTTTCAATTTTTAATGCTATTTTACGCCTGGAATACTATCCTCAAAAGTGGAAGGTTTCCTTAGTCATCATGATACCTAAACCAGGAAAGGATCACACAAAAGTTGAGTCATATAGGCCTATAAGTTTACTTTCAAATATATCAAAGCTGTTTGAGAAGCTGTTAGCGTCAAAATTAACCCCAATTCTAAATGAAAACAGATGTATTCCTAACCACCAATTCGGCTTTAGAAGAGAACACAGCACAATTGAGCAAACCCATCGTATAGTAAACGCAATAAGAAAAGCCTTTGAAGAAAGAAAATATTGTTCCGCTCTCTTCATCGATGTTTCTCAAGCTTTTGACAAAGTCTGGCATGAAGGCTTATTACATAAATTGAAGCTAAACTTACCAGTAAACACACACAAGCTGTTAGAAAGCTACTTAGTCGGTCGAAAGTTTATTATTAAAGAAGGTGATTATTTAAGCTCTCCTCAACCAATTGAAGCTGGAGTCCCTCAGGGAAGCATCCTAGGCCCACTTTTATACTTAATATATACTTCGGATATGCCAATAAACAACTACACCCAAACTTCAACATTTGCTGATGACACAGCTTTTCTAAGCGTGCACGAAAACAGTCAAGAAGCATCTCGATACCTACAGGATCATATATTTCAACTCGAACTTTGGCTGAAGCAATGGAGGATAAAGGTCAATGAGCAAAAATGCGTACATGTAACATTTACCTTGCGTCGGGAAACATGCCCCCCTATTAAAATCAATAATCATTTAGTGCCTCAAAATTCGCATGTAAAATACCTCGGTATTCATCTAGATCGCCGTTTAACGTTGAAAAGCCATATAGAGGCAAAATTATCTCAAATGAAACTAAAAGCCATCCAAATTCATTGGCTTATTGGAAGAAACTCTGTCCTAAGTCTCGACTGCAAACTTTTACTTTACAACTCCATCTTAAAGCCAATCTGGTGCTACGGTATTCAACTATGGGGCACTGCCTCGGCCTCTAATATCGAAAAAATTCAAAGGCGCCAAAATAAACTTCTTCGAATAATCACAGCTGCCCCTTGGTATGTTAAAAACTCAAATATTCACAAGGATCTCAATGTTCCTTTAGTAAAAACTATGATTACAAAATATGCAGTAAAATATTTAAAAAGGCTTGAACAACACCCAAATCCACTAGCTCGAAATATTTTAAACCATGGCGGCCACACTCGCTTAAGAAGAAGAGACACTGCAGCACTTACCCAATTAGATGAGCGATAAACACCTATATAAGTGAACAGAACCCGTGATGAAGAAAATTTTTGTCTGGCACTGGCAGGACATAAAATAACGTATTAGGTTAAGATTTGATTAATTATTGTTAGTTCATATTTAAAATATGAAGATTCAATAAAAAATAATGAGAAAAAAAAAACGAATAATATTGATAAAATAAATATCGTTGATTATTAAAAAAAAGGTAATGCAAATTTTTTAAAGTATATTTCTTTTTGTGTTTGTGTGTGTAACGAAAAAACTTTAAGTCAGCTGTTGTGTTATAAAAACAAAATCTCGCTAATGTCAAAAAAGTACAATGTAAACGCACTAGATTTCGAAGAAGATTTTAAATGAAATCTACAAGATTTCGGTCTAATGTAAATGTAGTATTAGCGTCCATTCGCTTAATGTTTATATTACAAAATCAAATGTGATTGATTAATAATTCAAAACGTATGCGGGGTTAAGAATACACGTCTGTATCGCAACAAAGCACAAAACTAAATTATTCTGACGCAAAGTTTGTGCCATTATGACTGACCACAGTAATGGTCACTCTATAAGCTGCGAACATTTCGTCTAAAATAGCAATCTTCGAGCCATTTGTTATACGCATCCGAGACCACAAGCAACATCAACCCAGCAAAAGGCCCTCATAGTCTATATGTATTCTCGCCCATGGTCCTTTAGCGTACACCCAATGGTGTTCTCTAAACTTAGGAGGAGCATGGCCATGTCTTGCGCATTCTTGACAATCGCTAACCATCGTTTCTATGTCAGTATCCACACCAGGCCAGTATATAAATGACCTAGCCAAACCCTTCATTTTTACCATGTATGCAAATTGTTTAAAACCAATTGTCGAAATGCCGTAGGAATAACAACTCTATGTTCAAAAATTAAGCAATTCGCAGCAAGTTTATAAGGGGATTCTGGCGCTTTATATCCGTAAAGGGCTAAACATTTCCATTCTTCAAGTAAGTGTACAATTTTCGCCAAGTTCTCATCCTTTCTAGTTTCTGTGGCTATTCGTTAAGCATTTATTGGTAATTGATTTACATGTCTAACAAAAAACTCGTCAAATTCATCTAACTCATGTTTATTACTTCCTAAAAATAATATCGATTGTCTTGGAGAAAGGTTGTGGATCTCATTTTCATATTTTAAATGCAATCTGGAGCAAAAATCTGCATTAGAGTTTTCTTTGGTTTGCTTGAACATTATTTTAAAGTTGAAATAAGCCAAAAAAAATTAGCATAATTCCTCATCCGACTTATGCACAAATTAGAAAGAGACTGCCCGGGATGTAGAATTTGGCTTTACGGCGTATTGTCTGTTATTAAAGTAAAATGTCGTGCATAAAGATACAGGAAGAATTTTTTTACAGCCCACACTTTAGCTAATGCTTCTTTATCGATTTGAGGATAGCGTTGTTCCTTAGTTGTCATAGTTCGACTCGCAAAGGCAATCGGACGTTCTTGCCCATTCATAAGTCTATGTGAAAGAACTGCTCCAAGTCCCGTTTTACTCACTAAAAGGGCAAATAGGTAGAGTCAGTCACATATGGTATTTGACACAATTTGCGTTTTGTTTTGTCTTATATTCCGATTAAAAATATTTTTTTAGTATCAATTTAAACATGGCTATGTAGCAGTTTCAACAATTATCCTATAGAGAGAAAAATGGCAACCAATGATATTTTGAAGTATCATTTATTTAGTAAAATATAAACGTGGCTGACACTAAATGCAAAAGGAAGTCGTTTTCGAGAGTGTTTTTAAACTTTAATAATCTTCCTATGCACTTTCGTTATAACTTTTATTTTTGTTTTTTTTTTTCGAAAGTTCAAGAAACAAACTATTATAAAATGCTGAAATAAAAGCGGTAAGTTATTTAAAAAAATATTTATTAGTAAAATAAATTGTGACTGACACTACAGCTCAAAACGTGACCGACGTTACACTCACTTTATGTAGTATAAAAGTCAGTATTTTAACATGAAACGTTAGAATTGAAATCATAGCGCATAAAATAGGAACTCTAAAATTATTTGAAAGATACAAAATTGTAATTAATGAACTCGTTAAAATGCTATTTTTGAATATAAACACATAAGTTAGAAACCAACATTGAAACTAAAATAATTCAAAACAAACCCTTTTTAGAAATCAGAAATATAAATGTTTCAAAAACTTAAAATATTTATTTTTTTTAATTCTAATTTTTTTTAAAACAATATCAAATTTTTAAAAAAAAATATAAATTTTTTTAAAAAAATATCCAAAAATTGTTGCCACTATAAAAACTTAAAAGTAACATAATGTTGCCACCATACTTAAGTATTTTTACTACTAAAATCAGATATTAATTGTTTCCATTGATGGTAGACTTATGCGTGAAATTACCCAATAATAGTGGCAACGAAGGATCATAAGTCATCAAAACTTGGGGTGATATTAACATGGCCTTTATCTGATAAATCAATACGGCTTCGATATGTTTTTTAGATTTGTGAATTCGTTGGGAATCCATTTTATGGCCCAAAAACTCTACTTCCGTTGCCGCAAAGATACACTTTAAACGATTTAACTTAAGGCCATGTTTTCTAATTCTTCCCAAAAACATATCCAGAGTATTCTATAATGATTCAAAGTCTTTCCCATAAACCAAAACGTCATCAAAAAAATTCCGCACGTTAGGAACAGATTCTATTCCTCTTTGCCAGATCGCTGGAATACTTGCAGCACCATACACAGCTCGAGTTGGTCAAACTAGACCATGAGTAGGAGTATTCAGCGTCAACGCATGACTAAATTCTTCGTCCACCGGTAAATGTGTATATGCATCAGTTATGTCAAAGCAACAGAATATTTGAACCTCCCATTTGGTTGAATATAAATTCAGCTCTAGGCATTGGATGATCGTCGATGAACATTTGAGGATTGAGAGTAGTTTTATAGTTCCCGGTCATTCGAATCTGTCCATTCTTTTTAGCCACCACATGAGTGGTTGAAGCCCATTCCTAGGAATCTACCTGTTTGTTATAGCCTAACGCAATTTTCTTTTCAATTTCTTTAGCATAAGAATCTCTCAGAGCCAGAGGTATCTCTCTAGCTTTTGCAAAAACAGGTCTTGCTTTCGGTTGGAGATGCACTGAAATTGGCGGACCCAACAATATACCCGCTTCATTTCCAAAAACATCATCATATCTAGCGAGCAATTGATTAAGAAGTTTTTGTTGATCATTTGATAAACTCGGCTTCATAGTTGTAACAGCATTAATATTTTTGTGCACAAGCGATGAAAAAAGATTTAAATAGTTGTGTTCATGCATTAAGTGTGCTATTCATTCTCTTCCAAACAAAGAATCAAAATCTTATTCTACTACATATAGGTTTAATCGTCATGATGTATTCCCAACTTTTACGGTCACAGGTAACGACCCACACACGAAACTTTATGACGACTGTAACTAGAAAATTGCCTATCAGTTTTTTGCAATGCAAACTTATTTTTAATACGTCGAAGAGTGTTAATACTAATAATACCACAGGGTGCTCCAGTGTCAAGTTCCATATTGACGGCACGTCCATCTATTAGGACCTTCAATAATTTTCTATCTGTTAATTTATTAACGTCTTACTTATTAAGACTTTGTGTAAAGTTGTCATCAGCATCGGATTGTAAACCTTCGTCTTCTTTTATTTGTGATTTTTGACTTGCAGGCCTTAGAAATATGTCCACGTTTTCCACATGAAAAACATTCTACATTGTTAAATTTGCAATCCATAACACATAACGCCTTCAAAACGACTATCAACAGACTGTTGTTGTTTTGATATTAGACGTGCTTTGTTCTTAAACTTCGGCGAAGCAAATCCCAGCTCATTTGTACATTCTTGTAAAGGCATTTGTTGTGGCAGATTAACTTCAACAGATGTGTTGCGTGATACTTCGAGCGATTGCGCAATTTCGTATGCTACAGCGAAGACATCAGGCTTCTTACTAATAATTGCATTACATACCTCACGCGATTCCAATCCATACAGAAGTTGTTCAATAAGCATTCTGTCAAGAAAGTTCCCATATTCACAGTGTGTGGCGCTTTGCTTAAGTCGGAGGCAAAAATTGGCTATTGATTCACCTTTAGCTTGTGTATTTGACGGAACTTATACGGAAATATTGACCCTTGCATACTGAGCATGTAACTGTGTGGGCACAGAACTTAGTTGTAAGGCCCAATCAAATCGGGCAAAATACTCGCCAACTGTTGCTGATTGAGCTGAACTATATTCGGACATTGAAAATACTGGAGATCTCTGAGCTGAGGTCGATGAGCTCGCTACGTCGGCAAACGCTTTTTGAATGGCATTCCCGTAAGGGATTCCATAACATCCTGAGGAATAGACATCTTAAAAAAATATCCCACTTCTGACACCAAAACTATTATGTATTCAAATACTCCTTTCTAAATTCAAGGCACAAACTCAACTCATTTTATTGAAAATTAAAAAGTACAATTAGACAAAACTAAATTTTAAATATTGATTATGAAAACTCAATATAACAAGAGTGCTATATTCGGCTGTGCCGAATCTTATATACCCTTCACCATTTTGCGAGCAGAATACAGAGCAACTAGACAAAAACAAAATATTTTTACATATACATACATATTTACAATACTAAAAATTTAAAAAGCGAAAACTGGTAAATATTTTTTTTAATTCGTTTTTGAACACAAAAATTAAAAAAAATAAATTTGTTTTTGAAAAACCAAGATTCGAACCAGCGGACTCACAGTTTCTAGAACAACTGAACTGAAATATGGCCCGTTTTATTATTCACAACTCAACTCATTTGAGTTGTAATTATTTTTGAAATAGGGACATCACATGGTAAAATTAACTTCTCTCCTCATAAGGACCCAGAATATATATACTTTATAGTACGGTCTTAGATCAATATTGTAGAAATTACAAACGGAATGGCAAACTTATATATACCCTTTTTCCACCTGAGGTGAAGGGTATAAAATTACGGCATTATTTATGAAAATCGTATTATTTACTAATGTTGCCACGACTAAAATTTCTCCCGAAATAAGGCGATTATGCTAATATAATTTCATCATGACATGAGAACAAGGTAGGCTGCCTACTGTTTTAATGGGTGTTTTGTTTAAAAAAAGCCAAGTGGGTTATTTTTGTTTATATTCATTTAAACAGATAATTTTAACGTTTTTTTTTTATAGAAAAGTAAAGAAAATTATTCTAAAATTCATACAATGTATTTATATGCCCATTTGTGTGTATGTACATTTAACTTTAGTGGGTTTTGTTTATATATGTATGAATTTAAACATAGATAGTGTACTTAGAATTGCCAGATATGAAATCCATAAAAACAGTACATCGAGAAAAAAGCAGTATATCAATGTAAAAAAAGTAAAATTTGTTTGTTTATTAACTTAAAATTCAGTACATAAAATAAATAAGTTATTTACTTAAAACAAAAAATATAAAATTCAATGCATAACAATTCATAAAGAGCACACAATAAGAGATCTTTAATATTAACCCCCTTATTCAAAAATATTTAACGTTCACATTAGTAAACCAACACAAAAAAACTCATTTACTTTTGCTGGGCTTAATGTATTGGTTAACTAATGTGATCTTTAACTTTTTTTGCATAAGAGGGTAAGAATTTAATATAACTGGTGTTTGCCTAATGGTCGAAAATTGACCATAAATTTTTATGTTACTAATTATGGAGAAAACATAGTACATACATCTAAATATATATGAATTTATGTTCGTATGCCTAATATTAACGAAAATTAATCAAAGTACCCTGATGTAGAACGAAAAATTACCAAATGGCTCCCCCTTACATATTCTTATTCACTCAGGGTCATGCATGATGAATTTTATGTTTTTAGGTCGAATACTAACAAAAATTAAAAAAAGTACCAGATGAAAGACAAAAAAGTACTAAAATGTTTCATCGTATAGGGTCTCATCCACTTAGGACCGTGCATGACGTACCTTAACAAAGCGCAAAGCGTTTTCTAGCTGTCAAAAATTCTCATGCCTTTGCAATTGGAAAACCCGATTTTGACAGCGCGTTTAATAGTGTTGTTGGCCGCTATTGTTAATGAATAACGGCAATTTAGCTATTTTTTGTCAATCTAGCGGTTTTATCTGGATTTTTTATTTCTATTTTGTGGTTTTATTAAAAAAGAAAGTTAATACTACTGTTTGTCACACAACGTTGACGATCTTGTTTAGGTATGGCATATCAGCGTATTCCGCTCTTATTTATGTAAGGCTGTAAAAATTACATCAAAATTCAACCTATGTAACGCTTAATTCAATTAATTTAAATACCCTCCACCACAACAAGTTGTGAAGAGGATATACTAAGTTTGGCATTCCGTGTGAAACTTTTTTATTATTCATCTCAAACCCCATAAAGTATATATATTCTGGATACTTGAGTAATTCTAATTCGATTTCCGTCTGTTGCAAACACGCTCACTTTCGAAAAACTCAAAAGAAATAAGCAAACTTGGTGTTAAATTGCTTGTAGTTATCCTAAGCAGTTTGGGATTGAAATCCAGCAAAATCGGTTCAGTAGGATAAGAGCTATGAATCAAAATGTGGAACCACCACTTTAAAAAAATTATAATTTTGTTACAAAAACTAACATAAATGGCGAAACAATGCACGAAATGGTATGAGATTTTGCAAAATTTCGTTTTATTCGACTGGAAATAACACTGTAAAATTTCGTGAAGATCTGTTCATAATTTACCCTAGGCCCCAATTAAACCCTACTCTCGGCAAACAGATTAGTACGCCTAAAACCGTCATTATTAGTTCTATCATAACAAAATTTGCCACATCACCGTTTTTAGGACTAGAAATGACACGGTAAAATTTCGTGAAGATCGGTTCATAATTTACCCTAGGCGCCATATAAGCCCATCTCCCGGAAAACAGTTTAGTACGCCTAAAACCGTAATAATTAATGCTATCATAATAAAATTTTGCACGTCAAAGTTCTTTAGGACTAGAAATTACACTGTAAAATTTCATTAAGATCGGTCCATAATTTACCCTATAGGCGGGTCCATGATTGCCCATGGCCATCAAATAAAGTACACTAGCAAAAATTGTTTTAGGTAGAACCGGTCACTATAAGCCCAAGGAGGGGGACCTAACATGGGGGAGTTCTCTCTCCTTTATTATGGCTTTTGGCTGTCAATGTCGATCTGGGACAGGTCAGGTCAGAAGGACGTCGGCTACGCGGATGATGAAGTTATATTGGTAATGGGCAAGTTTCTGCCCACAATTAGCGAAGTCATGCAAGGGGCACTGGGCGAACTGGCAGCATGGGCGACTGTTAAGGGTCTGGGAGTCAATCCGGAGAAGACAGAGTTAGTTCTTTTTACTTGGAGGTACAAGGTGGAGAGTTTTAGGGTGCCGGTACTAGGGGGAGTAGAGCTTAGGCTATCTGATAGTGCTGTCCTAGAAGACGAATACAGGAGAATCTGAGAAGGGGTATCAATGCCTACTATGCTTGCAGATCATCGATAGGTAGGAGCTGGGGACTCCGGCCGTCAGTAGTGGGATGGCTGTACACTTCGGTGGTAAGACCCATTCTAACGTATGGATGCTGTGTTTGGTAGAAGTCACTGAGATTGGTTAGTCGAAGGAACCTTCTGTCTAAGGCTCAGAGGTGTGCTTCAATCGGCCCTGGATGTCATTCTACATCTTCTGCTTACTGAGCAGTATGTGATGGGAATGGTAGCCAGGAGCATTCTTAGGCTGAGATAGTTAGGATTGATGGGAAACGTCACGCAGGGTCACTAACGGATCCTGGGCGAGATTGAGGTTGGTGGCTTTTGCCTCGGCTCGCTCGACTCCACTGATTATGTGAGCACTAGTGTGGATTTTTGGAGGTTGCCGGTAGGAGCAGATAATTTAGTGGATTTGCTATTTTCACTGATGGCTCGAAGACGAGGGGCACGGGTGCGGGCGTCTACATTGAGGATCTGGACATCAGAAGGTCATATAGGCTTCCAGACGACTGCAGTGTTTTGAGGGCCGTTGAACTGATGAAGGACATTGATAGGGGCTCGGGGGTCAATATATATGTGGACAGCCAGGCGGCTCTTATGGCCGTAAGGGTCTGTTATGTGAACTCCAGGCTGGTTGATGATTGTATGAGGGCTCTGGATGGAGTCTTATGGAAGTATATGCTAAGGTTGTGCTGGGTGCCGGGTCACTGCGACATAGGCGGCAATGAGGTTGCTGATGAGTTGGCGAGACAAAAGGAGACTTTACACCAGCCTTTCTACCTACCTACCTATTTATTAAAACACCAGGAACTTAAAACTAAATTGAGGGAATTAAAAAAAGTCATGGAAGGTTTTAAATTGTGATCGACGAATTGACAGATACATATGTTATACAAAAAGTATGTTCATATTACTATTCGTTTCTATAATGCTGAAAGAAAATAATTTGAAATATATAATCCAAGAGGTTTTGTTTGCAACTTTTCAAAAATGTTGTTGAAGTCTACTGATTCATATAGACATGCTTAGCCACCAACAAATTAAAACTCATTTAAAATACATTTTTTAAATAGCAACTAGCTATTCGGAATATTCGAAAACCAGTTTTTGAAAAAAGTCGAATAATCGATCTGCCTAGTATTTACATTAAATTGGACCCAAAAATATTTTGTTGCAACCTTAATAATTTTACCAAATCTTATTGGAATCGATCCATAATTGACCATAGCTCCCAAACAAATACCACAAATGCTATAACTTCCTTAGAAACGTTTGTAATAATATAAAATTTGGCAACGATAATATTTATAACAGCTACTATATATGTGAACTTCATATTGGTACGTCCATTTTAGCCATGGTTCCTATAAAACCCCCTCCCTAAATTCACTTTATGGCGAAAAAATCTTATACAGATGTAGATACCTAGATAATATTGGGCACAGATAACAGCATGAGTCTTAAACTCAGTACAGAAATTCGTGATTGCCCATAATTAAGGCTAGATTACACTATTATACTTTGTATTAATACATGTCAAACACTCAAGTAATATGACAAAGTGTGATAGTGTGAATGCAATGTGTCACGAAAATGACAAGTATTATGAAAAAAGTTTGACATCCCATACGACTACATCGTTTTTTGAAATATTTCTAAGCAATTTAAATTTTCATTGGAATACGTATGACTTGTGAGATAGTGTAATCTAGCCTTAAATAATAGTTATATTTTTACACTACATTTTTTTCTTCAAATGCTTTTCTTATGACATTTACTATTCGATTAATTTCTCAAACAGCTTTGACATATTTGATAATAAGCTAATAGGCCTATATGACTCAACTTTTGTATGTCAATTTCTTTAGCATAAGAATCTCTCAGAGCCAGAGGTATCTCTCTAGCTTTTGCAAAAACAGGTCTTGCTTTCGGTTGGAGATGCACTGAAATTGGCGGACCCAACAATATACCCGCTTCATTTCCAAAAACATCATCATATCTAGCAAGCAATTGATTAAGAAGTTTTTGTTGATCATTTGATAAACTCGGCTTCATAGTTGTAACAGCATTAATATTTTTGTGCACAAGCGATGAAAAAAGATTTAAATAGTTGTGTTCATGCATTAAGTGTGCTATTCATTCTCTTCCAAACAAAGAATCAAAATCTTATTCTACTACATATAGGTTTAATCGTCATGATGTATTCCCAACTTTTACGGTCACAGGTAACGACCCACACACGAAACTTTATGACGACTGTAACTAGAAAATTGCCTATCAGTTTTTTGCAATGCAAACTTATTTTTAATACGTCGAAGAGTGTTAATACTAATAATACCACAGGGTGCTCCAGTGTCAAGTTCCATATTGACGGCACGTCCATCTATTAGGACCTTCAATAATTTTCTATCTGTTAATTTATTAACGTCTTACTTATTAAGACTTTGTGTAAAGTTGTCATCAGCATCGGATTGTAAACCTTCGTCTTCTTTTATTTGTAATTTTTGACTTGCAGGCCTTAGAAATATGTCCACGTTTTCCACATGAAAAACATTCTACATTGTTAAATTTGCAATCCATAACACATAACGCCTTCAAAACGACTATCAACAGACTGTTGTTGTTTTGATATTAGACGTGCTTTGTTCTTAAACTTCGGCGAAGCAAATCCCAGCTCATTTGTACATTCTTGTAAAGGCATTTGTTGTGGCAGATTAACTTCAACAGATGTGTTGCGTGATACTTCGAGCGATTGCGCAATTTCGTATGCTACAGCGAAGACATCAGGCTTCTTACTAATAATTGCATTACATACCTCACGCGATTCCAATCCATACAGAAGTTGTTCAATAAGCATTCTGTCAAGAAAGTTCCCATATTCACAGTGTGTGGCGCTTTGCTTAAGTCGGAGGCAAAAATTGGCTATTGATTCACCTTTAGCTTGTGTATTTGACGGAACTTATACGGAAATATTGACCCTTGCATACTGAGCATGTAACTGTGTGGGCACAGAACTTAGTTGTAAGGCCCAATCAAATCGGGCAAAATACTCGCCAACTGTTGCTGATTGAGCTGAACTATATTCGGACATTGAAAATACTGGAGATCTCTGAGCTGAGGTCGATGAGCTCGCTACGTCGGCAAACGCTTTTTGAATGGCATTCCCGTAAGGGATTCCATAACATCCTGAGGAATAGACATCTTAAAAAAATATCCCACTTCTGACACCAAAACTATTATGTATTCAAATACTCCTTTCTAAATTCAAGGCACAAACTCAACTCATTTTATTGAAAATTAAAAAGTACAATTAGACAAAACTAAATTTGAAATATTGATTATGAAAACTCAATATAACAAGAGTGCTATATTCGGCTGTGCCGAATCTTATATACCCTTCACCATTTTGCGAGCAGAATACAGAGCAACTAGACAAAAACAAAATAATTTTTACATATACATACATATTTACAATACTAAAAATTTAAAAAGCGAAAACTGGTAAATATTTTTTTTAATTCGTTTTTGAACACAAAAATTAAAAAAAATAAATTTGTTTTTGAAAAACCAAGATTCGAACCAGCGGACTCACAGTTTCTAGAACAACTGAACTGAAATATGGCCCGTTTTATTATTCACAACTCAACTCATTTGAGTTGTAATTATTTTTGAAATAGGGACATCACATGGTAAAATTAACTTCTCTCCTCATAAGGACCCAGAATATATATACTTTATAGTACGGTCTTAGATCAATATTGTAGAAATTACAAACGGAATGGCAAACTTATATATACCCTTTTTCCACCTGAGGTGAAGGGTATAAAATTACGGCATTATTTATGAAAATCGTATTATTTACTAATGTTGCCACGACTAAAATTTCTCCCGAAATAAGGCGATTATGCTAATATAATTTCATCATGACATGAGAACAAGGTAGGCTGCCTACTGTTTTAATGGGTGTTTTGTTTAAAAAAAGCCAAGTGGGTTATTTTTGTTTATATTCATTTAAACAGATAATTTTAACGTTTTTTTTTATAGAAAAGTAAAGAAAATTATTCTAAAATTCATACAATGTATTTATATGCCCATTTGTGTGTATGTACATTTAACTTTAGTGGGTTTTGTTTATATATGTATGAATTTAAACATAGATAGTGTACTTAGAATTGCCAGATATGAAATCCATAAAAACAGTACATCGAGAAAAAAGCAGTATATCAATGTAAAAAAAGTAAAATTTGTTTGTTTATTAACTTAAAATTCAGTACATAAAATAAATAAGTTATTTACTTAAAACAAAAAATATAAAATTCAATGCATAACAATTCATAAAGAGCACACAATAAGAGATCTTTAATATTAACCCCCTTATTCAAAAATATTTAACGTTCACATTAGTAAACCAACACAAAAAAACTCATTTACTTTTGCTGGGCTTAATGTATTGGTTAACTAATGTGATCTTTAACTTTTTTTGCATAAGAGGGTAAGAATTTAATATAACTGGTGTTTGCCTAATGGTCGAAAATTGACCATAAATTTTTATGTTACTAATTATGGAGAAAACATAGTACATACATCTAAATATATATGAATTTATGTTCGTATGCCTAATATTAACGAAAATTAATCAAAGTACCCTGATGTAGAACGAAAAATTACCAAATGGCTCCCCCTTACATATTCTTATTCACTCAGGGTCATGCATGATGAATTTTATGTTTTTAGGTCGAATATTAACAAAAATTAAAAAAAGTACCAGATGAAAGACAAAAAAGTACTAAAATGTTTCATCGTATAGGGTCTCATCCACTTAGGACCGTGCATGACGTACCTTAACAAAGCGCAAAGCGTTTTCTAGCTGTCAAAAATTCTCATGCCTTTGCAATTGGAAAACCCGATTTTGACAGCGCGTTTAATAGTGTTGTTGGCCGCTATTGTTAATGAATAACGGCAATTTAGCTATTTTTTGTCAATCTAGCGGTTTTATCTGGATTTTTGATTTCTATTTTGTGGTTTTATTAAAAAAGAAAGTTAATACTACTGTTTGTCACACAACGTTGACGATCTTGTTTAGGTATGGCATATCAGCGTATTCCGCTCTTATTTATGTAAGGCTGTAAAAATTACATCAAAATTCAACCTATGTAACGCTTAATTCAATTAATTTAAATACCCTCCACCACAACAAGTTGTGAAGAGGATATACTAAGTTTGGCATTCCGTGTGAAACTTTTTTATTATTCATCTCAGAACCCATAAAGTATATATATTCTGGATACTTGAGTAATTCTAATTCGATTTCCGTCTGTTGCAAAGACGCTCACTTTCGAAAAACTCAAAAGAAATAAGCAAACTTGGTGTTAAATTGCTTGTAGTTATCCTAAGCAGTTTGGGATTGAAATCCAGCAAAATCGGTTCAGTAGGATAAGAGCTATGAATCAAAATGTGGAACCACCACTTTAAAAAAATTATAATTTTGTTACAAAAACTAACATAAATGGCGAAACAATGCACGAAATGGTATGAGATTTTGCAAAATTTCGTTTTATTCGACTGGAAATAACACTGTAAAATTTCGTGAAGATCTGTTCATAATTTACCCTAGGCCCCAATTAAACCCTACTCTCGGCAAACAGATTAGTACGCCTAAAACCGTCATTATTAGTTCTATCATAACAAAATTTGCCACATCACCGTTTTTAGGACTAGAAATGACACGGTAAAATTTCGTGAAGATCGGTTCATAATTTACCCTAGGCGCCATATAAGCCCATCTCCCGGAAAACAGTTTAGTACGCCTAAAACCGTAATAATTAATGCTATCATAATAAAATTTTGCACGTCAAAGTTCTTTAGGACTAGAAATTACACTGTAAAATTTCATTAAGATCGGTCCATAATTTACCCTATAGGCGGGTCCATGATTGCCCATGGCCATCAAATAAAGTACACTAGCAAAAATTGTTTTAGGTAGAACCGGTCACTATAAGCCCAAGGAGGGGGACCTAACATGGGGGAGTTCTCTCTCCTTTATTATGGCTTTTGGCTGTCAATGTCGATCTGGGACAGGTCAGGTCAGAAGGACGTCGGTTACGCGGATGATGAAGTTATATTGGTAATGGGCAAGTTTCTGCCCACAATTAGCGAAGTCATGCAAGGGGCACTGGGCGAACTGGCAGCATGGGCGACTGTTAAGGGTCTGGGAGTCAATCCGGAGAAGACAGAGTTAGTTCTTTTTACTTGGAGGTACAAGGTGGAGAGTTTTAGGGTGCTGGTACTAGGGGGAGTAGAGCTTAGGCTATCTGATAGTGCTGTCCTAGAAGACGAATACAGGAGAGTCTGAGAAGGGGTATCAATGCCTACTATGCTTGCAGATCATCGATAGGTAGGAGCTGGGGACTCCGGCCGTCAGTAGTGGGATGGCTGTACACTTCGGTGGCAAGACCCATTCTAACGTATGGATGCTGTGTTTGGTAGAAGTCACTGAGATTGGTTAGTCGAAGGAACCTTCTGTCTAAGGCTCAGAGGTGTGCTTCAATCGGCCCTGGATGTCATTCTACATCTTCTGCTTACTGAGCAGTATGTGATGGGAATGGTAGCCAGGAGCATTCTTAGGCTGAGATAGTTAGGATTGATGGGAAACGTCACGCAGGGTCACTAACGGATCCTGGGCGAGATTGAGGTTGGTGGCTTTTGCCTCGGCTCGCTCGACTCCACTGATTATGTGAGCACTAGTGTGGATTTTTGGAGGTTGCCGGTAGGAGCAGATAATTTAGTGGATTTGCTATTTTCACTGATGGCTCGAAGACGAGGGGCACGGGTGCGGGCGTCTACATCGAGGATCTGGACATCAGAAGGTCATATAGGCTTCCAGACGACTGCAGTGTTTTGAGGGCCGTTGAACTGATGAAGGACATTGATAGGGGCTCGGGGGTCAATATATATGTGGACAGCCAGGCGGCTCTTATGGCCGTAAGGGTCTGTTATGTGAACTCCAGGCTGGTTGATGATTGTATGAGGGCTCTGGATGGAGTCTTATGGAAGTATATGCTAAGGTTGTGCTGGGTGCCGGGTCACTGCGACATAGGCGGCAATGAGGTTGCTGATGAGTTGGCGAGACAAAAGGAGACTTTACACCAGCCTTTCTACCTACCTACCTATTTATTAAAACACCAGGAACTTAAAACTAAATTGAGGGAATTAAAAAAAGTCATGGAAGGTTTTAAATTGTGATCGACGAATTGACAGATACATATGTTATACAAAAAGTATGTTCATATTACTATTTGTTTCTATAATGCTGAAAGAAAATAATTTGAAATATATAATCCAAGAGGTTTTGTTTGCAACTTTTCAAAAATGTTGTTGAAGTCTACTGATTCATATAGACATGCTTAGCCACCAACAAATTAAAACTCATTTAAAATACATTTTTTAAATAGCAACTAGCTATTCGGAATATTCGAAAACCAGTTTTTGAAAAAAGTCGAATAATCGATCTGCCTAGTATTTACATTAAATTGGACCCAAAAATATTTTGTTGCAACCTTAATAATTTTACCAAATCTTATTGGAATCGATCCATAATTGACCATAGCTCCCAAACAAATACCACAAATGCTATAACTTCCTTAGAAACGTTTGTAATAATATAAAATTTGGCAACGATAATATTTATAACAGCTACTATATATGTGAACTTCATATTGGTACGTCCATTTTAGCCATGGTTCCTATAAAACCCCCTCCCTAAATTCACTTTAAGGCGAAAAAATCTTATACAGATGTAGATACCTAGATAATATTGGGCACAGATAACAGCATGAGTCTTAAACTCAGTACAGAAATTCGTGATTGCCCATAATTAAGGCTAGATTACACTATTATACTTTGTATTAATACATGTCAAACACTCAAGTAATATGACAAAGTGTGATAGTGTGAATGCAATGTGTCACGAAAATGACAAGTATTATGAAAAAAGTTTGACATCCCATACGACTACATCGTTTTTTGAAATATTTCTAAGCAATTTAAATTTTCATTGGAATACGTATGACTTGTGAGATAGTGTAATCTAGCCTTAAATAATAGTTATATTTTTACACTACATTTTTTTCTTCAAATGCTTTTCTTATGACATTTACTATTCGATTAATTTCTCAAACAGCTTTGACATATTTGATAATAAGCTAATAGGCCTATATGACTCAACTTTTGTATGATCTTTACCTGGTTTTGGTATCATGGTAACTAACCCTACGTTTCCACATGCAAGTAATTACTTGCAAGTAGTGTATACGTATTATCAACGAAAAATCGAGGAAACAGCCGATTGGCTGAAAGTACAAAAAATGTCTGAATGTTAGTGAAAAAGTGTGAGGGTATTGAGTTTTTCGAACTTGCACTTGCATGTGGAAACGGGGGGGTAAGGAAACCTTCCATTTTTGAGGATAGTATTCAAGGCGTAAAATAGCATTAAAAATAAAAAGAATAATTTTCTTTGCCATGCGAGGTAGCTCTAAATGCATTTTATTACTGATTTTATAAATACCGGGTGCCTTCTAAGTGTTTAAGTCACAAATAACCTTTTCGATTTCTCTTATCTCAAATATGAGGGGAATAGCTGCTCTAGCAGCAACAGGTGGTAACTCGACCGCAATATTGTGAGATATATTTGGTGTAAATACGTTTTTCAAGAGACTAACAAACAGATTTCCTTTTTCAATATCGTTTCTTGCCCAACTACCATTTAAGTTTCTTAATGGTGGCTTAGATATAACTGGCCTTTTTAGATTTCTAGCTGCACGCCATAATGAGTAGTCAGATTGTGGAGTTGCATCAAGTTCCTTAAGATATTTTTCTAGAGAAGCCGTTTTTTGAGCCTGCAGTAACTTTCTTAGCCTTTTTGTGTACTCTTTTAATAAATTCTTAAGTTCCGGGGATCTGTACAGTTGCCACTCTCCTCTAACTCTCCTTTTTCAGTCAAGAGCCGCTCGACATCTGAAGAATATATTTTATTATTTTTAATTTTTTTGGGGGTAACGCTGGAATGTTGAACAGCTAGTTTAAGATAACTGTCAAAGTTAACAATAGAGAGATCCACATTCTCCGGTGTACTAAGCGGAATATTTTCTGTGCAATGGGCACTGAGAAATTTTTTATATTTTAACCAATTTATTTGTGTGGCTGACGTCGCTAAGTAACATGACGGAGATACAATTCTATTTGGGTTCGATATAGTAACAATTGTAGGTGTGTGATCGGAAGATAATTAGCTTAGGAAATTTAAAAAAATTTAAAAAATTTAAAAAAAAAAAAAAAAAAAAAAGATTATAAATTGGATGCGTTTCATTTTTTTTAAGCTTAACGTTGCCGGGTTCTAACTCTACTCGAAACAGTGGTTGGGGATTTTTTCCCCTATTGTTAATATTCGTCACGTTCTTTATTTTAAATCCTTTCTCTTCCAAAAAAGTTTTAATTTCTTTTGGGTCCACGCAAGAGTCTATGCCCTTTATCACTACCTGAAGACCTTTACTGCTCTTCAGTTGGTATGTAAGTTAATAAGTTTTTATTAAGTGCTTAAAATCTTGTAATTACTTTGCGAAAATCATCCTCGTGATTGACCTGTATTTTTGTCTCGTAAATACTACCTCGCCTTATTGCAGCTACATAAAATGAGTTATCGCCTATCAACAAAATCAAACTCTTTATTAACTCATTTGAGTTTTGCTCTCTAAGATATATTTGGGGTGGCTTAGACGATTTGATGACGTTTGGTGTTCTGTCAATTGTACCATATTTTAAAATTTTCGGTGCCGAAGCAACTGCTGAGGAGGTAGGGCTACGACCCCGTTTAAGCACTGTTATATATGTGTCAATGCCAACTTGTACTGGAGGCTTTTGAGAAATTTTAACTTGAGTTAATGAGTTTTCCATAGCGGCTGTTTTGGGGTTAATTGTATCATCACTTATTAACGTTGTTTTTGGCACTGCGGCAACACTTGCAGTTAATAGATTTGTTATTGTATTACGATCGACCGTATTTGTTAACAAAGAGGGTGAGAGGGAAGGCGTTCGAGTAATTGGTTTAGCCGTTAAATATTTGCTATCATCGATTTTTGTTTCGTCAACACTCACTGTAAATTAAGCATTTCTTTCATTATGTTTTATTATTTTTGCATTATACGCATTCATAAGTTCTTTTTTTTATATTACTGTTTGTTTAATTGTGCTCTTCTTTTTATTTGTTGTTTAAAAACCTTGAGAATAAAAAAAGAATAAAGAAAAACAAGAAATGTTTTTGCTAATAATGTATGTAGGTATGTATATGTATGTGTGTGCATACATATATTTTTGTTAATTGTAATTTTTAATATTTTTATTATTGACGTTAACGTTCACTTAATTAAAATTATTTTAAAGCGTTCATTAGCTAATCTTATATTATTCTTTTTTTTTAATAATATTATGATATTATATTATTTATGTTAAAAAAAACCGTATGCCGAGTAAAAAAAAACACGTATGCATTCAACGAGCACGCATTTACGAATGAAGTGCGCTTCATGATGTGGTTGGTTATGTGGGTCGGGGATTGCGAAACAAGGAATACACCTTGGCGGCATTCCTGGATATAGAGGACGCTTTTAACAATTTGACGATAGAGGCTATTAGGCAGGCACTGATTGATCTGGGGGTTCCGTTGTTCTTGGTCGAGTGGATAACTATGATGCTCAGCAGCAGAGTTATTCGAGTGGATAACTATGATGCTCAGCAGCAGAGTTATTCACTCGGACTGAGGAAACGAACGTTTAAGGTGACTAGGGGGACCCCGCATGGGGCAGTACTCTCTCCCTTACTATGGCTCTTGACCGTCAATGTCGTTCTGGGACTTTTTACAGAATGGGTCAGAAGGTCGTGGCCTACGCGGACGATGTAGTTATATTAGTATCGGGCAAGTTTCTGCCGACAATTAGCGAAGTCATGCAAGGGGCACTGGGCGAACTGTCGGCATGGGCGAGTGGGGACTGGGGGTTAATCCGGAGAAGTTCTTTTTGGTTCTTTACTAGCAGGTACAGGGTGGAGAGTTTTAGGCTACCGGTACTTGGGGGAGTGGAGCTTTGACTATCAGATAGTGCTAAGTATCTGGGAGTTTTTCTGGACAGCAAGCTGTCTTGGTAAAGAAATACTCAGGAGAGACTTAAGAGAGGTCTCAATGCCTACTATGCTTGCAGATCTTCGATAGGTAAGAGTTGGGGACTCCGGCCGTCAGTAGTGGGATGGCTGTACACTTCGGTGGTACCCATTCTTACGTATGGATGCTGTGTTTGGTGGGAGTCATTGAGATTGTTTAGTCGAAGGAACCTTCTGTCTAAGGCTCAGAGGTGTGCTTCAATCGGCATGACAGGTGCCATGAGAAGTACTCCTCAAGCGGCCCTGGATGTCATTCCACATCTTCTGCCTACTGAGCAGTATGTGATGGGAATGGCGGCCAGGAGCCTTCTTAGTCTGAGGGAGTAAGGATTGTTGGGGATTGTGGCTATTGCCTGGGATTACCCGACTTCACTGACTATGTGGGCACTAGGGTGGATTTTGGGAGGTTGCCGGAGGTAATAGTACCTTCTAGGGAGAGCTGGTCAGGTAGGAGCAGATTATTTAGTGGATTTGCTATTTTCACTGACGGCTCGAAGATTAGAGGCACGGGCACCGGGGTCTACATTGAGGATCTGGACATCAGAATGTGATATAGGCTTCCTGACGACTGCAGTGTTTTTCAGGCGGAGGTTCTGGGGGTCTTGAGGGCCGTGGAACTGATAAGGGAAAACATTGATAGGGGCTCAGAGGTCACAATATATGTGGACAGCCAGGCGGCTCTTAGGAGTAGGGTCTGCGTTAGGACCATGATAGGGATTATCACGGGCCACTGCATGATAGGCAGGATGGCGGTGATGATGGGATCCGACTTGTCGGATATGTGCGGGTTGTGTGAGGACCCGGAGAAGCTGGAGACAGTTGAGCACATTCTGTGCCACTGCCCCAGGGCAGCAGGCTGAGGTGGCTGGGCAGTAGATTCCTGGGCGAATTAAGGGATGTCTCGGGTTGTGGACTCGAGAGTCTGATAGGATTCGTAATGGGGATGTCCTGGCTGCGGGAGAGGAGGCTGGGAGCTGCGGCACGTAGGTCTGAGTAGGATTTCTCCCGGGTTTGGTCCGAAACTTTATTTTCCTAGCCATCTTTTGAATCTTTTTATACTTTCGCTCCTTATTTCATCTACCATTCCGTCACAATGGACCATATTGGTCTCTGGGTGAAGGTGTGAAGGAGACTTCACACCAGCCTTTCTACCTACCTACCTACCTACTTATCTAAAAAGATTTTCTTGAAATTGGTCCATATTTAACATAGCTCTCATATAAAAACCACTCTCGAATATAGCTTTTAATGCAGTAAAAAGGTTGAAAATTACGTGGGATTGAATTTAAGCCACACTTAAAAAAAACAGATGTTAGTATCATCATTCGATTTGTAGAGGACTTCATTGCATGTTTAGTAATATTGTGGAAGTTTTCTTCGAAGCCTATCAACCCCATACACCTTGTTACCACGGTGAGGCATTTTTTAAAAATTTTAGATTGGGCCTGTTCGGAAATGCATCACTGCGCTGCATCAGAAAAGCAAACTTTTTTTGATGCCGATAAAAAATAATTTCAATTTGTTTTATTGTGTGTCTATTATTTTTGTAGAGTATTTGACAATTTTTTGGTCCACATCTATTTCACTGATATATTAAAGCATTTGAAATCAATGATGCAGCGCAGTGGTGCATTTTCGAACAGGCCCATTTTTGTTAATCACTATATAACATTGTCACTTTATATTTAAAATTATCTTATTTCATACAAAAATTTTGGAAATGAACACTTACTTTAATCAAGTCTGAACTAATTAACACCAAAAACTAATTAATTTTACGTAACATCAAATAATATTTAAAAAAATATAGCAGAGCGTCACTCAATTGTTTTAGAAAAATAAAACAAGCCCATTCTTTACAATGTAACCAGATATTAGCTGTGTTCATTTACTAAACTAACAATTACAAATTTGTGAAAATTGTTACAAGTCAATGTTAATAGTAAATTTGCAAGTAACAATTGTTACAAATTTGAAACAAGTAGTATGGGCCAGCAGTCTACACAATCGACTGCAATCTAGAAATACAGACTTCGTTTAGTGCATAACAGCCAGCCAAACGCACTTAATCGATTGGTAAACCAAAGGGAAATCCAGAACCAATATTTTTATCTGTTACATAATTCAGTACAACCGCATATTATCCTCTCTATCTAAGGTAGTGTGGGTATTAAAATAGAATGATTGCAATAATATTTAATTTTCTTTTTGGAAAATTTGTTTTTCTACCCACACCGCCAAAGGCAAAAAGTATATTATGCGTTTATGCTGAACAAAAATTGTGCTTATTATAAAATGTATGAATTGGTCCGAAATTACACATAACCCTCATAAAAAATGTTTACGGAATATAAGTTTGTGCCCATTAAAAATCATAGTCTATTGGTATTTACATTAAATTGGACCCAAAAATATTTTATTGCAACCTTAATAATTTAGTTCCCATACAAATTCCACAAATGCTATAACTTTCATAGAAATGTTGGTTTAATTTAAAATTTGGCAACGATAACTTGTATAACAGCTTCTATGTGAACTGCGTATTAGTACGTCCATTTTAACCATGGGTCCCATATAAATACCCTCCCTAAAATCAATTTAAGACGAAAAAATCTCAAAGAGATGTAGAAAGTTGAATGCATGGGCACAGAGAACTTTTACAGAAATTCGTGATTGCCCATGATCAATAGTTTTATTTATTACATACATCAGTAAAATCGAATAATTGTAAATATGTATATCAATAGTTTTCTTTTAAAAAAAATAATTTCAATTTGTTTTATTGTGTGTCTGTTATTTTTGTAGAGTATTTGACAATTTTTTGGTCCACATCTATTTCACTGATATATTAAAGCATTTGAAATCAATGATGCAGCGCAGTGGTGCATTTTCGAACAGGCCCATTTTTGTTAATCACTATATAACATTGTCACTTTATATTTAAAATTATCTTATTTCATACAAAAATTTTGGAAATGAACACTTACTTTAATCAAGTCTGAACTAATTAACACCAAAAACTAATTAATTTTACGTAACATCAAATAATATTTAAAAAAATATAGCAGAGCGTCACTCAATTGTTTTAGAAAAATAAAACAAGCCCATTCTTTACAATGTAACCAGATATTAGCTGTGTTCATTTACTAAACTAACAATTACAAATTTGTGAAAATTGTTACAAGTCAATGTTAATAGTAAATTTGCAAGTAACAATTGTTACAAATTTGAAACAAGTAGTATGGGCCAGCAGTCTACACAATCGACTGCAATCTAGAAATACAAACTTCGTTTAGTGCATAACAGCCAGCCAAACGCACTTAATCGATTGGTAAACCAAAGGGAAATCCAGAACCAATATTTTTATCTGTTACATAATTCAGTACAACCGCATATTATCCTCTCTATCTAAGGTAGTGTGGGTATTAAAATAGAATGATTGCAATAATATTTAATTTTCTTTTTGGAAAATTTGTTTTTCTACCCACACCGCCAAAGGCAAAAAGTATATTATGCGTTTATGCTGAACAAAAATTGTGCTTATTATAAAATGTATGAATTGGTCCGAAATTACACATAACCCTCATAAAAAATGTTTACGGAATATAAGTTTGTGCCCATTAAAAATCATAGTCTATTGGTATTTACATTAAATTGGACCCAAAAATATTTTATTGCAACCTTAATAATTTAGTTCCCATACAAATTCCACAAATGCTATAACTTTCATAGAAATGTTGGTTTAATTTAAAATTTGGCAACGATAACTTGTATAACAGCTTCTATGTGAACTGCGTATTAGTACGTCCATTTTAACCATGGGTCCCATATAAATACCCTCCCTAAAATCAATTTAAGACGAAAAAATCTCAAAGAGATGTAGAAAGTTGAATGCATGGGCACAGAGAACTTTTACAGAAATTCGTGATTGCCCATGATCAATAGTTTTATTTATTACATACATCAGTAAAATCGAATAATTGTAAATATGTATATCAATAGTTTTCTTTTAAAAAAAATAATTTCAATTTGTTTTATTGTGTGTCTGTTATTTTTGTAGAGTATTTGACAATTTTTTGGTCCACATCTATTTCACTGATATATTAAAGCATTTGAAATCAATGATGCAGCGCAGTGGTGCATTTTCGAACAGGCCCATTTTTGTTAATCACTATATAACATTGTCACTTTATATTTAAAATTATCTTATTTCATACAAAAATTTTGGAAATGAACACTTACTTTAATCAAGTCTGAACTAATTAACACCAAAAACTAATTAATTTTACGTAACATCAAATAATATTTAAAAAAATATAGCAGAGCGTCACTCAATTGTTTTAGAAAAATAAAACAAGCCCATTCTTTACAATGTAACCAGATATTAGCTGTGTTCATTTACTAAACTAACAATTACAAATTTGTGAAAATTGTTACAAGTCAATGTTAATAGTAAATTTGCAAGTAACAATTGTTACAAATTTGAAACAAGTAGTATGGGCCAGCAGTCTACACAATCGACTGCAATCTAGAAATACAGACTTCGTTTAGTGCATAACAGCCAGCCAAACGCACTTAATCGATTGGTAAACCAAAGGGAAATCCAGAACCAATATTTTTATCTGTTACATAATTCAGTACAACCGCATATTATCCTCTCTATCTAAGGTAGTGTGGGTATTAAAATAGAATGATTGCAATAATATTTAATTTTCTTTTTGGAAAATTTGTTTTTCTACCCACACCGCCAAAGGCAAAAAGTATATTATGCGTTTATGCTGAACAAAAATTGTGCTTATTATAAAATGTATGAATTGGTCCGAAATTACACATAACCCTCATAAAAAATGTTTACGGAATATAAGTTTGTGCCCATTAAAAATCATAGTCTATTGGTATTTACATTAAATTGGACCCAAAAATATTTTATTGCAACCTTAATAATTTAGTTCCCATACAAATTCCACAAATGCTATAACTTTCATAGAAATGTTGGTTTAATTTAAAATTTGGCAACGATAACTTGTATAACAGCTTCTATGTGAACTGCGTATTAGTACGTCCATTTTAACCATGGGTCCCATATAAATACCCTCCCTAAAATCAATTTAAGACGAAAAAATCTCAAAGAGATGTAGAAAGTTGAATGCATGGGCACAGAGAACTTTTACAGAAATTCGTGATTGCCCATGATCAATAGTTTTATTTATTACATACATCAGTAAAATCGAATAATTGTAAATATGTATATCAATAGTTTTCTTTTTGGCAGAGTTGTTGTTTTAGTACCCACACCACCAATGTTGGACAGGGTGTTATGCGTTTGTGCTGAATAAAAAATTGTGCCTATTGCAAATAGTGAGAATCGGACCTTAATTCCACATAGCCCAGATACAAAATTCTCCCCGGGATAAAGTTTTGTACCGTCTAATTATGTTGTCATTTAGATTTACTGTATTGCAACTCAATTTATCTTACCAGATTTTCTTGAAATCGGTCCATATTTAACCATAGCTCTCATATAAAATCCACTCCCGAGAATAGCATTTAATGCAGTAAAAAGATCAAAAATTACGTGGGTTTGAATTTCAGCCACAGTTAAAGGAAACATCTAAGGTGTCAGTATCATCATTCCACTTGTTGAGGACTGCATTACATATTTGGTAATATTGTGGAATGTTTTCTTCGAAGCCGATCAACTCTATTCTTCCAGTAATAGATTTTAGATTTTTGTAAATCACTTATATTGTCACTTTATTAAAACAAAACAAATTGTGCGAAAGAATTCTTTCGCACACCAGAAATAAGCTATAAAATCAAGTCTAAACTAATTAACACCAAACACTAAATTAATTAAAGTAACACCAAATAATATTTTAAAAACATAGCAAAGCACCACCGAATTGTTGAAAAAAATTTAATAAATCCATTCTATAATCTATGTACATATATATAAATCGGCTAAGGCAAAACAGTTAAGAACACTTTCCTCCTCTGTATGTCAGCCGATTTGAAAAAAAAACATACACCATTTGAAAGATATTTACTTACAGAAGTGCACAATATATATTTTATTAAAATCTGTTCAATATTTTCGGAGCAATAAGCGTTCAAATTAGCTACTAACACATACAGTGCCGGTCAAAAAAATAGCACCAATAGCTAATTCTATGTTCATTCTAGGGAGAACTAATATATTGTGCTAATTATTTTAAATTAAGTATGCAATACTGTTGTAATATGTATATTCTCTCTGAGCGTCTTTATTTTTCCAAAAAATGTTACCGGTTCTTTTCCAATGATCGAAATTATAAAAAAACTCCACATCAGTGCAGTCATTAAAATAGCACCGATTAATAAAAATTCTTTAAAAAATATTAATAGTGATTTAATAGTTGAAATAAAAGGATCAAATACTAAAGTTAAAAAAAAAATAAAATAATTCGTCGCATATTACATTATTGATTTTCATAGAAATGGGACGTGGAAAGCATTGTACACCTGTAAAACGTGCTTTTATAAAAAAAAATGGTTTCTGAGCATGAATCATATTCTAAAATAAGAAACTTGATTGGGTGCTCCAATAAAATGATTGTAAATGCAATAACATTTACTCAAAAGTCGGAAACACGTGGTCGCAAGAAAGTTTTGCCACCATAAATGGTTAAGCATTTGGACAGATGAATCCAAGGTTGTTTTATTTGGAGGCAAAGGATCGCGTTCTTACGTCAGAACACACCCTAACGCTGAATTCAATCCAAAATGCACAACGGAAACCGTTAAACATGGTGGTTCAAGCATAATGGTATGGGGGTACTTTTCCTACTATGGAGTAGGACCCATATATTGAATCAGAACAATCATGGATAAGAAACTATACGTTAATATCCTTCGGGAAGTAATGCTATCATATGTTTCTAAGGAAATGCCGCTTCGTTGGGTGGTTCGGCAAGACAATGACCTGAAGCATACCAGCAAACTTGCCAAAAAGTGGTTTCAGGACAATAAAATAAACGTTATAGAATGGCCAGCTCAGTCCCCAGATCTAAATCCAATTGAAAACTTATGGACAGATATAAAGAAGGGAATATCCCAAATACAACCAACAGTTAACGAAGCCCTTTGGGTGGCAGTTCAGCAAATCTGGAACAGAATTTCGAAGGAGAGGTGCCAAAATCTAGTGAAATCGATGCAAAAACGTTGTGCAGAGGTTATTATCAATAATGGCTACGCAACAAAATATTAATTTCAATATGAGAAGACATCATAAAAAACTGAATTCAAAATAATTAAATAATTTTTAATAGAATAAGAGCGGCAGTGCTATTTTTTAGACTGAGTGTTTTTTAAGTTGTTTTAAAAAAGTTAAAAATTTTATATCAAATAAAAAACCAAATCAATTACTTTTTATTAAATATTGTTTGACAGTCCTGTAAGTATCTTATGACAAGTATTCAATGAAATCAGTTTGGCCTATTTACAAATATCTAACGAAGAACTTTTTTCTATTTCCTGGTGCTATTTTTTGACCGCAGCTCTATGTACAAAATACAAAATTTGTTTTTTTCAAATATCAAATAATAAAAAAATAGGGTGCTCGATTATTCGACATTTTTAAGAAACCGGTTTTCGAATAAATCGGCTATATAAATACGGGAAATTAAATTTCTTTATTTAACTTTTCCGTGCTGCATGTGGTGATTTATTTAACTTAGAAACATAGTATTATAAATGCAGGGTCCTGAGTGAATTTAAACCTATAAGATGAAAAACGAATAAGAACATGTAAGGGGAGCTTTTTGGTACTTTTTCGTTCAACATCTGGTTTTTTGATTAATTTTAATTTATATTAGACTTAATTGCTGTTTTTACAACACAACTGATTGAACGTGTAGTACAATTTATATGAAAAGCACTGTTTTTTGAGTATTTTTCATATAAATTTTCCTACACGTTCAGTCACTTGTGTTACATAGGAGATTTTATGATAATTTTTTGTTTTTCAATTGATATTTTCTGATATTTTTTATAGTAAAAGATAGAATATGAACCAGAGGTTGGCAAATCGGTCCACTAAGATGGAAAAAATGAATGCTCAAAACATGTAAATTCATATATACTTAGATGTAGTAAAAAGAAAAATAAATATTTAAAATTGTCTGTCTCTTTTTTATTTCTTATTTTCTACGGTTCTCCAATTTGAGGCATAAGAAATAACTCTGTATCTTGTTGTTCTTTTAAGTATGTAAACACAAAAGAAGAAGCATAACTGTTTTTCGGTTATTTGTGCTGGTTCACACACGTCAAGTTTGACTCGTCAAGTCTTGAGTTTTTGGGAGAGAGGGGAAAAGAAGTGGCATTCTCGTTTCCCTTCTCTCCTAAAAGATCAAGACTTGACGAGTCAAACTTGACGTGTGTGAACCGGCACTTAGATTACATTTTTTTTGCTCACACGTATGTGAGTATTTTATATGTGTTAGTAACACTTTCTAACGCCTGCACCTCCTAAAATACTTAACCGATTTTGATAAAATGTACATTGTCTACTCTAAAAAAAAAATCTTTCGAATGATGTATCATTTGTTAAAATCCAATGAGTAGTATAGTCGTAAAAGGGAGCAAAAGAAATCAACTTGTCTATTAATATATACGAGTGTTCGCCTAATGGTCAAAATTCGACCATAAATTTTAAGGTTCATATGAAGATACTACATCTAAGTATATAAGAATTTACATGTTTTGAGCATTCATTTTTTCCATGATAGTGGATCTATTTGGCAAGGGACCAACCTCTGGTGCATATTCTATCTTCTACTATAAAAAATATCAGAAAATATCAATTGAAAAACAAAAAACTATCATAAAATCCCCTTTGTAAATTGTATTCCACTCAGGACATTGCATTTTATTTTTTTTTCCTATGTCTAATATTAACAAAAATTAATCAAAAAACCAGATGTTGAACGAAAAAGTACCAAAAAGCTCCCCTTACATGTTCTTATTCATTTTTCATCTTATAGGTTTTAATTCACTCAGGACCCTGCACCTATATTATTATGTTTCTAAGTTAAATAAATCACCACATGCAGCACGGAAAAGTAAAATAAAGAAATTTAATTTACCGAAAATCGGTTTCTTAAAAATGTCGAATAATAGAGCATCCTATTTATTTTTTTTTTTATTTGATAATTGAAAAAAACAAATTTTGTATTTTGTACATATGTTTAGTAGCTAATTTGAACGTTTCCCTGAAGGAAACCTGGGTGCAAGTGTCTCCAAGTCACCAGTTTTGACGACTATTTTGGTGACATTGTCAACGAAGTGTCTACACTACACCACATTTGCCACTATATTTGGCTTAAATACGAAAAAATTTTTATCAATAACAACCGAGAAGTACAATTCCTATAAAGTTAAAGAAATATTAAAAAAAGATTGTTATGATTTCGTATTCGTACCAAAAGTGTAGACTACATTTACTAAAATGTACAAGTGATTCTCTGGTTCCAATGTCTACATATGTTCCCAAAGGAACTACCTAGTCAGTAATACCAACGTCAGTAGTAGATTTCCAATGACACGCACATGTTAAATGTCTATAGTAAATAACATTGTCTGGGGTATAATAAGTCCCTAGTACTGGTGACTGTGTCAATAGTGAATCAGTACAGATTCACTAGTGACATTTCCTGCAGGGTTATTACTCCGAAAATATTGAAAAGATTTTAATAAAATATATATTATGCACTTCTGTAAGTAAATATCTTTCAAATGGTGTGTGTTTTTTTCAAATCGGTTGACATACAGAGGAGGAAAGTGTTCTTAACTGTTTTGCCTTAGCCGATTTATATATAGATGATGAGGATGATGATTTTTAGTAAATGAACACAGCTAATATAACATTGAAATTATTCATATGCAACAAATTTAAGAAATGTACGGTAAAATATAAAAAAAACAACTCTTACAAAAAGAAAACAAAACATTTAAAATTGTCTGTTTTTTTTTTCTTATTTTCTACTGTTTTCCAATTTAAGGCATAGGAGCGAAATCGTATGTTGTTGTTCTTTTAACTATGAAGAAACACAAAAAATAAGCATAAAACTGTGTTTCTGTTATTTGTATTAGTAGCACTTTCTAACGCCTATAACTCCTAAAATACTGAACCGATTTTAATAAAATGTGCATTGGGCACTTTTACCAAAAAATATCTTTTGAATGGTCATTTGTTAAAATCCAATGTATAGTGTAGTCGTAAAAGGGAACAAAAGAAATCAACTCTATTAATATATACTAGTATGATATTGTCTTATTGGCGTGAAAGAAAGAACAAATTATCGGAATATCAGTCTACTTTTAGAAGTAATTATGGAACATGCTTAGTTTTGCATTTATTCGGTTTTTTTTATATTTTCTCAATTTGTGTCCGATCAAAACATTCTATCGTTAATCGGCACCGAGGTAATTTAGATATTAATGTTCCAAACTATTTGCTTCGCATAAAAGCCATTAGTCATTTTTGTGCCATTTGATTTATAAAGTTAGGATTTTTCCATTTTCACAAAATTCTTTCACCAATTTTTTTTTTCAGTGTACTGATATATTTTGTTTATTTTTAACGAAAGATTTCTATTCCAACTAAGAATCCCAAAATTAAAAACAATTGGTTTTTAATTATTAAAAAACTACGGCGTCTAATTCGAATTCAGTTAAAAAATTAAAGTCGCAAACATCATCCTATATTTCACACAACGGATAAATGAAGGTCACCCCAATGGCCAATTAAGGTAGCCAATGTGTCCTCCAATGAATAGAAGTAATTTGGTATAAATATCTTTAAGTTAAAAAAACATTTTTATACCCTCCACCACAATAAGTTGTGAAGAGGGTATACTAAGTTTGTCATTCCGCGTGAAACTATTTTATTATTCACCTCAGACCCCATAAAGTATATATATTCTGGCTCCTTGAGTAATTCTAAGTCGATTTAGCCATGTCCGTCTGTTGAAAACACGCTCACTTTCGATAAACCCAAAAGAAATAAAAAATAGTTATCCTAAGCAGTTTGGGATTGAAATCTAGCCAAATCGGTTCAGTAGGAACGGAGCTATGAATCAAAATGTGGAACCGCCACTTTAAAAAATTGATAATTTTGTAACAAAAACTAACATAAATGATTGAACAATGCACGAAATGATATGAAAATTTGCAAATATTCGTTTTATTCGACTGGAAATCACACTGTGAAATTTTATGAAGATCGGTACATAATTTACCCTAGGCCCCATACAAACCCTACTCCCAGAAAACAGTTTAGTACGCCTTAAACCGTAATTATAAATGCTATCATAACAAAATTTAGCACGTCACAGTTTTTTAGGACTAGAAATGACGCTGTGAAATTTCATGAAGATCGGTCTATAATTTACCCTAGGCCCCATATAAGCCCTACTCCCGGAAAACAGTTAAGTACGCTTAAAATGCTATCATAACAAAATTAGGCACATCACAGTTTTTTAGGTCTAGAAATGACACTAAAAAATTTCGTGATGATCGGTCCATAATTTACCCTAGGCCCCTTATAAACCCTACTCCCAGAAAACAGTTTAGTACGCCTTAAACCGTAATTTATAACGCTATTGTAACAAAATTTGGCATGTCAATTTCATGAAGATCGGTCGATAATTTACCCTAGGCCCATATAAACCCTACTCCCGGAAAACAGTTTAGTACGCCTAAAACCGTAATAAATAATGCTATCATAATAGCATTTGTCGGTCAATAATTTAATATTAATGGTCAAAATTCGACCATAAATTTTAAGGTTCATATGAAGATACTACATCTAAGTATATGTATATGAATTTACATGTTTTGAGCATTCATTTTTTCCATCTTAATGGATCGATTTGGCAAGGGACCAACCTCTGGTTCATATTCTATCTTTTACTATAAAAAAATCAGAAAATATCAATTGAAAAACAAAAAACTATCATAAAATCTCCTTTGTAAATTGAACTCCACTCAGGACATTGCATTTTAATTTTTTTTTTTTTTCAATATCTAATATTAACGAAAATTAATCAAAAAATCAAATGTTGAACGAAAAAGTACCAAAAAGCTCCACTTACATGTTCTTATTCATTTTTCATCTTATAGGTTTTTATTCACTCAGGACCCTGCACCTATATTATTATGTTTCTAAGTTAAATAAATCACCACATGCATGTATTTATATCGTCGATATAATAGAAAACTGGTTTCTTAAAAATGTCGAATAATCGAGCACCCTAGTTTTTTTTATTATTTGATAATTAAAAAAAAAACAAATTTTGTATTTTGTACATATGTATGTGTTAGTAGCTAATTTGAACGCTTATTACTCCGAAAATATTGAACAGATTTTAATAAAATATATATGTATTGCGCACTTCTGTAAGTAAATACTTATCTTTTAAATGGTGTGTGTTTTTTTCAAATCGGTTGACATACAGGGGTGGAAAGTGTTCTTAACTGTTTTGCCTTAGCCGATTTATATATAGATGCTTAACAATATTTTTAATTTTTTGAAATTAAATAAAACTTTAAATAACATAATCGTTTTCATATACTTATGTATGTTATGTCTTTGGTTTATTAGGTTTGTATTTTAAAAGTTCTCTGAATTTTCATAAATTCTATTTAATTTCACTAACAAAAGAATTTTTGGTATGTACAAAAATAACAGTAAAACAAAATACATATACATACATACAAACATACATAAAGCAAACAACAGTTTCTTTTTTCTTCCAACCAGTGATTAAGACATAATAGGAAAACGCACTTCAAACTGCAAAATCAAAACAAAACAAAAACACAACGTCCAATCTTCGTTATTAAAAGTTTCACTTCCGAAACACTTCCGAACTGCCGATGTTGTTTGTTGTGTACAACTTTTCGTTTTTGGCTTTTGCCTGGACTACAACTGTTTCCATTAAATGAATCAGAAGTAAATGCAAAAGTTTATTTTTGTCCAATGAGAAATCAAAAAGAAGAAAACCCAATTTTTTTATTTTGACTGCAGTTTTTTAAACCCTGGTAATATTCTCTTTTCATGCCCGTAATCTCTACAAATAGATATCTAGCTGTGTATAGATATCTATGGTGCACCGAACTTTTCATAATTTTAACACGTATGTTCTTCTTGGCGCCCTATGCTCCAATGGGAGTTAAAGGAACATATATATATATATATATATATATTTATATGTTTTACCTATTGGTCACCATCGATTCTCGACAGTTAATTCAAAAAATTAATAAAAATACAAATATTGTCATATCATAAAAGAAAACTTAAAGGAAAAATTACGTAGGCAAAAGTAACGTTGAAATTACTAAAATAGTTTTATCAGATAGGTAAAGATAACTGTTAGGTACTAACAGGACCAGATATCTGTTTATAGAAATTACGGGCATCAATCATCTAATATTAGAAAGACTACTGTAAACTTTATGTATTACTTATTTTTGAAAAAAAACTAACTACTGCTAATACTACTACACTGTAATTTTTAAAATAAAAAAAAAATTCTTTACAGAAGTTTTGTTAATTTTAACTTGAATTCAAATTCAATATGCGTATCGGTATCGATATCGGCGATATTTTATTTTTTTGTATCGACAAAACGACGTATCGTTTCATCCCTAGTTTTTTTACCACTCTTAAAATGGTTTTTAAAATTTGAAATAAATTGAACATAATCACCCCTATCGTGAATAACAAGTTGAATTTTTGTTCCCATGAAATTTTCATTCCCCTCGAAGGGAAAAAAGCAATCGTGAATCTCATGTGAAAAATTTTTGATGCTATCAGTTCCAGTGAATGTAAAAAAGAAGAAAATTAAAAATTATTGAAATTTTTGTTTAAAAATATACACGTATATATTTTAAAGGAAAGTTAAAATAATAAATCTTAATAATTAGTATCGGAGGGATAGGTGGATTACAACGTTAGTTTTTTGCACTTTATAAATTTTATGTAGTAAAATATTTTCCAAAATTCTGCCACCACGTCTTTCACAAATCCGGCGGCAATCAACATGATGTTTTGCATTTTGTTGACCAATATATCGGTTTGTGCCTTATTAACGGATCTAGCCCTTAATATTCGATTTATAGGAGGAACTACTAACATACACGTTCTATTCCCTAGCAAAAATAAAGTGAGAAAATCTAAGGGAAATGTGAACAAATTACGAGGGAAAAAACTTTTCACGATAAGGGGAATTTATTCCCGTGAACATTTTTTCGTGAACAAATTACGAGGGAAAAAACTTTTCACGATAAGGGGAATTTATTCCCGTGAACATTTTTTCACGTTATTATTCTTCTTTGAATTACATTTTTTTATGGGAGCTGCTCATGATCGCAAATATGTGAAAAGGGGAAAAATTACGAGGGAAAAATTATTCACGATAGGGGTGAATACGTGGAAAAAACATAATTTGGTGAGCTTATTTTGATTTTGAAAGATGTGTCCCTTCCGTTTTTTCTTTTTGTAGATATTCCCTTTTTTGGTACCTACATTTTGAAAATATCCAACGATAACGCTGGTTCCGTTGCCACCGACTTTTAGTAATATTCTTAACAATCCCGTTTTGTCAATTTGCGTTAATACATCTAAACCAAATTTGCTCTATTAGTGCCCTTTACTTAAGTATAACTAATTTACAGTTCAAAATAAGTATAAATTACATTAATATGTGTAAGAAATTACCTGTAACGGGATGAAAAGTCCGGCGTATACTATTTAAAGACTTGCGCCATTTTCCAGGTTGTAATTCCAATTTAGAACGTATATATGATAACATTATTTCTGCAACTTGATTCGAATCTTTCGCAGATTTTTCTCTGTTTTCGTCTAAATCATTAAATACAAAACCAACTCGTTTTTGACTTTGCTTCGATTTCCATTTTTTTTGCACCAATTCAAACGGTGATATTCCCATTGTGTATTTTGGACATTTATTATTTTTTCCAACACTAAGACTATATAAGTCTTCCTTGCGTTCCCCATCATTTTCAATGATTGGTGTAGCATTTAATCCTACTTCGCTACTCTTTTTCTTACAATCTTTCTTCACCTTGGTTTTAATATGATGTAAGTCCCAAGTGCCTATGGGAGATAACGTGCACTTAAAGGGATTTGTATTTTCGTTATTTTTAAGCGGTGTAGAAATATAATTGTTCGGTACATCAAGGTTCTTACAATCTTTTGTATTCTGACATGGTTGTAGTTCACCATTCAGTTTTGTAGATTCAGAGTTATTACAGATGCTATTTTCAAAGCTAGAGTTCATATTAAATGACACCCTTACATCTCGTTTTAAAATATTCAACTCCCTCAAAATGCTAAATAATTTTATGTTATAATTTTTCAACATTTTCTTAAGTTTAACTTACGGCCTTTGGTCCAATAGTTTATCAAATGAATCTTTCCATGCATCATCGGGCAGTGTATCATTTGTGCCGACATCCATTTTAAGCATTAAAAAATATACAAATAAATTCAACGAAAATAAATATATTAGTAAATAAATTGTTCAAATATCTTCAAATTACAAATTTGCAGCACAGGTCGTCACTACAGTTAACCGTTTTTACATTATAAGCCAGTGCTGCTTACTTATTGTGTTTCTCTCATCCTGTGTCTCCACGTTGCAATATTTATTGCTAAGTACAAGCAAAAACGTCGGCAGAACAATGACAGAACAATGGAGCAATAATTGCTAAATTTATTGCTGGAGAACACTTGAAATTGCTTTGCCATAAATTTGCAATTTTCACCGCGAGTAGTCGTTTAACGTTTTGTGGCTGTACATATTTATAACAAATGTTTTATGTTGTGTTTTGAAGTGGTTGTGAAATTTTTTTTTTTAAATTAATAAAATAATTAATTGTAATTGTCGTAGCTGTATTTTGTATTACTTTTTTGTTTATTTGCGTTAAAAAAAAGTTGAATTGTTCAATTGAAAAAATAAAAATATACAAAAAAATAAATTCGTCGTTTGCTTTTGTTGATCTTGACGTTTATAAAAAAATATAATATATAATAATATATTTATTGATTGCTTTTTTAATAAATAAGCACACAAACAAAAAACAACCGTACAGAGAAATAAAATGTCAGATAAATTACAACTGATTTGACAGCATATTGCTAAGCAATAATTGCTCAAGCAATAAGAAGAGCAATCATTGCGCAATGGATTGCCACTCATGGCAATATGCGGTCTATACGTCGCAAATTTTATGGAGCAATGAAATTTGACGTTTGCCGCAATAAATATTGCTACGTGAAGACCCAGGGTAAGTAATTTAGTGCTGGTTCACACACTGCCCGTCTATACCAGAGATAATTATTGCGTCATATATTGCAAAAAACGTCAAAATTATGTTATCTTTAATTTAGACAGCAATTTTCTGTACATATATATTGCCGGCAATTTATGTTGCAATAATTGTTAGTTTGGTTAACAATTATTACTAACATAAAACGTCAAATTTACCTGTCAAATGAGAAAAAAGAAGCAAAAAGGAAAAAAATATAAGCAAATTGTGTGATAAAGAAATTAAATTTGTGAAATGGTACCAAACTATAATTTTAGTAAAAGAATTAAATTAAAGAATTTAATAAACACTAAAATAAAATTACAAATATTATTTTTATTAATATAATTTTTTTCTTATTCGATCTTTATTATTTAAATTTTTATTAATTTGTTCGAGTTCTTTTTTATATAAAAATATTGATTTCAGTCTAACAAAAAAAATTTAATAAAATGAATATTTTTATATAAAAATTAATTAACATACATTTAAAAAATAAAGTCGAATAAGAAAGAATTTGCAATAATAAAAATAAGTTTTGCAAGATAGTGCCAGTTTTTGCACTGCACCTTCTTCCTTGATTTTTTTCAAATTATGAGTTAACATAAATACGTTTTCCCATGCCTTTACCATAAGTTGAGCAATAAAAAATAATGCTCTGTTATTCTGCTGACGTTATTGCCAACTTGCTGAGATATTTATCTTTAGTGTAGACCTAGGGTTACTACACGACCACAGGCTCAATATGTCTAGCTTAGTACCCTTTTAGACAGGCAAATTTTACTTGGCAAAGTCTTGAGTTTATATAACACTGAGTCTTCACCTGAGATAATATCTGATATAATATGTGAGAGAACGTCGGCAGAATGAGAGAACAAATTTCTTCATGTTAATCTTAATCTTAAACAAGGGGAACACGTATCTTATAAGATTTCATAATCAAATGATTCTCGCACAGTAAACTTGTGTCGTTTTTATTCTTTTTTTTTAGTTTTTTCTTGTTTTAAGTTAAAAATATTGTTTTTTTAAGCACTTATCACAAGATTTTCACTATTAGTACAAAAAAAATTTAACATTTTAATGAATGCGTCTTATTATTGTTTTTTATGTATGCATGTATGTGTTTTTTTTATAGCTCATCTTATAAGATAGTTGTTATAAGATTTCTCATAACAACTGTCTTATAAGATTTATTATAATATTAATATTAACACTATTTGAGAGTCTACACGTAAGATAATACTCTCTGCGATTGAATTTGACATTACCTATACGAATAACAAGCAGCATTGTACAATGTTGCCAACACATGTAATGTATTTATTACACGTCACTAATCATTTATTACACATCTCTAATAATTTATCGTTAAATCAGCTGTTTCATATATTTTTAGAATCAGCTGTGTTGTTTATATTTTTACTAGTAAATAAACAATATTTTATGTGTGTATGTGTAAGCATATAATTGCATGTAAATATATAGATTAAGGATTAGATTTAAGTACCGTTATTTTAGTTTATAAGGAGACAAATTTTGTAATAAAGCAAGATTCAAATACGAAACTTAGCCGAGCAAATTGGCTCTTTGTTTTCTTAAAAATCACTAGCACTCCAAGTAGTGCTTTGCCTTGGCGCTTGTTAGTGCCGGCATTAAATAGACTGCCAGTGGCGTTTCAAACGCCGGCCAAATAAAACTATTATACCCCAACAAAGTAGGGACTTCATTTTTTATTTAAATGACATCCAGTCATTACATGGCGATCCTGCCTAATTTGGAAAAAACTTCTGTGCCGGTCACAGGGAATAATTATACCACAGCACCTACCAGTATAGCAAAGACTCCGGTAAAACAACAACCACAACCGATTACCATCGAAGAGTATTTGAAGCGACAGCAGCGCAGAGCAGAAGAAAGGTTAACTGCAATACCGCCAACACAAAAGCCAAAAAGAAGGAGAGCAGGCAGAATTGTGAAGCTGCGAAGAAAATTGGCAGCGTTAAAAAATATTGTGTCGTCCGAAACTCCACCATCTTGGGAACGGGCATCAGAAATTTGGGAGCAAATCGATGCTATAACGCATGAGTTAAAAGCTCACAAAAACAAATAAATTTTTTTTTGTTTTAGAAAAGAATAATGTAAAAAAAAAAACAAAAACAAATAAAACACGTATAACGCACACAGGTCGTTACACTACAATGCTGATGAGGGAAACTAAGGGGGCCGGGTAACGTAAAAAGTTGCCCAATGAGGCCAAAGTTAACAATTTATAAAATATCGGGCAACATAAATGTATACATAAATTTAGAATGTTGTAATATTAATAAGAGTCTAAAATTTTTAGTTGATACAGGGGCGGATATTTCAATATGTAAAAATAAAAATTTCTGTGATATAAATACAACAGAAATTGTCAGATTAACCGGTATAACAGAAGAAGCCGTATATTGTGTAGGCACAAAAAGTTTAAATCTAAAAATAATAGGAGAAGCTTTTCAACATAGTTTTCACATTGTGGAGAATGATTTTCCAATCCAAACCGATGGAATAATCGGACGGGACATTTTGGAAAAACACTTATGTAAGATAGATTTTGAAACATACACAATCACTTTTAATATAAATGAAAAGGAGGTTGTCATACCAATGAATTCAAAAAAAATTCAACCAATAAACATGGTTGTACCAGCAAGAACAGAGGCGATCATTCCTCTCGATGTAGAGGTAAATGAAGAGAGCATTGTGCTGAGTGAGGAGTTAGCCGAAGGTGTATTTTTGGGAAATTCCTTAATACCCGCGAAAGGCATAGCACATGTTAAGGTACTGAATACTACTGACAACAGTGTGATTTTTAAAGGTACTGGTTGCAAAATAAACCCACTAAAAAATTATAATGTATATTTGACAGGAAAATCAGGTCAGCCGGACGGTGACAGATTAAGTACACTTTTGAAAATTTTAGATATTGGGGGAAGTGACCCACGTGCAGAAAAATCTCTAAGAGAAATTTTTGAAGAATTTCAGGATGTTTTCCATCTTCCAGGGGAGGAGCTTAGTGTTAATAATTTTTATACACAGCAAATACAAACAACAGATTCAACACCAGTATATATAAAAAACTACAGGGGCCTAATTCTGGCAGTCGTGATCGAGTAATTTCTCGATTCGAAAGCAATTTAATATCTAATTATTGCAGTTAATACTGAACGAATTGGAATTATTTTTTCAGTGTTGTAAAGAATTTATTTGAGTTACACAAAACTGAAAATATAGTTTTGATTCGTTCAGTATCGACTGAGATAAAATTGCTTTCGAATCGAGAAATTACTCGATCACGACTGCCAGAATTAGGCCCCAGGCTTCCACAGACACAAGTAGAGGAAATAAATAATCAGGTTGACCAATTATTAGGCGACAACGTAATTGAGAATTCGGTTAGCCCATACAATTCACCACTACTCGTGGTACCAAAAAGTCAACGGATGATACAAAAAAATGGCGTCTAGTGGTAGATTTCCGTAAACTAAACGAGAAGATAGTCAACGACAAATTTCCGCTGACAAGAATAGAAGATGTGCTCGATAAACTTGGCAGAGCCAAATATTTTTCGACGCTGGACATGACCAGTTCATTCCATCAAATAAGGTTACATAAAGATTCACGCCCTTTGACAGCATTTTCCACAGGAAATGGTCATTACCAATTTAAGCGATTACCTTATAGCCTTTTTACACTTGAGCACATCTTAAGGGAATGCATGGAAGATGTTAAAAATGAAAAAAACTTGTTTACATTTGCAACATCTTTCATCTTTCATCATAAAAATATTTATTTTCGCGTGTAAGAGCGAATAA
Source organism: Pollenia griseotomentosa (assembly GCA_963931875.1). NCBI lineage: Eukaryota > Metazoa > Arthropoda > Insecta > Diptera > Polleniidae > Pollenia > Pollenia griseotomentosa. The sequence goes on along the minus strand of OZ007561.1, from coordinate 141,399,756 downwards.
AAACTAAATAAATGATATTGCTGTCCTGCTCTTTTGTATTTTTTTCTAGTGATGGTATATATTTTTTTAACAAATTATTGGGTTTTTCTAGTGATGACACTAAAATAATCGAAAGATGATGAATGAAACAACATGAAAAAAGAACATCTTTTAAAGATGAAGAAAGATGTTGATTTTCAGCCCTGTACAATTCTTATGGGAAGATGTTATCATCTTTGCGATAAGATGAAAGATGTAAGATGAGAGCAAGTGTAAAAAGCCTATTACGGTTTGAAAATATCTTCAAACAGTTTTCAGAGAATGTTAACAATTGCGCTTAGTGGCTTAGATGCTGAGGCTTTTTTATATGTGGATGACATTATCGTATTTGGATGCAGTTTAAAGCACCACAACGACAATTTAATAAAAGTTTTTCAAAGGTTAATGAAATACAACCTCAAATTAAATGCAAGCAAGTGCAGTTTTTTGAAGCCAGAGGTAGTGTATCTTGGGCACCTCATAACGAATAAAGGAATTACAACAGATCCAGCTAAGGATGACGTAATTAAAAACTATCCAGTTCCGAAAAGTGCAGATGAAGTGAGAAGATTTGTGGCTTTCTGCAATTACTATCGCCGATTTATACCAAAATTTGCAGACATAGCTAAAAATTTAAATGCACTATTAAAGAAAAACAAACCTTTTCTATGGAACAAGGAATGTCAAGACTCGTTCGAAACGCTAAAAGAAAAGCTTAGGAAACCACCAATACTTCGATACCCAGATTTTACCAAACCATTCATTTTAACCACAGATGCGTCAAATTATGCTCTTGGTGCAGTTTTATCGCAAGGTGAAGTTGGAAACGATTTACCAATTTCATACGCGAGCAAATCACTATCAAAACATGACCTAAACAAACCTACAATAGAAAAGGAGTTGTTAGCTATTCATTGGGGAGTTAATTTTTTTAGACCTTACCTATATGGTAGAGATTTTATCGTAGTCACTGACCACAGACCGCTAATTTCTCTATTTTCACACAAAAACCCGTCGTCAAAAATGACACGAATTAGAATGGATTTATCTGATTACAATTTCGAAATACAATACAAGAAAGGAAAAATGAATACGAATGCGGATGCATTGTCGAGAATAGTTTTGAATAGCGACACATTGAGAGCAATGATCCCAGAAGCGGATGAATCAGCTAAGAAGGTGTTAGCAATAACCAGAAACAAGAAAAAACAGTTGGAGACTGAAAATAACCCTGACATTACAAACAGTGCAAAATGTACGTCCGAGCAAAGGCCTGATCAACTTTTTGTCTGGGACTGCACATCAATATCAGATTTACGTAAAACAAGAAAACTCAAGTTTCAAATAACTAGAGATTTTAAAAATAATTTAATAGAAGTATCGGATAATGAAATCATAGCAGTATGCAGCGATAATTCATCGAGCACAACGTTGACGTTGAAGAAACTGTTATCAAAAATGCGTGATTTAAGAGTAACCGAGCTAGCGTTGAGTAAAAACGATGAAATATTTAAAACCATGGCCATGGACAAATTTAAAAATTTATACAACAAATTACAATTGAAAACGAAAACAAATTTAAAAATATTAATATATGAAGAACCAAAACGAATACTTTGTAAAGAAACACAGATGAAACTTATCAATGAATACCACAATTCAACTCATGGAGGACATTTAGGCATCAGAAAGACGGTTTTGAAGCTGAAGCAGCGTTACATATGGAAGAATATGAGCAAAATGATAAAACAACATATTTTGAATTGCAAACAATGCAAAATAAATAAACAAACTAAACATACAAAAGAAAAAATGATGTTAACAGACACACCAGGAACAAGCTTTGAGGTGGTGTCAATCGATACGGTTGGACCTTTGCGTTTGTCAAACTACAACCGATACATACTTACAATTCAAAGCGAACTTACGAAATATGTGGTAGCATTTCCCATGGAGACTAAAGAGGCGAGAACGGTGGCAAAAACACTGGTAGAACAATTTATTTTGAAATACGGTAATTTTAAAATCTTAAAATCAGATAAGGGTACTGAATTCACAAATGAATTAATGTCAGAAATATGCAAATTGTTAGATATAAAACAAATTTTTAGCGCACCTTACCATCATGAGACTTTGGGCTCATTAGAACGAAATCATAGAGTACTCAATGAATTTTTATTAAACTTCTGTAAAGATAGTGAATGGGATACTTGGGTTCAGTATTTTACATTCGCGTACAATACAACGCCACATATAGATACAAATTACACGCCATATGAATTGGTCTTTGGGAAGTTACCTTATCTGCCAAACGATGAAGTTAGAAGTAATGAAAAAATTTACAATATAGAAAACTATGCAAGAGAATTAAAGCAAAGATTACAATTTTCTTTAGAGAAAACGAAAGAATATTTAGAAATAGCTAAAGTTAGTAGAGTAAATAAATTTCGAAACACGGAAACACTTAATTTAGAAGTAGGAGAGCTAGTGCTACTAAGAACAATGAATAGGAAGAAAAACCAGGCACCATATCATGGGCCATACAGGATAATAGAAAAACAAGGAGTTAATTCTATTTTAGATATAGGAGGTAAAATGAGGAAATATCATAATAATATGTTGAAAAAATATAGTTAAATGAATTGTATTATATATAAAAAAAAAAAAAAAAATTTATATATAAAAATTTTTTTTTTTTTTCAATAAAGGGTGAGGGTGTAATGTATTTATTACACGTCACTAATCATTTATTACACATCTCTAATAATTTATCGTTAAATCAGCTGTTTCATATATTTTTAGAATCAGCTGTGTTGTTTATATTTTTACTAGTAAATAAACAATATTTTATGTGTGTATGTGTAAGCATATAATTGCATGTAAATATATAGATTAAGGATTAGATTTAAGTACCGTTATTTTAGTTTATAAGGAGACAAATTTTGTAATAAAGCAAGATTCAAATACGAAACTTAGCCGAGCAAATTGGCTCTTTGTTTTCTTAAAAATCACTAGCACTCCAAGTAGTGCTTTGCCTTGGCGCTTGTTAGTGCCGGCATTAAATAGACTGCCAGTGGCGTTTCAAACGCCGGCCAAATAAAACTATTATACCCCAACAAAGTAGGGACTTCATTTTTTATTTAAATGACATCCAGTCATTACACACACTTCACTTTCTTTTCGTTGGGCAATAACTGCCCGTCTTTACCAGAGATAATTATTGCGACATATGTCAAAATTATGTTATCCTTAACATAGCGTCTTTACCTGACAATTTTTTGTCATACCAAACGTCAAACTTCATATTAAAAAAACGCTGACAAAAATTTTCGAGTTTTTTTTATATAGACTTTGACGTTTGGTATGACAAAAAATTGTCAGTTGAAGACGCTATGTAATGTAGACAGCATTTTTTTGTACATATTTATTGCCGTCAATTTATGTTGCAATAATTGTTGGTACTTTTTCCTTGACAATTATTGCTATCATAAAACGTCAAATTTGATTGTCAATTGAAAAAAAGTAGCAAAAAAGAAAAAAATAGAAGCAAACTGTGTGAGAAAGAAATTAAATTTGTGAAATAGTAGCAAATTATAATTGTAGTAAAAGAAATTAAAGAATTAAATAAACACTACAATAAAATTTCAAAAATTATTTTTATTAATATAATTTTTTTCTTATTCGATCTTTATTATTTAAGTTAATATTAATTTGTTCTTTTTTATATAAAAATATAAATTTTATTTAATCAAAAAAAATTAATATTTTTATATAAAAAAAAAGGCCTCAAGCTTAAAGAAATTAATATACATTTAAATAATAAAGTCGAATAGGAAAGAATTTATAATAATAAAAATAAGTTTTGCAAGATAGCGCCAGTTTTTACACTGCACCTTCTTCCTTGATTTTTTTTCAAGTTATGAGTTAACATAAATACGTTTTCCCATGCCTTTAACATAAGCGGGGCAATAAGAAATATTGCTCTGTAATTCTGCTGACGTTATTACCAACTTGCTGAGATATTTATCTTTAGTGTAGATCTAGGGTAAAAATCAAAAGTATTATGCTGGGTTTCCACGTAGCAATATTTATTGCTAAGTACAAGCAAAAACGTCGGCAGAACAACGACAGAACAATGGAGCAATAATTGCTGATTATATTGCTGGAGAACACTTGAAATTGCTTTGCCATAAATTTTCAATTTTCACCGCGAGTAGTTGTCCAAAGTTTTGTGGCTGTATTTATAACAAATGTTTTATATTGTGTTTTCAAGTGGTTGTTAAATTTTCTTTTTTCAATTAATAAAATAACTTAATAAAATAATTAATTGTAATTGTCGAAGCTGTGTTTTGTATTACTTTTTTTGTTCATTTGCATTTGAAAAAATGCTACTTTAATAAATAAACACACAAATAAATAAACAACCGTACGGAGAAATAAAATGTCAGATAAATTACAACTGATTTGACAGCAGATTGCTTAGCAATAATTGCTCAAGCAATCAGAAGAGCAATCATTGCGCAATAGATTGCCACTCATGGCAATATGCGGTCTATACGTCGCAAACTTAATGGAGCAATCAAATTTGACGTTTGCCGCAATAAATATTGCTACGTGGAGACCCGGGGTTATGATTGTTGCCAATATATTGTGCCACCTTCAAATATCTCATACACATATGCGATAAAATTTACAATACCCAACAAACACGGAGGTTTGATTTCAAATTGAAAATGATTGGATATCAAACGTTTTCTCAAACGACAAACGTTTGATAATGATTTGAAAATCTTTTGAAAACCATATTATTCTCAACAAAAAGGGGAAATTATTTTCAAATTGAAAAATGCCTTTATTTTCAACTTGCGTTCAAACGTAAATCTTAAATGTTTTTTAAATGTGGATTATAATACAATGTGGAACATAAATAAAAATATTTTGTTTTTGTATTTAAATTCGTTATTTATTTAAATTAACTCTGAGATAAACATTTGGCACCATAGCTTAAAGTTGAAATAATGTTCTTTCCGTCCTGCAATTCTTGGAATGACGAAATACTTGGCTTCCTTTTATTTTTTGGATTGTAGCACCGCGATCATACAACAAACTTATAATTTGTTCATTTTCCCGTTTTTTTTTTATTAATTCATTTTCTTAATAATTGTAATTACTCACAAATAATTTTTATTATTAATAAGAAATGAATCGTTCACTTGTAAAACACATTTAACCACGAAGTAAAAATTTAACTAATCGCCATTTTTTATGTTTACATTTATTTTTCGCTTTAAGCTTCGTACAGACGATGGTCAGATCTTACACAGCGTTTACATTTGTCAGTACTGGCAAGACAGTAAGCATATACATATTAGCTGGCAAAACAATGCAAAAACAAAATAGCTTTAAAAGTGTTTATGTATTAGTGAAAAAGTTTCAATGAATTGCTACTGTCTTGCCAGTACTGGCAAATGTAAACGCCATGTTACAATATTGGTAAGCAGCGCTGCTTAAATTGCATCAAAATTGGCTGAAATGTCTTACAACTGTGTGAACATTGTAAGCTCATTTGTATTTGCAGAAGTGCAAAATTAATGCATCTGACAACCGCACCATTGTCAGAAAAATATTGCTGTTGGCAACGCCTGCTTAGACCCCTTTCACACTCGGCAAGTTACTTGCGCAACTCTCGGTTTGTAGACGTTAGCGGTAAGGTCGGGGTAAAGAAAAAAAAAATTTGTACAGACTGTTGTTGTCGGCAAGTAACTTGCGAAACTAACTTGCCGAGTCTGAAAGGGGTCTTACAATATTAAAAGATCTGACCATCGTCTGTGCGAAGCTTTAGTATTGCCAAGTTTAGTTTTAGATTAAATTTAACATTTGATACTGATTTGAATTCTAATTTGAAGTCAAATGTTTATTTTTAAATCATTATCAATTTGAATCCCAAATTTCGGCACTATACTAGTTCCGGAACAAAAAATCGTCAAAATGACGATAAATCGTCAAATCTGGCAGCACTGCTTTAGTACTTGTTGACATGGTGGAATAAGCAGGTGGCATCGTTACGGCAACAAATACAACATTACAACAGCCGGCACGAACGAAGACCCCAAAACGAAAATGAACTAAGGCCCCAAATATTTGTACAGGGAACAACAACAACGGTTTTTGGGGAAATAGTTCATTATTTTGTGGTTTTATTTCATTTTTTGAATTGGGGGCTTAATTCATAATGAAATAAAACCCCAGTTTGTAAAAAAGAACTAAGGTCCCACAAATAAAGTTGTGGCATTAGTTCATTTTCTGAAAAATGTAATAAATTGCAATATTTCCAAATTGCTAACCGTTATACCGTTAAAAAAAAGAATTTATTTTCTGAAAAATGTAATAAATTGCAATATTTCCAAATTGCTAACCGTTATACCGTTAAAAAAAAGAATTTCGTTTTGTTTATTTATCCATTCTGTAACACGATTAATTAGTTTCTGATCTAACGTGGACGTCTAAAGACAAAAAAAAATGAATTTTGAATTAATTTGTGGGAGTAGAAGAAATAGTGAATTGTTATATATAACCGAACAAAAAATGCTTTATCTGAAAAAAACCATAAGAAAAGCTTTTCGAAGAACGTGTGAAAGGTAAGTAAACATTTTTTTAAGTAGCGCAAGTGCTTACATAAAAATCTAAATTTTAAAAACAGCTATCAAACCGATACAAAAGACATAAACTTTTTAAAAATACAAAGAGGCTTGCAGAAAATTGTAAGTAAAAATTTAGTGACATCTCCCAAAAACGCTGTTCAAGTTGTGGAAGAATTCAATTTGGAGAATGTGTGGAACGATTTTGGATTGTCAAAAGATGAGTCGAATCCTAGAACCTTCTTCACTGCTGCAATTACCGAAGAAACATACTCGTTCTGCCTATTTTCATCGCTAAAAACCGTTGATGTTATAAAAGAAAATATTTCTCCTCAAAAGCGGACATATCTCGTGGATGGAACTTTCAAAATAGTTCCTTATGGCTGTTTTAAGCAGCTGCTTGTTATATATGTAGAATATTTTGAAGAGGTAAAGAAGTAATAAGTAGAAATTTTTTAAAATAATAACATATTTCTTTTAGATATTTCCAATATTTTTCGTATTAATGACGAAGAAAACAAGCGAATCATACAAAGCACTTCTTCAGTATATTTAAGACAATATATTTGATTTAGACCCCTCAACGTTTATAAGCGACTACGAAGAGGCGTTGAGAAGTGCTGTAAAGTCGGTTTATCCAAAAGCAAATCTTATAGGATGCTGGTTAGTAATGCCTTATACATAATAACTTTATGTGAGGACTTACAGTTTTAAGCATTTAGTTTTTAACTATGTAATGTTTTTGAAATTATGTGTTTCATAAGTGAATATTTTAAATGTTTGGAACAAATTTTGAGTGGAAATATGTAGGTTGAAAATGAAAAAATTACATAGTTAAAAACTAAATGCTTTGTTTCCAAAAATATAAGTATACATTAAAAACTGATATTTTGTTCATGCATTTTCCAGGTTCCATTTTTGTCAGGCCGTAAGGCGAAACATGACGAAGCAGAAAGCCTTATTGGAATATATACGATCTTCAAGAAGTGCATCATCCCTTTATCACCAAATCTTAGCATTGCCTTTATTACCGCAGGAGTTAATAAAGTGCTCATTCAACGATATAAAGTCAAAAATATTTCTGATGGACAGCAACAGCTTATTTCTACCGTTTTTAAAATATTTTGAAAACCAGTGGATCAATAAGGTAACAGCTTATCTACTTCAATATTTTTTACCAGATATAAATATTTTATTTATATAAATAGGTTGGATGTAAAAACTTCTCCGTACATAATCGGGACACGCGCACAACCTCTGCCGTTGAAGCATACAACGGATTCCTTGGTCGATGTGCCGAAAAAAATGGACACTTTTTTAAATTCGTCCAGATAATTCGAAACGAGGAGTTTTTTAAAAGTCGTCAATTCGAAATGTTGTGCGAAAGTGGAGGATCTGTTGCTAAAAGAAAAAGGAAGAGTAGTGTTGAAAAAAATAAAAAAATTCAGGAAGCATCGCTCTTACTAAAAGATGGCAAAATAACAGCCGCTACATTCCTCTCCCGAATGGTGTACGGCAAAAATGGTATATGTGTGAACATGGTAGAGGAGCAAAATATTTTTCAAGAAGAACCTGATAACGTTTTATCTGAAGACCTTGACGATCCACCCTCGTATAGTCAGAATATTGAGTGCTTAGCTTGTCGGGATAAAAGCTCAAACATTGTTCTACTTCCCTGCAAACATATGAAAGTTTGCGACGAGTGCAACCTCAAATTACAGGCTGATGCAATTTCCAAAGGCATGCAAAATTATATCTGCCCGTACTGCCGAACAATTGTGGAAGACACCATGCAGGTATATACCTGACTTCTTATTGATTAAGTATTTATACAAATTTATCTAATTATTATTTAAACAATGAAAAATTTTTGTTTTTTGTTATTTTTTTTTTTTTTTATGTATAAAATTTGAATACTTGATATTTTTTTTCGTATTATATAACTATAATGTTTGTTTTGAATATTTAAAACAAAACAAGAGTCACTTTATTTTTGAATTTTTTTATTGGGGACTTTGTTCATTCTTTCTTTGGGACTTCATAATAACATTAGGGTTTTGATTCATAATGAATTAAGTCCCCATTAATGGGGGCTTAGTTCATTCCCATTTTGGGGGCTTAATTCATACCATCGTTGGGGTTTTACTTCATTATGAACTAATTCCCCCTTTTTAGGGCCTTAGTTCATTTTCGTTTTGGGGTCTTAGTTCATTGGGACCTTCGTTCGTGCCGCCATTACAACAAAAATGGAAATTACATCACCGTTAACGTCAAAAAATACATTAAACAAAAATCAAAGCCTGCCGCTGAACATGATGAAATAAACAAATTTTTGCCAATTTTTATTTAATTATTGTCAATATCTTATTTATCTTAATTTAAAATTATCAAAAACTTTAACAAAATACAATAATCACAGCACAAAACGTGCACTTTTTGTAAACATAAACAAAACTTTGACATAAACCTAGACAAACAATGCAAGAGCAAAAAATCATCATATGGCGTAGCGCTGCCACCTGTTTATTTCACCATGCTTGTTGAGAAATAAAACAATTCTGGATTATTTAACAGAAGAAATATATTTTTTATTTACTTTCTACACTGACTTTATTTGGTATCGTATTTGGATGACTTAGACAAACGCTAGAGTACAACTGCCAGTTACCATCAATATGGATCATTATATGTTTACCTAACTAAATTATATAACTATTTACTTTGATTAAAAAGTATAAGAGACAGGGATAATAAATAAGAAAACCAATATCGTGCCAACAAACTTTTAAAATCGTACTTTTTCGGCCCCAATAGTACTAAATAATTATACCCACACCACAATAGTGGAGAGGGTATTATGCATTTGTGTAACACCTTAAAGTATACCGATCGACTCAGAATCACTTTCTGAGGTGATCTAACGATATCCGTCCGGCTGGCTGGCTGTCCATGTAACCTTGTGCGCAAAGTACTGGTCGCAATTTTGGAGATAATTTAATCAAATTTGGCACATAGGTTCTTATTGGCACAAGGACCAAGCCTATTGAACATGGGCCGAACCGTAGGACCACGATTTTAATGAAATTTAAAACATAGATAGATCCATATTTATATGGACACATAACCTATGCATTTTTATAAAAATAGGACCACGAGTGGAGATGGGGGCAATATTTTTCTCAGAAACTATCAAACCGATATTAATGAAATTTAAAACATAGATAGATCCATATATGTACGGACGCATAAGCTATGCATTTTTGAAAAAATAGTAAAACCATGGGAGATAGGGGCAATTTCTGCCTCCCAGAAACTATCAAACCGATTGTAATGAAATTTAAAACATAGATAGATCCCTGTTCATATAGCCATACACTCTCGAAAATTTGTTTTTAAATTCTGTGGTGTAGGGTATCATATGGTCGGGCTTGACCGACTATACTTTCTTACTTGTTTTCTTATAAATTAATTTATTGTTTTATTTTTTTTAACGTTCAAAAATATAGCACAAGTTATGCGTTCATAAATATCCAGCACCGCCCTGAAACATGGTTTCAGAGTATGGGCAATCGTACTAAGCCGGTGATGGGTAGGATCTTCTCCCCATGCTGGGTTTTAAGTTTAACAACACGAACATTACCATCAGTTCCGGGATATGTCTCGCTAACTTCACCCATGATCCAGTTTGCAGGAGGAACATTTTTGTCCTTTACTATGACTAAGTTTCCTACCACCAGATTGGGCTGAGTTTGTTTTCATTTTGGCCTTTGCTGCAACGAAGTAAGGTATTCTTGATACTATCGTCGCCAAAACCCTTGAAACATATTTTATATATGTTGCCAATAATTGAGCTTGTTTATATTAACTTCGGCTAGGTCTACTTCTTGTACCATGGTGTAGGGTCGACCAATAAGGAAGCGGTGTGGTGATAGATACCTGACCTTAGAATCTGGAGCAACACCAAGAGGTCTTGAATTTACAACCGCTTCGATTTGAGCCAACAAGGTGTGCATCTGTTCAAGGGCAAATTCTGTGTTCATTATGACTCGTTTAAGATGCAGCTTCACGGATCGAACAGCCGATTCCCATATTCTACCCCAATGTGGGGCTAGTGGAGGAATATAATTCCATTGTATTCCGTCTTCAGCTAAAGATGCAGATACAATTTCATTATGGACTTCAGACATTATTGCTTTGTGCATCTCGCTTAATTCTCGAGAAGCACCAAGAAAGTTTCTTCCGTTATCGCTGTATATCTGACGGCATTTTCCCCTTCGGGCTATAAACCTTCGTAAGTCTGCAATAAAACATTCCGTGCTTCAATCTGTAACAAGTTCCATGTGGATAGCGGAAGTGACAAGGCAAACATGTACTGTTTAACAAATTCATCGCGGTTCCGTTTCACACCAAGGATCTACTTACTCTTACCCGTACCTTGTGTTGCTCAGCTGGCAGATGGCCAGACTGGCTAGACGATGGACATGTTAGCTTCACTATTACTACCACACTGACAACTTAGGCAAATGTGCACGGCTATGGCTGGTCGGGCCTGGGCGGTGGTACGTTGGAGTAATAGTGAAAGCGACACAATACAACTTTTGTGTCAGTGTAAAAAAAATAACCTGCCGTTTCTTCCTCGTAGGACCAGGTGCTATTGCCTACGATTAAATATACCCTCCCCTAAACCATGGTAACCGTTGACATTTCACAGGCTACCCCTTTTATGTATCACCACTCGATACATACCTACCACTCGATACCTACCTTTATAGCCGCTTTAAATTATAACCAAAACATTTTCGAATTCATTTTAAAATCCAAGAGAATATATTCAATATTATTATTATTCTTATTTGTTAAATATAAATTACAATATGTGTGACTTAAGCCATCGGGCTAATAAAACTGTTCCCTAAGTTCGAACTTTATTACAATGTAAACTGGACCTGCCATTAAATTTCACTTAAATATATTCCTCTTGGTATCAATCAATGTATACCGCAAGGGTTGTTGTGTGTTCAGGGACGCTATGGTATGAATTGATTTTATTTTTGTTTTCGTTGTGTGCCTTAAATTTGAAATATTTTTCCTTCTCTTAATTACTATTAAACTGTATAACATTCGAGATTACATTTGTTTGTGATTAAAGTGGTTCGCTTCTATAAAAATTGAGAGGTTTAATATTTAAATTTGCACTCATTTGCGGTTTCTCTTAACTTATAATCATAACACGTTTTCAAGCTAAATCCAAACTTAAATTCCCCTTATTAGGTTTATGTTTCTTATTATTCAATGACCGGCAAAACAGTATATGTTTAAATTTGAATTAATATTTTTCAAATTTGTCAACGCTATTCTAATCTTGATGTTAAATAAATTTTGTTTTGAATTTGTTACCACTGTTCTAAACTAAAATTTAATTTAAAATCTAAATAAAGTTTAAAATTTACTTTATTTCTCAATTTTATTTTCAATTAATGTGGTTTATAATCTTGATTTAAGTCACTTTTGGTTTTTTCCTTTTTTTTCTATCTCTACTGCTTTTCATGGGTTAACAAATTGAACTTAACTCAAATTTATTTATCATCCGTTGACCCACAGAATTGAATTCCAATTTCAATTGATATTAAAGTTAAATTTTCTTGCTTATATGAAAGTTCTTAATTCAAATTTAACCGAACTTTGTTTTCCGATTGTTCACAATGCTAGCTTATATTTAAATTTGAATTCAGTTATTCTTCGACGGTTTTAATTTATTACCACTGTTATACTTGAAGGCGGATTAATTGTATCTCTCAATTTTGTCTTACTTCACGACCACTGTTATACATTTAGATTCAAATCAATTTTGTTTTCTATATGGCAACACTGTTTACAATTCGATTTGACTTAATTTTGTTTTTTTATTTGTCATTATTACGCAAACGATTTTAAATTCAATTTCAATTCATTTGTGGTTTTTCTTTTTCGTGTAAATAAATCTAGATCTAAATTCAATTTGATTTAATATTGTTTTTATTTTTCTAGAGGATTTTAAAATTAACTTAAATTTATTGGTGGTGATTTTTCTTTTGTGAAATTTTAAATCTAAAATTTAATCGGAATTTAATTTTTTCATTTTCAACAAACTATTCTCAATTCAAAATTATTTTGTTTACCAACATATTCCATTATTAACAAAATAATCTTGAATTCCGAACTAATTTATTATGGTTTTTGCTTTTTAAAACAATTAATTATTGTCACTTTTAAGTTAAACAAATTTATGCTCCAGATTGCGCTGAGGATTTACTGCCGAAAAATTTTATTTTGCATGCCCAAAACATGCGTGGTTAAATATAGGTGGCCGTTTCTTTTTTGGTTAGGCAAAAGAAGCCGGTCAAAAGAAAACTAAACGAAATAACGTCAGACGTATCTGAAACTAAATTTATGCTCCAAATTGAGCTGAGTATTTACTGCCGCAATAAAATATTGCATGCCCAAAACATGCGTGGTCAAATATAGGTGGCCGTTTCTTTTTTGTTAGGCAAAAGAAGCCGGTCAAAAGAAAACTAAAAAAAAACCCGAGATCGGAAACCGAGCGCGTAATTAAAACGTACCTAGGTGAGTCAAATACAAACTTAGATATCAAAAACTAACTACTTTCAACTTATCTGGATCTCCAACTACGGGAGGGTCTCTGGTGGAAAATGTTATTTCCGTCACTCGATCACAGTTGTGGTATGATGATTATATCGACTTCCTGGGATACAGGTTGTGGATGCTGAACTATATTTTTTGCTGCTTTAATGGACGTCATTGAACTGCTATTGTTGCCGGGTGGATGATTGATATTCTTGTCTGTTGTATGATGATGTTAATGGTGGTGCTTTTGTTATCGCAGATTTTGTTGCTGTCCTTGTTTAGGTTCAATTTAAGGTTGCACTACTGTTGCTATCAGATTATGTTATTTTATTTTGTTACTAGATGCTTGTTGAGTTTTCACTATTGTTGTTAACGATTGGCTATTGTTTCAATTTGGATATGATGGAGCAGCTGTTGTTGCACTTTGTTGATATCGGAGTTTGTTATTATATTTTTTTGATAAATATTTGTTATATTTGCACTTTTGTTGTCGTCGGGTGGCTATTGTTGTAATTTGGGTGGTAGTGGGATGTCAGTGGTGGTTGTTGTTATTACCAACCTATTATGGTGGAACGTTTATGGTGGTTGTTGATTTGGCCCGTAGTGATGCGCCTTTTGGCCATCCGAGGGTGAGTATTGAGCCGGGTTATGCTGTTGTTACAATCGCACCCTGCCTAAAAGTTAACTTTATGTTGACCCGCTACAACTATACCTCCGGCTGCTGATTGTAGCTGCTATGTTAAGTACACTTAGTGTTTTACTGGAGCTAATTGAAATTACGGCAGCACATTGTCTTATGTGACGGCCGGCTAACCTGGTTATATCAACCCCTTTCCAGCGTTCGGTGCTATAGTGGTCACTCCGCGTAATCAACACTAACCATGTCGTGGGTGTAGACAAAGCCTCCAACCTGTCGTCTTCGTTGTTTATATTCCACCCTACTGGCTATTCCCGGAACTTCGGTGGTGTTTCTTCGCTGGGTTCCAAATTCTCCACAAGCTGCCTTCTAGCTTTCCTCGGCAATTCGCTTTTCTTTATTTCTTCACTGCCGTCCTGTATACCAAAAATGAGTTTCATTTTAGCTATCAGCCGTTCTGTTTCCTCAATTATCGCACTTTTAAATTCACAGGACTTACCTTTATCTATCCCAGTTTATCCGTGGTTAATGTTGGTACTGGTCCTCACGATTTTTGCGGCTTAAATTTTCCATAGACTTCCACTTCCCACGACGTACCAATTGAAAAGGCCGGATGCAAAAATTGCCTTCCGCCTTTTTGCTTACGGCCATTCTGACTTGCCAACAACTGCAACCTACTTCACGCTATTGGTTGATAAACCTAGTAGTATTACATGTCACTTCTAGTCGACATATTCAAATTTGTCCATCTGGCACCCTTTGACTTTTTCCACTGATCAGGGTTGTAATCAACCGGCCAGTGTCGTCAACACGGCACACATCCTCATAGGTGGTGGAAGATTTTTATCATATTAGCAAATTAAATTTGCTAATATGATAAATTTCAAACTATTGCTCAAAAGTTATCATCTCAGACTTTTAAATCTTTTGCGTGATATACACCCTGGAATTTTCCTTGTAGATTTTCAACTTCATAAAGATTATTTCCAACTGGCTTTAAGATTCGACATTTTACAAACTTTTTGCACAATTTCGCCGAGATTTGCTTGGAAAAGTCTGAAAGTTGAAAATTGCGTCGGAATACCTCCTGACCAGGCCTGAATTTTGTCTCCCGACATCTCGCATTATAGCGTTTTGCATTGACTGTATAGCTTTTGTGTAGTTGTTGTTTCACATTATCACGAACTATTTCTAAAAATTCACTCCGGTTCTCCAAACGGTTTTCTGGATCTTCTAACAAATCTAGTTTCCTAGCTAATTTGTAAGCTGATGCATGAGTAATCATGTTGGTTCCGAACAGTAGAAAGTAAGGTGTCACGCCTGTAGCTGAATGTACAGCCGACCTTAACGCGCATTCTATCTCACAAAGATGTAGATCCCAATCACTTTGATTCGATTCCAAATACGAACGTATGGCTGCTAAAACTGACTGGTTCACTCTTTCAGAAGCGTTGGCCTGTGGCGCGTAATTTGCTGTGCGTATGTGTTCTATTCCAAAACATTCCATCAACTCTGCAAAATCTTTACTGACAAACTGTTGTCCGTTATCGGAAATAAGCGTTTCCGGACATCCAAATTTATAGAAAACTTCCTGTATTAAAAAGTTGATAACATTCTTTGATGTAGCTTTAGACATCGCTTTCAGTAAAACATATTTTGAAAAATAATCAAGAACGATAAATATGAAACAATTGCCTCTTTTAGAGCGGACATAGGGACCTAAAAAGTCAATGTATACACGCTGAAACGGTCTACATGCATTGGGTTCTTTTCCCATAGGTGGTTTTAAAACGCTATTTGCAGGCTTACATTCCTTACATGTATCGCAACGATTGATATATTCTCTCACTTGGACGTTTAAATGTGGCCAGTAGAAATATTCCCTTATCCGATGTATGGTTTTTCCTATGCCTCCGTGAGCAACATTTGGTGGTTCGTGTGCTTTCGATATGATTTTCTCAGTTAATCCTGACGGAATCCATAATTTCCATGCGTGGTTTTCTCCATCAATATCCCCGTCATACCTAATTGTTCGCTTATACACAAAATTATCGACAACTTTAATATCGGGAAGACTAGTCTGATTATTCTTAACGGTTTCTATTAAATCCTTATAATCTGAGCTACTAAATTCTGGTGAAGTTAAGTCTATCAAACGGTTGTCAAATAATTCGATCTCATCCATCGAATATCTCGACAAAGTATCTGGTACTATATTCTGTGCTCCTTTTCTATGACGAATCTCAAATGAGAAAGTTTGAAGTTGTAAACTCCATCGAGCAAGACGACCACTTAAATCACGTTGTGACATCAGCCATTTTAACGACGAGTGATCGGTGATCACTACAAAGTTCATAAGCTCCACATAAGGTCTGAAACGTTTTACGGCAGTGATAACTGCTAAACATTCACGCTCAGTCACCGAATAGTTTTTCTGAGCCGGCGTTAACTTTTTCGAAAAATATGCGATCGGGTGTTCTCCACTCTCAGAGTCTTCCTGAAATAATACTGCTCCCATACCAACATCAGATGCATCGCACTGTATAAAAAATGGTTTGTTGAAATCCGGATGTGTCAACACTGGGCTTGCAGTCAGACATTCTTTCAGTTTGTCAAAAGCTTCTTTAGCTTCGTCTGGAAACGAAAATTTCTTGCTCTTTTTCAAAGTATCGCTGATTGGTGAGGTAAGAGAAGCGAAATCCGCGATAAATCTGCGGTACCAACCTGTAGTACCTAAGAAACTGCGTACCTGTTTCGGTGTTTTTGGATACTGAAAATTAATAATAGCCTGAATCTTTTCTGGGTCGGGTTTCAATTGTCCTCCCCCCACGATGTATCCTAAATATTTTAATTCCGCGCATCCGAACTTAGATTTGCTAACATTGATGGTTAATCCAGCCTTATTAAGGCAATCGGCAACTTTTGCCAAAATCCGAACATGTTCCTCAAAGTCTGGAGATACCACCAGCAGATCATCCAAATAGACAAAAACTTTCTCTCTAAGTCGCGCTGGAATCACCTTGTCCATTAAACGGCATAACCTTTGGGCCGCATTGCACAACCCAAAAGGCATGACCGTGAAATGGTACAAGGGTCTTCCAGGCACTGTGAAAGCTGTTTTCTCTCGGCTCTGTTCTGCCAGGGGTATCTGCCAGAACGCATCCTTCAGATCAATGCTGGATATAAAATGGGTATCCCCCAACCGACTTAAGAGTCCCTCGATGTGTGGGAATGGATATGCGTCCTTAACCGTCAAATCATTGAGCCGCCGCGCATCCAAACAAATCCTTACTTTTTCTCCTTTCTGCACAAATGTTACCCGATTGTTCCACGGGCTTTCACTCGGCTCAATTACTCCTAATGACAACATCCTATCCAGCTCTCCATACATTAATTTCTGCACCGCCGGTGACACTGGGTAATGTTTCTCTTTAATTGGAACAGCCGCTCCTGTATCGATGTGATGATTTTCCAGTGAAGTTTTACCTAGGCCTTTGCGCGTAAAACAAGGGAACGAATCTATAACAGTTTCCAATAATCCCCGCTGTTGTGGATTCAAAACATGCATTCTCGGAAACGAATCATTCTCGACCCCTGTTGAGCAGGTATCCATACTATCTACATTAAATCTTATCAAGTTAAATGCCTTCATGAAGTCTAGACCTAAATAAAGTGGTAACTTGAGAGACGGAACTAAAAAGAAATCTATCGGCTTACTAATTTTATTAAACGAAATATCCGACCTAACACGACCAATTATAGGATTCAACCTCCCATCTGCTGTTCTTATTTCAGATTCAAAGGGATAAATAACAAGGTTAGCTTTTTCGATGAAATCCAAACAGTTCTTTCCAAGTACTGTCACTGATGCTCCGCTGTCTAATAATCCTTGTATAGGTTGTCCGTTTATATCGATGGTGGTGTAAATCCTTGTATCTGATCCTTCATAAATACTTGCTGCCGAAATTTCAAATCAAACGCGTTTTCTTTCTTTATATCTGTTTCTTGCTCTTAGAATTTTTTTCGTTGGTCCAAAAATTCTTTCTTTGGCTTTCTCATATTCTTCCATCCGTACGTGTAATGGTTTTAGTGGGTAAATCCGGTTTAAATGTTCTTGCTGGGTAACTTTTTGTAAAATATTCGTGTGAGATTCTTCATGACGTATATCGGGTTTACACTCTTTTATTGCTGCTTGGGATACGGTGCCCTGGAACGTGTCTCCATCCCAACACGAGACAAGTTCGCCTTTGGGTTTCCCTGGCATACTGGACATCGTGGCGTAACTGTGTTTTCGAGTCCGCATTTGTAGCAAAACAAATTTCTCTTTTCCTCAGCACAATCCATAAATGTGTGACCTTCAACTTTACAATTCCAGCAGATTAATTTTCTCGGAACTGTGGATAATGCCTCCACCTCCGGAGTATCATCCGTTGTAACTACTTCACACTCTATCTCATTAACTGATCTAGCAGGGAATCTATTGTGGAAATTGCGATGACTACCTAACAGATTTTCAGCACGACGACATTCCTTGGCGAAATGTGCCAAACTGACAACTTGAACTGAAAACAATAATTGAGCCATAGGTGCTCTGAGATTACCTTTCATTATGCTAACTAAATCTTTTTCACTAATTGGACTACGAAGCTGGTTACGTAAACGAATTACCGCATTATAAAAGTCATCAAAAGTTTCTTGATTTTGTTGTCTCCTGTCTAGTATTTTTCTCTGGATGTCGAAATCACTGTCAAAACGATGAAATTGTGAAATTAAGGCTGCTTTAAATTCTCTCCATCTAGACACATTATTGAATCTTCTGTGGTCCCAAAACCACTCCAGTGCTGGTCCACTTAATAAATGATGAAAAGATTTCAAAACATCTTTCCATTCACATCCATAATCCGACTGTAGGGTTTCTACTCGAAAAACAAAATCTTCGATGCTGGTTGTACGTGTAGTACCATCAAAAACAATACCCCATTTGTCAATTCGTAGACTTGAACTATGCGACGTCTGTCTTTGACTTGTTGGTAACGACGTAGGAACTTCTAGTTGAGTGGGAAACTCGCTAGTGAAATTTGTATTTGGGTTATACGCTACGTTAGGCCATTGCCGAACTTGTAGCTGTCTTTGAGATGGATTAGAGAATGATGGAGGAGGTTGACTTAAGTCTGGGAAATTAGTACTATCTCTTGGTTGTGAATGATTGGCTTGTAACCGTTGAGAAGGGCCATGTAAGCTTTGCTGAATTATTCTGGGTACTAAGTCTAATAATCTGTCTTCAAAATTTCTTAGATCCTCATGAGTTATACTTCTTTCAGATCGACTAGGTTCTGGACGACTGACATAATTCGGAGGTGGTCTTAAAGGAACATTCTGCTGTCTAAATGCTTCCCTTACTCCTCGCGCACTGATACTACTAAACGGTGGGGTTGTGATAGAGCTGTTGGCGGAAAAACTTCCTCCACTTGCGTCTAAATCTTCAGCTCTATTGGCTTCCATAATAGTGGCGTTCAAATCCTGTCTCCTAGGAATTGCTCCAGCAGTATTTATCGACGTAGTACTGGTTGTAGTCGTCATCCCGGTAGTGGTAACGATTGGATCGTCGTTTTTACTAGTAGACCGTGTCCCTACCATTGTTGACTAATAAACAAAACAAACTAAACTCCAGCTAAATACTACAGAAGTAAATTCCAATACTGCTCAACCAAACTATCTTAAAGATCAAACCAATTTCAAAGTAACCCTCAAAGGCTTAAACGTAAAATCAAAGTGTAAAGCAAATCAAGTAAAACGAATATCCGCGAAAATAAAAGTATAACGAACCGTACTTATTAAATAAGTTTCCCGCCCGATAAACAAAACAAACTCAACTCGGAAAATCAAATTCCCAAGTCGAAGTAGGTTAAGGTAATACAATTTGTTACTAAATATGAGACAAAGCAGAAAAAAAATATTGCTGAAATAACAATATACAACTCTACACCTAGTTCGTAAATCCTTGCCAAATTAAAGCAAGTAGCATAAACTCTGAAAATCAAATTTGTCTAAATAAAATCCGGTAAGCGCAATTTTATTTGTGACGTAAAGCCGATAAAAATAACTGTTATTCGCGTAAATAAACGTATACGTAGCTATACTTCGCAAATAAATTTTCCGAAAGATATACAAAGCGACTTAGCCTGGAAAATCGAATTCCCAAGTCAAATCAGGTAAACGCAATATAATTTATCACCGAATGTTTTTCGAATCAAAGAATCTAAAGATTATCAACGATAATCAAAGTGTAATAATTTATACCTAGTAAAGAAATTCACTAGAAGAAATGAAAACGCAATAAATTCAGTAAATCTGATTTCAGGTCAAATCGGGCAAATGTCAATGTGATGTAAAGCAGGTAAAACAAATTCCACGAAAATATAAGTATTCTAAACTATATAAATTTAATTTGAAATTTTCAAAAGGTATGCTGAAATAAAATAAATTTAGGTAATCCGATTCTCAATTCAAATCGGGTAAAATAAAATAATCAATATGAAAAAATATAGGATAAAAGTATTTATAAAAATGATCAATGCAAAAAAACAGAAGATATATGTTCGCAATAAAATTTCAAACGGTAGACAAAAACCAAATAAATTTCGAAAATTGGATTTCAAAGTCAAATCCAGTAAGCGTTCAGTAATATATCAGTAAGTAAATTCTACTGATAGGTTACTTCGTTAATGAATAAATATAAAAGTGTTCAAAAATTTCATAATGGCTAAGATGGTATCGAGATGGTGATTAAAAAAAATTGGGAAGAAACGCAGAACGAGCTAGGTTAAACTATTGGTTATATCAAGTATCTATCGGAAATTAAGCAGTAAAAACAAAGCGGCAAGCAAACTTTAATCTAAAATTGTCTAAGCTAGGCCTCACCTCAATTCACTACTAAACTATTGCCAAAGAATCGTTGCAATTAAAGAATCCCTAAATCAAATCTGTAAGACTAACGAAATCTCAGCTAAAGTCTCTTTGTTAATAAAGCCCCGGTGGCATACTAATTGTTACATTGGTGACTAATCGGACTCACCAAAGCTTTCCTAATTCACGTAAAATTTCAATCCCCTAAATACCGAATGATAACCTCAAGTCTGTTCCTAAATGTGGATAATCTTGACTACATACACCAGTAAACCATATAACTATTCAAGACTGTGCCCAAAATTGGTCAATCTTGAATACCTATACTAGTAAACCTTTTACCTAATCAAGGCCGTGCCCCACGTTGGGCGCCATTTCTGTACCGTACTGGATAACAATAACAAAATTCATCGCGGTTCCGTTTCACACCAAGGATCTACTTACTCTTACCCGTACCTTGTGTTGCTCAGCTGGCAGATGGCCAGACTGGCGAGACGATGGACATGTTAGCTTCACTATTACTACCACACTGACAACTTAGGCAAATGTGCACGGCTATGACTCGTCGGGCCTGGGCGGTGGTACGTTGGAGTAATAGTGAAAGCGACACAATACAACTTTTGTGTCAGTGTAAAAAAAATAACCTGCCGTTTCTTCCTCGTAGGACCAGGTGCTATTGCCTACGATTAAATATACCCTCCCCTAAACCATGGTAACCGTTGACATTTCACAGGCTACCCCTTTTATGTATCACCACTCGATACCTACCTTTATAGCCGCTTTAAATTATTACCAAAACATTTTCAAATTCATTTTAAAATCCAAGAGAATATATTCAATATTATTA
Organism: Pollenia griseotomentosa; assembly: GCA_963931875.1. NCBI lineage: Eukaryota > Metazoa > Arthropoda > Insecta > Diptera > Polleniidae > Pollenia > Pollenia griseotomentosa. The sequence continues at coordinate 141,378,086 of OZ007561.1, read as the reverse complement.
TTATTCTTATTTGTTAAATATAAATTACAATATGTGTGACTTAAGCCATCGGGCTAATAAAACTGTTCCCTAAGTTCGAACTTTATTACAATGTAAACTGGACCTGCCATTAAATTTCACTTAAATATATTCCTCTTGGTATCAATCAATGTATACCGCAAGGGTTGTTGTGTGTTCAGGGACGCTATGGTATGAATTGATTTTATTTTAGTTTTCGTTGTGTGCCTTAAATTTGAAATATTTTTCCTTCTCTTAATTACTATTAAACTGTATAACATTCGAGATTACATTTGTTTGTGATTAAAGTGGTTCGCTTCTATTAAAATTGAGAGGTTTAATATTTAAATTTGCACTCATTTGCGGTTTCTCTTAACTTATAATCATAACACGTTTTCAAGCTAAATCCAAACTTAAATTCCCCTTATTGGGTTTATGTTTCTTATTATTCAATGACCGGCAAAACAGTATATGTTTAAATTTGAATTAATATTTTTCAAATTTGTCAACGCTATTCTAATCTTGATGTTAAATAAATTTTGTTTTGAATTTGTTACCACTGTTCTAAACTAAAATTTAATTTAAAATCTAAATAAAGTTTAAAATTTACTTTATTTCTCAATTTTATTTTCAATTAATGTGGTTTATAATCTTGATTTAAGTCACTTTTGGTTTTTTCCTTTTTTTTCTATCTCTACTGCTTTTCATGGGTTAACAAATTGAACTTAACTCAAATTTATTTATCATCCGTTGACCCACAGAATTGAATTCCAATTTCAATTGATATTAAAGTTAAATTTTCTTGCTTATATGAAAGTTCTTAATTCAAATTTTACCGAACTTTGTTTTCCGATTGTTCACAATGCTAGCTTATATTTAAATTTGAATTCAGTTATTCTTCGACGGTTTTAATTTATTACCACTGTTATACTTGAAGGCGGATTAATTTTATCTCTCAATTTTGTCTTACTTCACGACCACTGTTATACATTTAGATTCAAATCAATTTTGTTTTCTATATGGCAACACTGTTTACAATTCGATTTGACTTAATTTTGTTTTTTTATTTGTCATTAGTACGCAAACGATTTTAAATTCAATTTCAATTCATTTGTGGTTTTTCTTTTTCGTGTAAATAAATCTAGATCTAAATTCAATTTGATTTAATATTGTTTTTATTTTTCTAGAGGATTTTAAAATTAACTTAAATTTATTGGTGGTGATTTTTCTTTTGTGAAATTTTAAATCTAAAATTTAATCGGAATTTAATTTTTTAATTTTCAACAAACTATTCTCAATTCAAAATTATTTTGTTTACCAACATATTCCATTATTAACAAAATAATCTTGAATTCCGAACTAATTTATTATGGTTTTTGCTTTTTAAAACAATTAATTATTGTCACTTTTAAGTTAAACAAATTTATGCTCCAGATTGCGCTGAGGATTTACTGCCGAAAAATTTTATTTTGCATGCCCAAAACATGCGTGGTCTAATATAGGTGGCCGTTTCTTTTTTGGTTAGGCAAAAGAAGCCGGTCAAAAGAAAACTAAACGAAATAACGTCAGACGTATCTGAAACTAAATTTATGCTCCAAATTGAGCTGAGTATTTACTGCCGCAATAAAATATTGCATGCCCAAAACATGCGTGGTCAAATATAGGTGGCCGTTTCTTTTTTGTTAGGCAAAAGAAGCCGGTCAAAAGAAAACTAAAAAAAAAACCCGAGATCGGAAACCGAGCGCGTAATTAAAACGTACCTAGGTGAGTCAAATACAAACTTAGATATCAAAAACTAACTACTTTCAACTTATCTGGATCTCCAACTACGGGAGGGTCTCTGGTGGAAAATGTTATTTCCGTCACTCGATCACAGTTGTGGTATGATGATTATATCGACTTCCTGGGATACAGGTTGTGGATGCTGAACTATATTTTTTGCTGCTTTAATGGACGTCATTGAACTGCTATTGTTGCCGTCTCTGCGGGTGGATGATTGATATTCTTGTCTGTTGTATGATGATGTTGATGGTGGTGCTTTTGTTATCGCAGATTTTGTTGCTGTCCTTGTTTAGGTTCAATTTAAGGTTGCACTACTGTTGCTATCAGATTATGTTATTTTATTTTGTTACTAGATGCTTGTTGAGTTTTCACTATTGTTGTTAACGATTGGCTATTGTTTCAATTTGGATATGATGGAGCAGCTGTTGTTGCACTTTGTTGATATCGGAGTTTGTTATTATATTTTTTTGATAAATATTTGTTATATTTGCACTTTTGTTGTCGTCGGGTGGCTATTGTTGTAATTTGGGTGGTAGTGGGATGTCAGTGGTGGTTGTTGTTATTACCAACCTATTATGGTGGAACGTTTATGGTGGTTGTTGATTTGGCCCGTAGTGATGCGCCTTTTGGCCATCCAAGGGTGAGTATTGAGCCGGGTTATGCTGTTGTTACAATCGCACCCTGCCTAAAAGTTAACTTTATGTTGACCCGCTACAACTATACCTCCGGCTGCTGATTGTAGCTGCTATGTTAAGTACACTTAGTGTTTTACTGGAGCTAATTGAAATTACGGCAGCACATTGTCTTCTGTGACGGCCGGCTAACCTGGTTATATCAACCCCTTTCCAGCGTTCGGTGCTATAGTGGTCACTCCGCGTAATCAACACTAACCATGTCGTGGGTGTAGACAAAGCCTCCAACCTGTCGTCTTCGTGGTTTATATTCCACCCTACTGGCTATTCCCGGAACTTCGGTGGTGTTTCTTCGCTGGGTTCCAAATTCTCCACAAGCTGCCTTCTAGCTTTCCTCGGCAATTCGCTTTTCTTTATTTCTTCACTGCCGTCCTGTATACCAAAAATGAGTTTCATTTTAGCTATCAGCCGTTCTGTTTCCTCAATTATCGCACTTTTAAATTCACAGGACTTACCTTTATCTATCCCAGTTTATCCGTGGTTAATGTTGGTACTGGTCCTCACGATTTTTGCGGCTTAAATTTTCCATAGACTTCCACTTCCCACGACGTACCAATTGAAAAGGCCGGATGCAAAAATTGCCTTCCGCCTTTTTGCTTACGGCCATTCTGACTTGCCAACAACTGCAACCTACTTCACGCTATTGGTTGATAAACCTAGTAGTATTACATGTCACTTCTAGTCGACATATTCAAATTTGTCCATCTGGCACCCTTTGACTTTTTCCACTGATCAGGGTTGTAATCAACCGGCCAGTGTGGTCAACACGGCACAAACAAACAGGCATATGTATCCCTTAGATTTTCGGCTATTTCTTCCAGAAAACTGTTTGAAGAGTAAAGGGCCAGCATAATCACAACTAGTATTTTCAAACGGAAAGGCTTGACGCGCACAAAAGCTTGGCAAGTCGGCCATGAGCTGTTGGGTCATACGGGTCAATTTTCTTATAAGGTTTCGAGCTCCAAGAATCCAATAAGTTTGGCATGCAATCACAAACAACGCTGAGACTCCAGGGTGAAGATTTCGCATGTGTAAATCGTCTAAGATCAGTTTAGTAACGACGCTGTATTTCGGCAAAATGATAGGTTTTTGTGTAGCAACATCAAGTTCCGAGTTACTTAAACGACCGCCGACACGCAATAATCCGCTTATATCGATAAATGGGTGGAGTTTTAGTATTCGGGATCGAGCACTAATAGGATGATAATTTTGTAAACGTAGTCGTTCCTCATTGAAGGTGTTTTGCGAATACTTCAGTAGGACTAATTTAGCACGCTGAATGTTCTCAAAAGTGAGACCAGAAGCGTTAATTGTTTGAGGATGTTTAGTTGCGTAAACAAATTTAAACATGTATGCCAATATGCGCACCATTTTTGTCCATTTAGAGACCCGATTCAGAAGATTATCTATTGGATTGTAGTCTTCGACAGTTATGACCATAGAGTGAGTATTAGATTTTAGAGCTACCATCGCTTCAGGGTCTGTAATGAGATTAAAGTTATTAGAAGGATTTAAAGCAGCAGTATACATCAAAGATTCGCTTAGCCATTTAGGCCCTTTCCACCACAATTCAAAACTTAGTAGGTTGGCGGCAGGCATTTCCCGGGATGCGCAATCTGCAGGGTTATCCTTGGAGGAAACGTGATCCCAGAATCTTCGAGGCAGCCTTTCTAAAATCTCTGACGTTCGGTTGGCTTCAAAGGTTTTCAATTTTAAAGGTGTCTGTGAAAGCCAAGACAAAACTATTGTTGAGTCACACCATGCACGGATTTCAAGTACTTTGTGTGGTAGTGCATTTTCAATCCTTTTGAGCAGGCGAGCTAGCAAAAGAGCTCCACATAATTCCAACCGGGGAAGCGATTTTTGCTCTTTAGGAGCAACACGAGTTTTGGAAGCGATAAGTGACATATAAGTTAATCCAGAATTGTCAACAAGCCTCAAATAAACTGCTGCAGAGTAGGCTTGGATGGAGGCATCCGAAAACCCATGCAGTTCAAACGATTTGTTATCATTGGGAATAAATCGAGATAATTTGAAGTTTTCCAAGGCATGCAAATCCTCTCGATACTGTGACCACACAGCGGTAAGATTTTGCGAGCATAGTTCTCTTAGTAAAATTTTGAACCGAACCACTATTGGAGCTAAGAGTCCCATTGGGTCAAATATTCTAGACACGTCAGATAGTACCTGTCTTTTTGTTGAGACTGGATTTCTTATTAAAGTAATTTTATAGCCAAGTTTACCGTCGTCAGGCTTCCAGAAGACTCCCAGAACCTTTTTAGTCCGTCATTTGGAGATTTCAAAAACGAAAAATCTTGAGTATTCGCCGATATACTGGGTCAGTTAGAAATCCATTTCCTTAACTCCAGGTCTGCGCGAGACAGCAAACATATTAATTAATTTCGTTTTAAAATGATTTAACTTTTTATTTGTTTATAATGTATAATTTTGTATCAATATCGCATTTAAAAATTTTTTTCAATATCTTTTAATGTTTGAAGCTGGGTTTTAATAAAAAAAATAACATTAGGATTAGTATTTTGATTTATGAGCTTTTTAAAATTGGAAAGTTTAAAACTTTAATAAAAAATTAAAAAATTTACAATATGCCTTTTTTAGTATTTTCATGTTTTTTTTAAATTAATTTATAATACAATTGATAATGCAAATTAAAATTCATATTGAGCACCAATGAAAATACGTATAAGAATCATTGAACTTCATTGGTTTTCGCACTCATTAAAATGGATATTTCAAATCAATGAAAATCCTTATTCATCCCTGAACTTTTAATGACGAGCCGTTTAACTAATGCAAACCCATTCTCGTCAATGACACTCTAATGTTAAAATCTTGCATGTTTTGCTAAAAAGAACGAGTGCATTATCCTTGGAACCCATGCAAATTTTACTTCCTTTGCATGTCTTTATTTGTCCGGTTATTATGTACTACCTATTATGTATGATAATGACCTGACGAATTGCCATATTTTTACAAAATTTAATAGGTTTAAATTGTTTTCGGTTATACTTTCCGTACAAATTTTTCTAAAAACACATTATAAATCATTTAATTTCTATAAAAACGTAAAAAAGTCCATCTAAATAAAGAAGTTTCATTCAAAGTAATTAAGTTCTAATATTAGTGATTTATAAATTTTGGGCAAGAAGATTTTAGTTTGGGAGCTATGAAGATCATACGTCACATGAAATCTTAAGGGTTCTTACAGCCAGGCCCACGATGTCACACGTTAACGTTCGCATAGAAAATTACATTTAAAACAAAAACAATTTCTAAAATTTGTTTTTGTTTTAAATGTAATTTTCTATACGAACGTTAACGTGTGACATCGTGGGCCTGGCTGTTAATTTAATATTATGTACATATTTTGATTCGATGTAATATGGAAGATAATTTGATAAGATTCTAATTAAAAAAACTCTTTGAAAAAATATGTATTTTTCTAAATTAATTCTTAATGGAATAGTTAAGCACTTATATATACATGCTTTGTTTAAAAATGATCATAAATATGGAAGGTGGAATTTTCAAATTAAAAGCTTCTTAAGTTCCATTAGTTTTACCTTTTGGTACTAAATACTTGAGTTTTTTGTTCTTTCATATATAAAACTTTATAATAATACGGGTTTTCTTTTCACAAAAAATAAACCGAAGTCACCTATTTAATAGAAAACTATCAACACTGTTGATTTATATGTTTAATGAACAAACAAAACTTAAAAGCAAAATATACAGAATTTAAAGAGAATAAATATACAGGGTTATTTGACAATTTCAATAGAGCATTTGTTATTTTTTTATATTTCTACATCTCCCTTTTTTTTCTTTTTAATTATGACTTTGCTGTTTTGCTTATTACATTTTTACAATTTTATAATTTGTGGTTATTTCATTTCTAATTACAATAAAAAATTTTTTTTTTTTTACAATAATTTCAACGTTTTCTTAAATACCATGAATTCCTACGAAGTATCTTTCCATTTTTCTCTATTAAATATGATCTTGGAGTTTTATGTTTTTCAATAATACTACCTGGAACCCAGTATTTACCATCTTTTATCCATACATTCTCCCCTTTTTCAAATTCATTTTGATTTTTAACATTTTTGTCGTAATATTTTTTATTAATTCTATTATTACTATTAAAAACAGGAATTATTTTTTCCACTATTTCATTATTTTTATAAAATTTTTCTTTTCCAGGAACCAGGGTTCTTGTTTGTCTACCAAAAAGTAGTTGAGTTGGTGTTAAATTAGAGTTTTTTATAGGAGTATTTCTATATTCCAATAAAGCATGCCAAAAATTACTTCTTTCTTTATGGCACTTCATTATAAGCTTTTTTGCAATTTGTTCCATCCTTTCTGCAAATCCATTTGACTTTGGATATAGTGGACTCACTGTTGTGATTTTTATATCAAGATCTTTAGCCCATTTTTTGAGCTCAAAAGATCCAAAGGGAACATTGTCTGCTATGATTTCCAAAGGATAGCCATGTATTGAAAAAATTATGTTAAGTTTTTCACAAATTGCTTTTGCGGTGTTTTTAACAATTGACACAATATCTAAATACTTTGAAAAATAATCACCTAAAGGGTGGTTAAATTGTAAGGGCCGATGTTGAATGTGAACCACACCTAACCTAGCATTTACACATGCCACTGCCAGTTCGAAAAACTCAATACACTCACACTTTTTTACTAATACACTCACATTTTTCGCAATGGCAGCTCCAGTGGCAGCAAAAATTGCATGCGAGTGGAAATTTGGCACTTGCATGCCATTAAATGACAAAACGATAAACAATGTTACCCTGTTTAAAATTTAATGCAAACTAACTGGATTATTGTCAAATTTTAATTAAAGTTTTGACTTGATAAATGTATTATTATGATTAATTTTTTGAAACGCGCATTACTAAAAGCAAGTTTGTCAATTATAGAACATTAATATTGTTAAAATAATGCTTATAAAAATAAATGATAACCATTCCCCCAAAAATGGGCTTATATAATTGGCTCGGTAACTCTCTTTGGTTTTTTGGTACATTTTTTTAATTTGAGAAGTAAACAAATTAACTCAAGTTTGCGCTTCGACGACATTTTGATAATGTATTCGTAGTGGCATATGTAAACACAAAAGCAAATGGCATGAGATTCGACAATTTCGAACAATGTTTCTTTGATAATATGTATACAACAGTGGCATGCCACTACTTGCATGTGTAAAGGCAGGGTAAACGCCACGTTTTTTTCCGAATTTTATTTGACATTTCTCTATTTCAGACTTACTCAATTTGAACCATGGAGAGATACACAATCCAACAACGTGTTAAAGTTATCCAGACTTATTATGAAAATGGATGATAAATTTCGAAGAAAATCATCTTCAGTGATGAGGCACATTTTCACCTCAGTGGATTTGTCGATAAGCAGAATTTCCGCATTTGGGCGAATAATAATCCAAGAGTGATTGTCGAAAAACCAATGCACCCACAAAGAGTGACCGTTTGGTGCGGATTATGGGCTGGCGGCATCATCGGGCCGTATTTTTTCCAAAATGAGGCCGGTCAGGCAGTTACTGTGAATGGTGTTCGCTATCGTGAGATGATAACGAACTTTTTATGGCCCGAATTGGAAGATATGGATGTGGACGATATGTGGTTTCAGCAGGACGGTGCCACTTGCCACACAGCTAACGAAACAATGGCTCTTTTGCGCAACAAATTCAATGGCCGTGTTATCTCACGTAATGGCGATGTCAATTGGCCGCCAAGATCATGTGATTTGACACCGTTGGACTTTTTTCTTTGGGGTTATTTGAAAGAAAAGGTGTACGTCGATAAGCCAGCAACAATTCAAGAGCTAAAGGATGTGATAATTCGGCACATTAACGGCATAGAACCTCCATTATGCCTAAGGGTCATCGAAAATTTTGACCATCGGATGGAGGTGTGCCGCCGTGGTCGCGGCGCCCATTTGGCCGATATTTTGTTCCATACATAATTGAGTAATACCAATATATCATAATAAAATAAAATTACAATAATTTCCTAAATAGTTTGTGTTTTATTCAAAATCAACATCGGCCCTTGAAATTTAACCACCCTTTACAATCAAGTAATTTTTTCCTAGTACTTCCATAATATCCATACCTATTTTTTCGTAAGGAACCTGTGGTATATTATGTGTTAATAAAGGTTCTTTTGCATTAGCGGATCTATGTTTTTGAAATAAATAACACTTTTCTATCATCATTTCGATTTCTTGATCCATACTAGGCCAATACAAAAGTTCCTTAGCTCGTTTCTTTGTTTTTTCTATTCCCAAATGAGATTTATGTAAATTTTTTAGGGTCATTTAGGGTCATACGGTCTTCAAGAAAAACCAATCCGTTTTCACTATACAAATTCATTCTATGCTTCCATAAAAATTTAATATTTTCGTTTAATTTTGTTTTATCTATTTTGACAATATTCAAGAACTTGTTTCAAAATTTCATCTTTTGCAGTTTCTTCTACGAACAACTTTTTCCTATCATCACTAACATTTATTGTATGCACCATCTCTCCTAAACCCCTAATCTCTGGGTCATTGTTTTTATCTTTAGAGTAACTTCTAGACAACCAATCTGCTAAATACAAATATTTTCCCTGTAGATATGTAAAATTTAAATTATACTTTTCCAGTTTTAATTTCATTCTTCGTAGTTTCGCTGAAGGTATTTTATTGTAATCTTTTTTCATAATTCCTAGTAGGGGCTTATGATCAGTTACGATTTCTACACTATGGCCGTAAATATAGTTATGAAATTTTTTACAAGCAAAAACTACTGCCAACATCTCTTTTTCTATTTGGGCATATCTTGTTTCGGCATCTGTTAGACTCCTAGATGCAAAACAAACTGGTCTTTTATTTTGCTTTAGAAGCGTCAGTTTGCAATACAATATTTTCCGAACTATTAAACGGTTTCAAATTTGGGGCATTTATAATTCTATTTTTTATTTCTTCCAAACACTTATCATGTACTGGTAGCCACTGAAATTCTCTAGAATTTTTCAATAATTCTCTTATTGGTTCGCTCAAATCAGAGAGATTTGGTATGAATTCCCTTAAGTAGTTAATAAATCCCATCAACTTTTGTACTTCTTTTTTACACTTAGGTGCTTCTAAGTCTTCAATTCCCTTTAGTCTGTCTTTATCGCAACCAATTCCTTCCTCTGATATTCTGTGACCTAAAAATGTGTTTGCTTCCATTGAATTTTATCCCAGTTAAATTTTACATTATTCTCCATAGCCCTATTCATCACTACCTGGACAGTTTTGTCATGTTCTTCCTCACTTTCCGCGGCTATAAGTATATCATCAATATAGACTATAACGTTTGAAATATTTCCGAAAATTTCTTCACTACATTTCTGAAAGGCTTCAGGTGCAATTTTTATACCAAATGGTAAACGTTTAAATCGGTAACATCCGAACGGTGTGCTAAAAGTACATAACTCTTTTGATTTCTCATTGACGGAAACTTGCCAAAACCCATCTTTTAAATCGAGTACCGTAAAAAATTTTTTATTCACTAATTTTGCTTTTATTTGTTCAAAAGTTGGAATTTCATTAAAATTATTTTTAATTGCCATATTTAACTCTCTAGGATTTATGCAAATTCTTAAACTTTTATTGGGCTTTTCAACTATAACGATATTTGAAATCCATTTACCTGCCTTTTCACATTTTTCAATAATATCCCTGGTACATAAAATTTCCAATTCTTTTTTCAATGGATCTCTTAGTGCAAGAGGAATTTTATTTGCTGGCCTTGAACAAGGTGAAGCACCATCTTTTAATTTAATCGAAAAATCTTTTTTGATACATCCTATTCCACTAAAGAGATTTTCAAATTGGATTTTTAAATGATCTTTTGAAGAAATTTGAACTGAATTTATTCTTTTAATTAATGAAAATTTTTCGCAAGTATCAAGGCCTAAAATTGGAATTGAATTTGGATCCTTAACAATGAAAAATTTTATCTTGTCAATTTTATTCTTTATTTCACACAGTAATTCCACTATACCCAAATATTTTATTTCCGTACCATTAAATGCAATTAAGTTTTCACGACTTTTTTCCATTTTTACATTATTAAGATTTTGCACAATATTTAAAGGCAAGACATTAACCATGGCTCCCGTATCTAATTTACATTTAACAATTTTGTGTTGCATTTTAATAGGCTCATTCCATGATTTAGAAATATTATCATTTCCAATACAATCTAGATATAAACTTGAGTTATCAGTATCAATTTTAACTTCTCTAATTGTTTTCTTTTTACATACTGTCGCAAAATGATTCCTACCTTTACAATTATTACATATTTTTCCATATGCGGAACATTTCCCTTTTACATGATTTTTACCACAAAATAAACAATTTACTATTTCATTCTTATTACTTCTGCTTATTTGCTTTTCAATACCATTGTCTTTATATTTTCTGTGTCCTATTGTTGATTTTTCAAAACTTTTGCGCACCTCATCAATTTTTAATTCATTGCTTCTCACACACTCCATTTGCTTATTTGTTGCCTCTGCCGATCTTGCCATGTCAATTGCCAATTCCATTGTAAAGTTTGGTGTGTCCAATAACTTCTTTTGCAACGCCATATCGCTGGTTCCAATCACTATTCGGTCTCGTATCATTCTTGTTTCGTCTTGAAATATACATTTCCGTACTATCTTTTTTATGTCCATCAGAAAGTCATCAAATGGTTCCCCATCTTTTTGATTTCTGTTATGAAATATAAAGCTTTCACAAACTTCATTGGTTTTCGGTTTACAAAAGTCTTCAAATGCTTTTATAACCTCATCATATTTTCCCTTGGCTGCCCCACTGAGGTTAAAAGAATTAAATAGTTCTACAGTTTCGGGTCCAATGGCATTCAAAAATATAGCCACTTTTACCGGTTCACTTTTTTCCTTCAGTTCTATTGCTGTCGCAAATATTTGAAAATTCTGCCAGAAAATTCTCCAGTTATCAGCTATATTTCCATAAATTTTTAGTTCATCGGTCTTTTTCACAAAATCCATATTTGTGTTTTTCTTCAAATATGCGTTTTTTATTCTCTTTGGTGGTCTGCCACGTAATTTTACTTGATGACTTGACACGTTGAGCTTTACTTTTCCCATTCACTTTTTATATATAAACTTTTCCAAGTCACTTGTCTTTTTATCATTTGTTCTTCACCGACTGCGCCATGTATTATTTACAAGTAATTCGAACACAACCAATAAGTTCAAACATCATTTATTGACTGAAATCCAACTTATTATAGTATCTTTACAATAGGTATATAAAGAAGATCAATATAAAAGAAAATCTTTAAAATACAATGTAGGCTTAGGACATACATATTCGATAGATGCCGTTAAACTTAATACATAACCCAGCAAAAACTTTGCTTACAAAATAAGCAGAAAAATAATGAGAACTTGACGAACAGACTACTTATTTTTCTACTAGAAGAAGTACTTATTTTTGTTCGAGATGTCCCAAAAGTAATCCCTTATAATTTAGCCTATTATAATCTAAAAAATAATATGTTTTTTTTATACTTAAAATTTTTATAAAAATATATAGTTACACAAAGTCAATAAAGTAAAAATTTTTTTATTTTTTTTTTGTTTTTTTTTTAATTATTTTATTTTTATTTTTTCTTATTCTATTTTACTTTATTTTATTTTTTATTTTTTTTTTCTGTCTCTGGCGGGATTTGATCCCGCAACCTCGATGCTCATAGACTAGCTCTCTACCAGCTAGTCTACCGGGGCAGTGTAGTTTTTGCATTAAAAAACTTTGTTTTATGACTATAATGACATTTTTATTGTCATAATGAAAATATAAATTGTTCTGTATATTTAAGATATAATAATAAAGTTATTATTTAATATATAACTAATAATCCAAAAAGTGGCGAATAAAGCTACAAAGTAATGAATTCTTGAAGTCATTAAAAGTAGGATTGTAAGTAAAGTTTTTGCTGGGAAATGAACTTAAAAGCAAAATATACAGAATTTAAAGAGAATAAATATACAGGGTTATTTGACAATTTCAATAGAGCATTTGTTACTTTTTTTATATTTCTACAGTTATGATCAACGAAATGACGAATAACTACAAAAAAATAACCTTTACAATTCAAACTTTATATTCTCTTCTTGGTGTACATGAAGAGAGAAACGCCTCTTTACCCTTCCAACCTTTGATCTGGGCGGCGTAATAATTTCTGCTCAAATCCCACTATCACCTACCACATTTCGATCACATCAGTAAGAAAACTTAAAGATTTTAATAATCCATGACGCTAATAAAAAATTAACAAAACTTCATTTAGGCTTAAACATAGAAAATTTGAATTATAAGTACCCGCAAAAAGTAAATCAATCACAAAAGAAATCGAGTTAAAATACTCATGTAAGTTAAAAAAAAAACTATTATAAAAAAAATTATTATAAACATGTTTGTCTTTATAAATTATTTTCTTGATGAAATCTTGAAAGTAAATTGCTTACAAATTGAATGCAGCCTACGTCACAGCTTTCAATTTATGTAAATTTTGACAAGCTGTATACATATGTAATAGACTATCAAGAACAACTTGATCGTGTGGCCGCAGGGTTAGGTATTTTAATTGTTGCAGCGATTTATTGTTTTTTATTAAACAATTAATAAGAAACAAAACAATAGTTGCGGTGATTTTATTAAATGCACCTTAGGGTTTAATTGTTTTAACAAAATTTGTTAAACACAAGGAAAAATCCCTTGACACAATTGTGCAAAAAATTTGTGGTAGAAAAAAAACGCAACTCCAATTACAAATCTTAACTGCCCGTCTATACCAGAGATAAATATTGCGTCATTTATTGCAGTAAATGTCAAAATTATTTTATCTTTAATGTATACAGCGATTTTTTGTACATATATATTGCCGGCAATTTATGTTGCAATAATTGTTAGTCCATTTTCGTTGACAATTATTGCTAACATAAAACGTCAAATTTGGTTGTCATTTGAAAAAAGAAGCAAAACCGAAAAAAATAGAAGAATAGAATAGAAATATTGTTCTGGGATTCTGCCGACGTTATTGCCAAATAGCTGAGATAATTATCTTTGGTGTAGACCTAGGGTAAAGTCTTGGTTAGGCTTTTGCAAAAGGCGAAAATTATGCAGGTTAATTTAAAAATCTACCAAAAATTATTAAATTACCTTGGGGGAATAAAGTATTTTTTATACTTATAAAGCAAATGTTCTGCTTATAAAAGCATACCTTAAAACTCTTTTCTTCTGCGAGTTAATTTATTTTGGCTGCAAAATACTGTTATTGGAGGATATCCTTTTTAAACAAAATTTTATTTTTTACTTTTTTAATAACTTTTATGTGTTCTAACCAAATTCCGGATGAAAAAGAAATTCTAATTTGTACAAATCGTGAAAGGAAACCTCGTAAAGTCATTGTCTTAGCTCTAGCTCGGCGATTTAATGAAAATGGAAGACGAAAAAACATGCGTTTTTATGCATCGCTTCATAAGTGACAAATGCGGTGCAACATGGTAATGCCAAAAAGAAACACAGCAATTTTGATTAAATGCATCAACATTATGTGCGTTCGTTTACTTTTCCAGTAAAATCCCAGTAAAATCCAGTAGGTGAGTTACATGAAAATTTTACTAATTTATGTGTACGCGAACGCATTTCCAATACAAAATTGTACAAATTTTTAGTAAACGAACGCAGCTATTAGCAACATCATTTATTTAGTAAGGCTAACGTTTATTTAAAAATTTAAAAAACATGAAATAAATATATATATAGATGTTTATGAATCTAAAGTTGAATTTACAATAATTTACGTTTTTGCTTCTTTGTACTCTATAATTAAATATCTGATAATATAACAATAAGTCAACGATAAGAAAATATTTTTAGTTTTGATATTTATTATTATTTTTTTTAAATCGTTTTTTTTTTAACTTACATCAGTATTTTAACTCGATTTCTTTTGTGATTGATTTACTTTTCGCGGGTACTTATAATTCAAATTTTCTATGTTTAAGCCTAAATGAAGTTTAATAAATTTTGCTTATTTTTTATTAGCGTCATGGATTATTAAAATCTTTAAGTTTTCTTACTGATGTGATAGTGGGATTTGACCAGAAATTATTACGCCGCCCAGAACAAAGATTGGGATGGGAGAGTTAAGAGGCGTTTCTCTCTTCATGTACACCAATAAGAGAATATAAAGTTTCAATTGTAAAGGTTACTTTTTTATAGTTATTCCGTCATTTCGTTGATCATAACTTGGGTCTTATTTACATCTTTTATAAGTATGATCAACACCCGGTCCAGTTTATTATTTAGGGAGTCTATAATAATAAAGGGTGTTTTTTTAAGCTAGATAGAACTTTAAATTGTAAAAAGTAACACAAAAAATTAAATTTTGATGAAATATTTTTTTTATCGTTTCAGTATACTCTGACAAATCATCATGAATAGACTCACGCTTGAACAACGCTACGAAATTATCCAAATTTACTTTGAAAATCAGTCGTCGATTCGCGCAACTTATATCGCAAAATTGTGTTCAGCGATGAGGCGCATTTTTGGCTTAACGGGTTTGTTAATAAGCAAAATTGCCGCATATGGAGCGAGACCAATCCACAAGAGACCCTACAGACTCCATTACATCCAGAAAAATGCACCGTTTGGTGCGGTTTTCACGCTGGTGGCATCATCGGATCTTATTTCTTCAAAAATGAGGCCGGAGCTCGCGTTACGGTCAATGGAGATCGTTACCGCACCATGATCAATGATTTTTTGTTTGAAAATATGGATGACATTGATCCGGAGGAGATGTGGTTTCAACAGGATGGCGCTACGTGCCATACGGCGAACGCAACCATCGACTTATTGAAATCAAAATTTGGCGATAAGTTGATTTCGAGAAATGGACCTGTCAATTGGCCTCCAAGGTCGTGCGATTTGACACCTCTCGATTATTTCCTGTGGGGCTACGTGAAGTCACTGGTTTATGCTGATAAACCAGCAACAATTGACGCCTTGGAGGCCAGCATTGTTCGTGTTATTCGTGACATACGGCCAGCAGTGCTCGAAAAAGTGGCCCAAAATTGGACGTCCAGAATGCGCTTCGTCAAGAACAGCCGCCGTGCCCATATGCCCGAAATCATTTTCAAATGTTAATGTCACGTATTGATCTTTCGAATAAAAAAAAATTTTGATTACAATTTAATTTTTTGTGTTATTTTTTACAATTTCAAGTTCTATCGGGCTTAAAAAAACACCCTTTATTTATGTAACGTAAAGATTTCTTATTTGGCAAAAGAGATTGATAAGAACAAGAATCCCCCACCCGGCTGATAGCTAGCAATATCAATGGCTCCCGTTCGTTCTCCTTTCTCTACTAGAGCACAATTAGCCAAAGTATAGAATCAGCTTTTCGAGCTGAATCTTTGTCTGCTCATTACACATATAAATCAACAGTGTTGATAGTTTCCTATAAAATAGGTGACTTCAGTTTATTATTTGTGAAAAGAAAACCCGTATTATTATAAAGTTTTATATATGAAAGAACAAAAAACTCAAGTATTTAGTACCAAAAGGTAAAACTAATGGAACTTAAGAAGCTTTTAATTTGAAAATTTCACCTTCCATATTTATGATCATTTTTAAACAAAGCATGTACAGTCGAACTCCCAAACCTCGAACTTCTCTAACTCGAATTTTCTCTTAATCGAACCAATTTGATTGGCAGTAGCTCTAAAACAATAAACTACATACAATTCTCCTTGCGTAACTCGAACTTCCTCAACTCGAAATTCTCCATAACTCGAACCAAATACTCAAATTTGTATTCTATAACTCGAAGTTTTTTGCTTGTTTTGTTTATTTTGTTTATTTATTTCGCTTTCTTTTGCTTGTTTAGCAGGTTTGTATATTTTACTTTGCTCTTTTTTCGGGGAAATCCCTTTTTGTACATTACGTGTGTCTTTTGGTTTGCCTAAATATGTTAAAATTATTTGTATGTGTTTATTTCATGGCAAGTAAACGTGTTTTACAATGTTTGTCGATGGAGGGAAATATAAGTTTATAAAAGAAGTCGAGGGTGGATTCAAGAAAAAGGAAGCAGACAATAAATATGGTGTCCCAGCTAGTACGGTCTCATAGATTTTAAAAAATAAAGAATTAATTATCAACTCGTTTGAGTCAGTATCTCATCTCTTTCGTAAAATGATTGAGACCCAAATATACAAAATTATCGACATAGCAGTCCTCAATTAGTTTACAGCAGCTAGAAGTCAAACCATGCCGATATTTTACTTCATTGTAACTTGTTTATTACAAATACATACCTACATGCTTAGGTATGAAGCTTTCAAATAGTGCCTGCTTTAAACAAAAAATACAAAATGTACACAAGTTTGCAATTTATTCTCTTTTCAACAAGAAAATTCTGTAACTCGAAGTCTCCATAAGTCGAAGTTTTTTTTTGGATAATGGTGATTCGAGTTATGGAAGTTCGACTGTATATATAAGTGCTTAACTATTCCATTAAGAATTAATTTAGAAAAATACATATTTTTTCAAAGAGTTTTTTTAATTAGAATCTTATCAAATTATCTTCTATATTACATCGAATCAAAATATGTACATAATATTAAATTAAGAACCCTTAAGATTTCATGTGACGTATGATCTTCATAGCTCCCAAACTAAAATCTTCTTGCCCAAAATGTATAAATCACTAATATTAGAACTTAATTACTTTGATTTAGATGGACTTTTTTACGTTCTTTTTTATAGAAATTAAATGATTTATAATGTGTTTTTAGAAAAATTTGTACGGAAAGTATAACCGAAAACAATTTAAACCTATTAAATTTTGTAAAAATATGGCAATTCGGCAGGTCATTATCATACTTAATAATATATAATAACCGGGCAAATAAAGACATGCAAAGGAAGTAATATATGCATGGGTTCCAAGGATAATGCACTCGTTCTTTTTAGCAAAACATGCAAGATTTCAACATTAGAGTGTCATTGACGAGAATGGGTTTGCATTAGTTAAACGGCTCGTCATTAAAAGTTCAGGGATGAATTAGGATTTTTATTGATCTGAAATATCCATTTAAATGAGTGCGAATCAAAACCAATGAAGTTCAATGATTTTAATACGTATTTTCATTGGTGCTCAATATGAATTTTAATATGCATTATCAATTGTATAATAAATTAATTAAAAAAAAAACATGAAAATACTAAAAAAGGCATATTGTAAATTTTTTAATTTTTTATTAAAGTTTTAAACTTTCCAATTTTAAAAAGCTCAAAAATCAAAATACTAATCCTAATGTTATTTTTTTTATTAAAAAACAGCTTCAAACATTAAAAGATATTGAAAATAGTTTTTAAATGCGATATTGATACAAAATTATACATAATAAACAAATAAAAAGTTAAATCATTTTAAAACGAAATTAATTAATATGTTTGCTGTCTCGCGCAGACCTGGAGTTAAGGAAATGGATTTCTAACTGACCCAGTATATCGGCGAATACTCAAGATTTTTCGTTTTTGAAATCTCCAAATAACTTGGCTATAAAATTACTTTATTAACAAATCCAGTCTCAACAAAAAGACAGGTACTATCTGACGTGTCTAGAATATTTGACCCAATGGGACTCTTAGCTCGAATAGTGGTTCGGTTTAAAATTTTACTAAGAGAACTATGCTCGCAAAATCTTACCGCTGTGTGGTCACAGTATCGACAGGATTTGCATGCCTTGGAAAACTTCAAATTATCTCGATTTATCCCTAATGATAACAAATCGTTTGAACTGCATGGGTTTTCGGATGCCTCCATCCAAGCCTAGTCTGCAGTAGTTTATTTGAGGCTTGGATTAACTTATATGTCACTTATCGCTTCCAAAACTCGTGTTGCCCGCCTGCTCAAAAGGATTGAAAATGCACTACCACACAAAATCCTTGCATGGTGTGACTCAACAATAGTTTTGTCTTGGCTTTCACAGACACCTTTAAAATTGAAAACCTTTGAAGCCAACCGAACGTCAGAGATTTTAGAAAGGCTGCCTCGAAGATTCTGGGATCACGTTTCCTCCAAGGATAACCCTGCAGATTGCGCATCCCGGGAAATGCCTGCCGCCAACCTACTAAGTTTTGAATTGTGGTGGAAAGGGCCTAAATGGCTAAGCGATTCTTTGATATATACTACTGTTTTAAATCCTTCTAATTACTTTAATCTCATTACAGACCCTGAAGGGCTGGTAGCTCTAAAATCTAATACTCACTCTATGGTCATAACTGTCGAAGACTACAATCCAATAGATAATCTTCTGAATCGGGTCCCTAAATGGACAAAAATGGTGCTCATATTGGCATACATGTTTAAATTTGTTTACGCAACTAAACATCCTCAAACAATTAACGTTTCTGGTCTCGCTTTTGAGAACATTTAGCGTGCTAAATTAGTCCTACTGAAGTACAAAACACCTTCAATGAGGAACGACTTCGCTTACAAAATAATCATTCTATTAGTGCCCGATCCCGAATACTAAAACTCCACCCATTTATCGATATAAACGGATTATTGCGTGTCGGCGGTCGTTTAAGTAACTCGGAACTTGATGTTGCTACACAAAAACCTATCATTTTGCCGAAATACAGCGTCGTTACTAAACTGATCTTAGACGATTTACACATGCGAAATCTTCACCCTGGAGTCTCAGCGTTGTTTGTGATTGCATGCCAAACTTATTGGATTCTTGGGGCTCGAAACCTTATAAAAAAAATTACCCATATTACCCAACAGCTCATGGCCTACTTGCCAAGCTTTTTTGTGCGTCAACCCTTTCCGTTTGAAAATACTGGGCCCAAATCGTCGCAGTCGTGATCGAGTGAATTTGATCGAAATTTTACTTTTTGAGATTATGTCATTCGATAACGAGTAGTCGATCGAATGACTTTACTTGAAATATCTTTCGATAGGTTAAGAGCTTTCGTAAAAACATTTAACTGTTTTTTTTACAAACAATTTACACACTTTTTGGGAATAAATATTAGATTTCTTCAACAAATAGCTTAAAATTTAAGTATTAAACTTTTTTCAGCAATAAGAAATAAAATAATAACATTCAGTTTTGCAATTTTTCGCAAATTATAGTCATAGATAGAAGCGATTTTTTGTATTGAAAGTTTTTGATTCTTTACAGCTTTACCGATTTTTTATAAATAGTAGACTTTGCTATTATGCCGCTGTTAGCAATTTTTTGCGAATTTCCCCTAATTTAGCAATTTTTACAGAATTTTTTCCATTCTTTATACTTTTATGAACTTTTAATCAATTTTATGGCTTTGTAACGACTTAATTTTGGAGTATACTCAGCCTTGTCCAGGTCCGTTACAAGAAAATATGACACGTGTTGAGTTTTATTTATTTTCTTTATTTAATAATAAATTCAATAATTTTATTAGTCTTATTATGATTATAATTTTACAAGTTATAAAAAATAATTATGTTGTGTTGTGCTCCGCTTATGTTGCCTCAGCACTCCTTCCGTGCTATGTCCTCTCTTGTTTTATTGCTGTAGACGCTTGGCTGTTGAAGCTGGTCTAAAGTCCAGTGTTTGAAGCTTTGTTGTGTGGCTTGTTACGGGGAACTCTGGGGAAAACACTTATGGGGTTGTCACTACAGGATTCTTCGGGTTGTACTAGAATCTCACTTTCGTGAAATGCTCTACCGGTTATTTTCTGGTTGTTAGAAAGACACGGGGAAAAAAATTGTCTACTGGGTATCTCGTGGGTTTGCTGAACTTCACTCTGTGTTAGTAAACCACTCGGTGAAATTGTCTATTGGGTTGTTTTACTAGAATTTCACTCCGTGTTAGGAAACCACTCGGTGAAATTGTCTACTGGGTTGTTTTACTAGAATTTCGCTCCGTGTTAGAAAACCACTCGGTGAAATTGTCTACTGGGTTGTTCTACTAGAATTTCACTCCGTGTTAGAAAACCACTCGGTGAGATTGTCTACTGGGTTGTTTTACTAGAATTTCACTCCGTGTTAGCAAACCACTCGGTGAAATTGTCTACTGGGTTGTTTTACTAGAATTTCACTCCGTGTTAGAAAACCACTCGGTGAAATTGTCTACTGGGTTGTTTTACTAGAATTTCACTCCGTGTTAGAAAACCACTCGGTGAAATTGTCTACTGGGTTGTTTTACTAGAATCTCACTCCGTGTTAGAAAACCACTCGGTGAAATTGTCTACTGGGTTGTTTTACTAGAATTTCACTCCGTGTTAGAAAACCACTCGGTGAAATTGTTTACTGGGTTGTTTTACTAGGATTTCACTCCGTGTTAGAAAACCACTCGGTGAGATTGTCTACTGGGTTGTTTTACTAGAATTTCACTCCGTGTTAGCAAACCACTCGGTGAAATTGTCTACTGGGTTGTTTTACTAGAATTTCACTCCGTGTTAGAAAACCACTCGGTGAAATTGTTTACTGGGTTGTTTTACTAGGATTTCACTCCGTGTTAGAAAACCACTCGGTGAGATTGTCTACTGGGTTGTTTTACTAGAATTTCACTCCGTGTTAGCAAACCACTCGGTGAAATTGTCTACTGGGTTGTTTTACTAGAATTTCACTCCGTGTTAGAAAACCACTCGGTGAAATTGTCTACTGGGTTGTTTTACTAGAATTTCACTCCGTGTTAGAAAACCACTCGGTGAAATTGTTTACTGGGTTGTTTTACTAGAATTTCACTCCGTGTTAGAAAACCACTCGGTGAAATTGTCTACTGGGTTGTTTTACTAGAATTTCACTTCGTGTTAGAAAACCACTCGGTGAAATTGTCTACTGGGTTGTTTTACTAGAATTTCACTCCGTGTTAGAAAACCACTCGGTGAAATTGTCTACTGGGTTGTTTTACTAGAATTTCACTCCGTGTTAGAAAACCACTCGGTGAAATTGTCTACTGGGTATTTTACTAGAATTTCACTCCGTGTTAGAAAACCACTCGGTGAAATTGTCTACTGGGTATTTTACTAGAATTTCACTCCGTGTTAGAAAACCACTCGGTGAAATTGTCTACTGGGTTGTTTTACTAGAATTTCACTCCGTGTTAGAAAACCACTCGGTGAAATTGTCTACTGGGTTGTTTTACTAGAATTTCACTCCGTGTTAGAAAACCACTCGGTGAAATTGTCTACTGGGTATTTTACTAGAATTTCACTCCGTGTTAGAAAACCACTCGGTGAAATTGTCTACTGGGTATTTTACTAGAATTTCACTCCGTGTTAGAAAACCACTCGGTGAAATTGCCTACTGGGTATTTTACTTCGCTTACCTGATGTGTTCTTGAGCTCGGCTGGATAACAAGTGATCTCTTCAGCGTTTATGTTGCCCTTTTTATACTAAAATCGGGATTATATTTTGCACTAACAACAATCAGTACCCGTGGTTGTTATTGTTATGTCTCTTTACTTGTCTTATTTATATTTTGTTGCTTGTTGTTTACATGTTTAAGCTTGCTTGCTTTGTTATTGTTACTTGTTTTGCTGTGTGTGTTGTTAGTGTTATTTGTTTACTTGTTTGTCGCGATTGTATGTTGTGTTGTTGGTTGTTATTTTACCATTCGCATTCCTGCCCGTTAGGTGTGTGTGAGGCAAAGTACAGTTGATTTAAAGGAAAAAAAACCTAAGAAGCCTAACAGGGTGTGACCGAGTTTGTCCCACCAAACTTGTCGTCACACTCCTCCCTTTCTTCCGGAAAAAAAATATTAAGTAACACCATATATATATATTTTTTTTTTCAGTTGCTTTATTCATTTTCTATCCCAATACCTTACGGTAGCGGAACCAAATTTGGAAATTCTTATTCTATAAGTTCTTCCAGCGACAAGTTTTAGAAAATTTAACCTTTCTCGACGATTTGGATCTTGTATAAGACCTATGACATATGTCCATAGCTCCGTCGGTAATGGCTCCCCGGTGTGGTTGCCTATGTGGCCCCCAAACTCCAGACCCTGGGCCGCGTGCCCTACACTGAGTGTCTCAATGGTGACTGCTGTTGGAGATTCAGTCGGGGCTGATGGGATTTCTCCTAACTCGCTCCACGTCGTGTCGGTATTGATCGAGATGATGTCGTCTCCATACCATTCTCCTACTGCTTGTTCCAGTTCCATCGCGAGGTCCTCGGTGTGTACGTGGGAGACGGGTTGCGAACAGTTGGTGGGGAAGAGTTCGTTTTCGTTGTCCTCTGTGAGGTCGACTATCGTTATCGGGTCTAATTCCTTCTTCTCTTCTTGTCGCGGGTTGGCGGTTTCGTTGGCTTCCTCCGTTTCACTCTCGCTGAGTGCCAGATCTTTTTCCAGCAAGCTTCTTTGCTCGGCGGACAGCTGCCATTCGGTGCCTTGGGTTTTTGTGGTTGCACGGGTGGCCATACGTGTCAGTTTCACCTTGGGGTCGGAAATGAATATGGCTCGTCGTTGCTTCGTTTCTAGGGTCGTATAGCGCTCTCTTACTTGTCGGAGGGTTCTCTCGAACTTTCCATTGTTGGATGATTTGGTGGGTTTTTTTATTCATAGTATCTGTAAGGAGGTTTGTGTTAGATAATTCTAAATGTAAGGTAAATTTGTTAGTAGGACGACACAAGTATTTCACTACGGACAGCATTCAACATTGAAGGGTTTAAGTTCCCCAGATGGGCAGTTCTCCTTCGACCATGTTTGTCTGTTATTTCCACGATTACGGGGGAGATGAATCCTCTTATTTCGTATGGACCGTCATATTTTGGAGCCAGTTTTGCGGCGAAGCCTTCCACTGCTTTTGACAAAAGGTGTTGTTTAACTAGGACTTGGTCCCCTTTCTTGGGTTTCCATTCTCGTCTTCTGAGATTATAATATCTGCGCTGGTCTTGAGCCGCTACTTCCAGATTTCGCTTTACCAGTTGGAAAATTTCCTTGAGCAGTATGGATCGTTCATTCGGTTCGATGCCTACTCCTCCTGTTCCCGTGGTAACTTCATCGTACAGCATACCTGGCAATCTTGGCTCTCGTCCTTGAACAATGTAACAGGGGCTATAGCCTGTTACCTCTGAAACGCTTGAGTTGACTGCCAGCATGACTTCTGGTAACTGGTCATCCCATGTCCTTTGGTTGTCTCCTGCGTATTGTGCGATCATTGTTTTAACCGTGCGGTTTGTTCGTTCCGTGGGGTTTTCTTGTGGTGTATAGGGTGCTGTTAGTTGGTGTTGTATGCCGTAGTCTGATAGGAATTTGACAAATGATCTGCTCGTAAATTGTGTTCCATTGTCCGTAACCAAACGTTTAGGGGTTCCAAAGCGGCTTATTATTCTCTCTCGGAGCCCTTTCTTCACTACCTCACTTGTCGCTTTTCTTGCTGGCATTAGTTCCGTCCATTTTGAAAATTTGTCGAAGAAAACTAACAACATTGTATTGCCGTGTTTTGATCGTGGTAGGGGTCCTACAAAATCCGCGCAAACAATGGCCCATGGTTCTTCTGGAATTTGTGTTAACATCATTCCTGCTGGTTTTTGTTGGCTGGCCTTGTACCGTTGACATGAAACGCAGTTCCGGACGTATTTTGTTACTTGCCTGAATAAACCTGGCCAATAGTAGCGGTTACAAACTCGTGCAATGATCTTTCGTATTCCCATGTGTCCTGCCCCTGGTTGGTCATGGTTTTCCTGTAGAACTCGCTGCCGGAGGTGCTTTGGCACACATAGCTTCCAAGGTGTGCAGCCTTCGACCTCGTTCTGACTAGGAATATGCCGGTATAGAATTCCGTTTTCCACGATATAATCGGAGAACTTCTCTGGATTCTCCTGGACTTCATTGATTTTTCGCTCCAGCCAGGCACATTTTCCGTTGTTGGATTCGATAGTAGTGGTACACAGGGTGTCTAATGGCTCCCTTGATAAAATGTCTGCTACCACATTATTCTTTCCTCTACGGTATTCTACCTCAAAGGAATATTGTTGTAGCTCTAGCGCCCATCGTGCTATCCTTCCTGTGGGGTTCTCTAGGCTATTTAGCCATTTTAGTGAAAGGTGATCTGTGATAACTTTAAAATGGTAACCTTCTAGGTATGGTCTCATTTTCCGGATTCCCCATACGATTGCCAGGCACTCCTTTTCGGTTGCGGAGTAGTTACATTCCGCTTTGTTTAATTTCCGGCTGGCATATGCGATCACTCGTTCTCCTTCGTCCATTTCTTGTGTTAGTACCGCACCCAGGCCGAAATCACAAGCGTCAGTTTGTAGCGTGAATTGTTTGGAAAAGTCCGGACAAGCAAGAATTGGCGCTTTTGTCAGATGTTCCTTCAATAGTTCAAAAGCTTCTTGCTGTTCCTGTCCCCACTTCCACCTTATGCTCTTTTTTAACAGCCGGGTAATTGGTTCCACTATTTTTGAAAAGTTTGGGACAAATCTGCGGTACCATGAGGCGACCCCTAATACTCTTCTTACTCCTTTCACGTCCTTAGGCGGGGCCATCTCCTTAATTGCAGCGATCTTATCCGGGTCCGTTTGAATACCCTCTTCCCCGATCATATGGCCCAGATACTTAATCTTCTTTTGCATGAACTCACATTTTTCCTTATTTATTTTTAGATTCGCCTCCCGTAGTCTTTGAAAGACTACTCTTAAATTGTCCATGTGTTCTGCCAAGGTCTTTCCAGTGACAATAATATCGTCCAAGTAGGCAAATGCATAAGGCTCCATCTCAGGGCCTATGACCTGATCTAGTGCCCGCTGGAATGTTGCTGGGGCTGAATGTAGTCCGAATGGCATTACCTTCCATTGATAAAGTCCTCGGCCGGGTACCACGAACGCCGTGTACATTTTGCTTCCTTTTTCCATTGGGATTTGCCAGTAACCATTCTTCAGGTCAATGGTGCTAAAATACTTGGCCTCCCTTAAGCGCTCCAGAATTGAATTTATTCGGGGTAGCGGGTATGCATCTGTAATTGACCTACTGTTTAGCTGGCGAAAGTCGCAACAAAGCCTCCATTTACCATTTTTTTTAGGTGCGAGCACGATCGGCGAACTATAGGGGCTGTGTGATGGCTCAATGCATCCTGTTTCAATTAATTCATCCACTAGTTCACTTATGATTTGTTGTTTTGCTGGGTTTGTAGGCATATACCTGTGTTTAAAAGGTACGTCATCTTTCATAGTGATACGGTGTTTGGCTATGTTAGATACCCCTTTTATTCCATCAAACATTCCTAGCTCTTTTTCCAGAAATCTTTTTACTTGTTGCTCCTCTTCGCCTTTTGATATTCCCGTCAGTCGTACCCTCGTGACATCTGCCGTCATTTGGTCTCCACCCAGCTGAATTTCCTCCGTTCCACATTTAAGTGTTGTACCCATTGCCGTCAAGAAATCCATTCCCAAAATGATATTATCTAGTATGTTCGGCAATATCAATAAGCCCATTTGTAATCTTTTATTTCCACAGGTTATTGTCACCTTCACGCCCTCCTGTACTCTAGTTTGTGATGCATCGGCTAATGAAACAATCACCTCGCTCTGGAATCGACCCTTTCCCTTGGTGAGCCTCTCTGCGCATTGCCAACTAATAAAACTCCTAGATGCCCCAGTGTCGATCATCGCTTTTGCTTCCTGTCCATTTACGTTGATTTTCAAGAACACATGTCCCTCGTGAATATAAAAGGTGCTGAGTTTCGAGTCGTATTGATAGGGTTTATCGCCACCGGCCTCATCTACCCTTACTGATGAGGCCCCTGAGAGTTTCCCGCCTGTCTTCTGCAACATTCTATGGTTTTCACGTTTGGTCGCCCACAGTCCCAACAGAATAATTTTTGCTCGTTTTGGCAATTCCTGTAGACATGCCCTTCTTGACCACATCGTCGACATACAATACTGGGGTTGACTTGCCTTGCCCTATTTGTGTTTTCCGAGGTGACTCTTGAAGTGTTTTGCTGGTGATTTCCTCCTGGATCTCTTCTCGGTGGCCCTACCGGATTAGGTTGATTTCGTGCCTGTTCGGCCTGTACTTCCTCGTAGTCTTCTGCCAGTCTGGCTAATTCTTGCAGGGTATGGAAATCTTGCCGTTTTATATACAGCCTGTATCCAGTCATGGTATTGCCGTATAGCCTCTCCAGCTTCTGTTCCTCACTATATCCGGCTTGTCTCATTAGATCCTGTAGCTGTACCATATACGTTTTGAATAGCTCACCCGGCTGCTGTTTCCGGGCCCGTATCGTGTCCTCTAATTTATTAAGGTAGCCTGATGGTAGGAAAAATGCCAGGAAGTCGTGTCTGAAATTGTTCCACGAGGTCCATCGTTTATTGTTGTTGCGGTACCATGATAGGGCGAAGTCCCTTAGTAACTCTGGCATGGTACGGGGAAGCAAATTCAGTCGTATTTCATATACATCTGCCAATTCTTCAATTCTTTCGATCCACGCGATGGGGTCTTTGCTGCCGTCAAACTTATAAGACCACTTCCTTACTTGTTCAATAGCCTGTAGATATTCTGCTCGTTCATCCTGCCGTTGTTCGTGGTGAGGTGTCGGTGTTTGTTGATCATTTGTCTGGTTCCTGTACATGCCACCTGCGGCTACGGTATCGCATACCTGAATGTGGGGTACTGTGAACGTGACTCCTGTACCGCTACTTCCGGGTATTGTTTCTTGCTTAGCTGGCGATGCTGCTTTGCCGTGTCCGCTCCAATTGCTCAAGCCGTAACAATTCATCGGGTTGGTGATCACCGCCTTTGATAAATTCCGAAAAACGTCGCCGTATTTCCTCCACTGTGCCACTCGATTCTAACCCGAATTCTTCGGCATAGGCTACCAGCTCCTCTTTTCTCAAACTGTACACCCAGTTCATCTTCACCATCTTGCCTCTTTGTGACTATCTGTGTTATTTTCTTGTTGAAGTCCCTGCTCGGGCGCCACTTGTAACGACTTAATTTTGGGGTATACTCAGCCTTGTCCAGGTCCGTTACAAGAAAATATGACACGTGTTGAGTTTTATTTATTTTCTTTATTTAATAATAAATTCAATAATTTTATTAGTCTTATTATGATTATAATTTTACAAGTTATAAAAAATAATTATGTTGTGTTGTGCTCCGCTTATGTTGCCTCAGCACTCCTTCCGTGCTATGTCCTCTCTTGTTTTATTGCTGTAGACGCTTGGCTGTTGAAGCTGGTCTAAAGTCCAGTGTTTGAAGCTTTGTTGTGTGGCTTGTTACGGGGAACTCTGGGGAAAACACTTATGGGGTTGTCACTACAGGATTCTTCGGGTTGTACTAGAATCTCACTTTCGTGAAATGCTCTACCGGTTATTTTCTGGTTGTTAGAAAGACACGGGGAAAAAAATTGTCTACTGGGTATCTCGTGGGTTTGCTGAACTTCACTCTGTGTTAGTAAACCACTCGGTGAAATTGTCTATTGGGTTGTTTTACTAGAATTTCACTCCGTGTTAGGAAACCACTCGGTGAAATTGTCTACTGGGTTGTTTTACTAGAATTTCGCTCCGTGTTAGAAAACCACTCGGTGAAATTGTCTACTGGGTTGTTTTACTAGAATTTCACTCCGTGTTAGAAAACCACTCGGTGAGATTGTCTACTGGGTTGTTTTACTAGAATTTCACTCCGTGTTAGAAAACCACTCGGTGAAATTGTCTACTGGGTATTTTACTAGAATTTCACTCCGTGTTAGAAAACCACTCGGTGAAATTGTCTACTGGGTATTTTACTAGAATTTCACTCCGTGTTAGAAAACCACTCGGTGAAATTGTCTACTGGGTTGTTTTACTAGAATTTCACTCCGTGTTAGAAAACCACTCGGTGAAATTGTCTACTGGGTTGTTTTACTAGAATTTCACTCCGTGTTAGAAAACCACTCGGTGAAATTGTTTACTGGGTTGTTTTACTAGAATTTCACTCCGTGTTAGAAAACCACTCGGTGAAATTGTCTACTGGGTTGTTTTACTAGAATTTCACTTCGTGTTAGAAAACCACTCGGTGAAATTGTCTACTGGGTTGTTTTACTAGAATTTCACTCCGTGTTAGAAAACCACTCGGTGAAATTGTCTACTGGGTTGTTTTACTAGAATTTCACTCCGTGTTAGAAAACCACTCGGTGAAATTGTCTACTGGGTTGTTTTACTAGAATTTCACTTCGTGTTAGAAAACCACTCGGTGAAATTGTCTACTGGGTTGTTTTACTAGAATTTCACTCCGTGTTAGAAAACCACTCGGTGAAATTGTCTACTGGGTTGTTTTACTAGAATTTCACTCCGTGTTAGAAAACCACTCGGTGAAATTGTCTACTGGGTATTTTACTAGAATTTCACTCCGTGTTAGAAAACCACTCGGTGAAATTGTTTACTGGGTTGTTTTACTAGAATTTCACTCCGTGTTAGAAAACCACTCGGTGAAATTGTCTACTGGGTTGTTTTACTAGAATTTCACTTCGTGTTAGAAAACCACTCGGTGAAATTGTCTACTGGGTTGTTTTACTAGAATTTCACTCCGTGTTAGAAAACCACTCGGTGAAATTGTCTACTGGGTTGTTTTACTAGAATTTCACTCCGTGTTAGAAAACCACTCGGTGAAATTGTCTACTGGGTATTTTACTAGAATTTCACTCCGTGTTAGAAAACCACTCGGTGAAATTGTCTACTGGGTATTTTACTAGAATTTCACTCCGTGTTAGAAAACCACTCGGTGAAATTGTCTACTGGGTTGTTTTACTAGAATTTCACTCCGTGTTAGAAAACCACTCGGTGAAATTGTCTACTGGGTTGTTTTACTAGAATTTCACTCCGTGTTAGAAAACCACTCGGTGAAATTGTCTACTGGGTATTTTACTAGAATTTCACTCCGTGTTAGAAAACCACTCGGTGAAATTGTCTACTGGGTATTTTACTAGAATTTCACTCCGTGTTAGAAAACCACTCGGTGAAATTGCCTACTGGGTATTTTACTTCGCTTACCTGATGTGTTCTTGAGCTCGGCTGGATAACAAGTGATCTCTTCAGCGTTAATGTTGCCCTTTTTATACTAAAATCGGGATTATATTTTGCACTAACAACAATCAGTACCCGTGGTTGTTATTGTTATGTCTCTTTACTTGTCTTATTTATATTTTGTTGCTTGTTGTTTACATGTTTAAGCTTGCTTGCTTTGTTATTGTTACTTGTTTTGCTGTGTGTGTTGTTAGTGTTATTTGTTTACTTGTTTGTCGCGATTGTATGTTGTGTTGTTGGTTGTTATTTTACCATTCGCATTCCTGCCCGTTAGGTACAGTGTGGTGCAAAAGTTTACGACCAACGGTAGTGATCACAGTGTGAGGCAAAGTACAGTTGATTTAAAGGAAAAAAAACCTAAGAAGCCCAACAGGGTGTGACCGAGTTTGTCCCACCAAACTTGTCGTCACAGCTTGTTCGAATTATTAAAAATTTTCGCGAATTTACGCTATTTTTGCAAAAAAAATTTTTTTTTTGAATTGTTGACATTTTGTTTTTTTTAAACCGATTTCAAATAAATTTTAGGGTTTGTTTTCAAGTTTGCGAATTTTAGCCATGTTCGCTATAGCAGCGATTTTTTCTGTAAGTTTTCTGATTCTGTACAGCTTTAACAATTTTTAATAAATACTAGACTTTGGTTTCATGCCGCTGTTTGCAAATTTCCGCTAATTTAAAATGTTTAATCGAATTTTTGCCATTCCTTGTAATTTTAGGGAATTTTTATCAATGTAATGTCTTGTTTGATATGTTAAAAACTTTAGCGAATTTTCGCTATTTTTGCAAATTTTCTGAATTTGTAAAATGTTTTCCTAATTTTTGCAATTTTTGCGTTGCTTTGTTGCTCTTTTTGGCAAGCGCCGCCGTTATAAAAAAGCCACATAAATAAACCGAAGACACCTATTTTATAGGGCACTATCAACATTGTTGATTTATATGAGGCGAAAAGTGCAATGCCTTATGCCATTAGAATATAAGCATAAAAATCTATTACATTTTTTAAACAAATTTCGATACGAAAGCTTTCGAATGCCGCAATCCCGTTTTTGATACGTCACGAAGTTTTATTCGATACGAAAGTTCATTCGATCACGTGTGCGACGATTTGGGCCCTGGTTGTGATTATGCTGGCCCTTTACTCTTAAAACAGTTTTCTGGAAGAAATAGCCGAAAATCTAAGGGACATATGCCTGTTTGTTTGCCTTGTCACTTCGGCTATCCACATGGAACTTACAGATATAAGCACGGAATGTTTTATTGCATCCTTACGAAGGTTTATAGCCCGAAGGGGAAAATGCCGTCAGATATACAGTAGGGTATTCATTTAATCGGGCTTTTGCTTTAATCGGTTAATCGCTCGATTAATTAACCGAGGTTTTGGGTTAATCGGTTAATTTGGTTTTTGATCGGTTAACCGATTAATAAAGTTTTTTTAATAAATAAGGTAATTTCAATAATTAAAAATGCATAAATTATTTATTTTTTGGAGTTTATTATTAAAAAAACAATAATAACAATTATTGATCTAAAACGAGCAAACAAAAAAAATAATTCATAAATATGTATGTGATATGTATTTTTAAAGTAATACATCATCAGGGGTGTGTCTGGAAATCGAAAACGCAAAACGCAAGAATTTTAAACGTCGTTTTTTAATAAGATTTATGTAGTTAAATAATTTTATTGACAAATATTTCCCTATTAAACAGATTTTTATAACTTTATTAAAAAATTAGATTATTATTATTTATAAGTTATTTCAATAGTTTAAAGAGATCTGTCCTCATGTTCTGTAACTCTCGCGTTGAGAAACTTTTCGATTGAAATGTGTGAAATAAAACAAAAATGCCATATATTGATACAAACAGCTGTTTTTCTCACTAAACTGTGTCTGTAACTTTTTTTGGCGAGTACAAGCAAGTCAAGTGAGACAGTCCAAGTGAGAAAAGTTCCCGCTTTGGACTGTTAAATAAACTCACGAATAAAAATTTCAACACTAAAAAACAAAAAAAAGCAAATTGCAAAGAATAATAATAATAATATTATGTTCTTGGCACATTTTTTTATTGTTAATTATTTGCTTTTACCATTTTTATAAAATATGTATACGAATTTTTTCAAAGCTCGTTTGCAAACAACAAACATTAAATTCGCACTTTAAATTATTTGGCATGGCCGACGGTGGTCGCCGCCGTCGTTGAACATTTTTCAAGTTAAGTAAATTTTGGTCGCCGTCAACTATATGTGTGACTGGCGTCCTCAACGTTTGCAATGTCACATCGGCTTCGAGTGCAATGTTATAACATTTATAACGTAACGACGTAATCTCTTTTGATAGTTTTCGACATAAGTTACAGACACACATTTTTCTTACTTTTCGAGAAACGATGAAATATTTTGTTTCACATCTTTTCGATGCGAGAAGTTCTCACAAAAGTTACAGAACATGGGTACTGATTAAATAAATTCTGAAAAAAAAAATTGTTTAAATGTTTAGGATTAAAGCGATAATTTTCTTTAGTTTTGACAACACTTGACTTGGAAAATTTTTTTTCTCTAACAGTGCAGCCACACGATCAAGATTTTCTTGATAGTCTTTTACATATACTATTTGTCAAAAATTAACAAAAATTGAAAGTTGTGACGTAGGCTGCATTCAATTTTTGAGCAATTTACATTCAAGATGTCATCAAGAAAACAATTTATAAAGGCAAACGAAAAATTTGCTCACTAACCTTGAAATCAGCTGTTTTCCAGAACGTAAATTGAAGCACTCTCTGGAAAGAGAATTTTAAAGACAATTTCGTTTCAATTTTTAAAAGTATGAGTGTATTGGTAGAAAAGTGTGAGAGTATTAAAACTTGATAGGCAAAACTTGATCGTGTAACCCTCAAGTTATCGTGGGTGCTGGAGGAATCAGAAGCAGCCATAATAAAGAATATCTAATTTATCAGTCCTTTTCCTGGATTTTTCATAACATTTAAAATCTTCCATTATGCCATTAGAGTCCAGATTTTATTTTTAAAAATGTTTAACACTTCTAATTGTTTCGGGTAATTCTGTTAAGAATATTTTGCTAGAAGGAAATATACAGCCCAATTATGATTAAAAATTCCCCGGGAGTTTTTTGCCTTTTCCTGATTAACGGTTAACCGAATGAATACCCTAATATACAGCGATAACGGAAGAAACTTTCTTGGTGCTTCTCGAGAATTAAGGCTCAGTTAGCCGGGAGTAACAGTAACGTCGCAAATCAGCTGATTCATTTTGTTGTATGTAAAGCAATTAGAACGATTATAGTTAGCAGTAAGATGTTACGTTTAAATCTGTAAGAAATAGATTGGTCTTACTTTTTTACTGTAAGGTTACTGTTACTCCCGGCTAACTGAGCCTTTAAGCGAGATGCACAAAGCAGTAATGTCTCAAGCCCATAATGAAATTGTATCTGCATCTTTAGCTGAAAACGGAATACAATGGAATTATATTCCTCCACTAGCCCCACATTGGGGTGGAATATGGGAATCGGCTGTTCGATCCGTGAAGCTGCATCTTAAACGAGTCATAATGAACACAGAATTAACCTTTGAACAGATGCTTACCCTGTTGCCTCAAATCGAAGCGCTTGTAAATTTAAGACCTCTTGGTGTTGCTCCAGATTCTGAGGTCGGGTATCCATCACCAGCCTACTTTCTCATTGGACGACCCTACATTATTAAACAAGATAATTATTGGCAACATATTCAAAATATATTTTAAGGGTTTTGTCGGCGATAGCATCAAGAATACCTTAGTTCGTTGCAGCAAAGGCCAAAATGGAAACAAACTAAGTCCAATCTGGTGGTAGGAAACTTAGTCATAGTAAAAGACAAAAATTTACCTCCTGCAAAATGGATCATGGGTAAAGTTAGCGGGACATATCCCGGAACTGACGGTAATGTTCGTGTTGTTAAACTTAAAACCCAGCATGGGGAGATGACCCGACCCATCACCGGTTTAGTACGATTGCCCATACTCTGAAACCATGTTTCAGGGCGGTGCGGGAAGTTCATGAACGCATAACTTGTGCTATATTCTTGAACGTTTTGTATGATTTTGTTAAAGTTGCTTGTTCATCTTTATAATTATTCTTGTTAAATTGTCCTATTTGATAACGGCACCAATATAAATTTTGTTATTGCTTTTTGTTACTAGCTAGAATTGGGCACTTGCTGTTTTAACTTTGTTTATGTAGGTTCAGTTACTTCTTATATACCATGGTACAACTACACAAGGTAGACTCGTTGCTACAACAAGTACAACAAGACAAAAACAACAGGCAATTTGTTTTTGTTTTTTTACCCGAGACTTCAAAAAAAGAGCAACACTGTGCTTTCAGAACCAAAATAAAAATACAAGTTAAAAAAAAAAAAACAAAACAACACGTGAAGTAAAATGATAAAATTTTCTTTTAATTGGTGAAATTTTTGTATATGCCGTAAAAAAAACATAAAATATATTAATTTTATGTTTTTTATAAAAAATAAAAACGGCAAATCCATCTGAGGAGATCGAGTGGTTGCGATCGAAACATGTCATGGTAACCTGCCGGCCCGAGTTCGAGCCCCGGCCACGGTCAAGAATGAAAGATTATCAATAACAATTTTAATTAATTTTCATGTTGTAAAATTCCTTTCTTCATAAAAATAATTTAATGAAAATTAAATTTAATGAACTTAAGCCTAATTAAAAATAAAAAAAAAAAAAAAAATTTGGATTGAAAACCATAAATAGTTCAACAAAATAACCACAATACTAATTATTGTTAAAGCTAAGGCACGAGCTCTATGTGTTCATTTGTCCTTCAAGTTGCGCTGAAAAAGGTCAACAAGAAAAAGAAAGACAAAAAATGAAAAAACAAAAAATGTACTTTGGACTTCAAGAAAAATTCTTGACAAAAGTACGAAAAAACAGAAGTAAGGAAGAACATGTAAAATCAATTAAAATGGATAATCATTCAAAAAAGCAAACTTCGATCTACCAAAGTTTAAAATACAATTTGGGTTAAGGATTGATGTTTGACTATTGACGTCAGCAGTCGTCGATGGCTGCGAGTGTAAAACGGCAAATCCATCTGAAGAGATCGAGTGGTTGCGATCGAAACATGTCATGGTAACCTGCCGGCCCGGGTTCGAGCCCCGGCCACGGTCAAGAATGAAAGATTATCAATAACAATTTTAATTAATTTTCATGTTGTAAAATTCCTTTCTTCATAAAAATAATTTAATGAAAATTAAATTTAATGAACTTAAGCCTAATTAAAAATATAAAAAAAAAAAAAATTTGGATTGAAAACCATAAATAGTTCAACAAAATAACCACAATACTAATTATAATAAAGATGTTTATTATAGATTATCGTATTATGGAAGATTTAAAACAAAGGCTGTTTCACAAAAATATCAAGATATGTGTACCTTTTATAAGTAAGAATATAAATATTGAAGTTAACGCAAATTGATCTCACATAAGCAATATTTTGCAGGTACAACAGTGGGGAATTGAAAGCATCCATGTTAACTATATTTATAGGAGGTTATCATGAAGCTTCTAACTATTTACAGGGATTACCTTACGGCGGTTGGGTTGCACCTAATATTTTCTATTTGGGTTATGCTGGGGTAGTTAAGGTGAATGGTATTAGAATTGTTGGCATTTACAAAGGCCATGATTATTTAAAGGGACGTTTTGAGTTTTCTCCCTACACGGAAAACACTAAACGTAGTGTATACTACGTACGGCAGTTAGAAGTATTCTGTCTTAAACAAATTTCGGGCAATATTGACATTTTAATGTCACATGATTGGCCCAAAGGTATATATAACTTTGGTAATAAGCAGCAGTTGGCACGTCTTAAGCCATTTTTACATGAAGAAATGGATAACGATAAGCTTGGCAGTCGTCCTTGTGAAGATTTGCTTAATATGCTGCAACCACAGTATTGAAAACGATTTAAAAATAACCAATAACTTTTGTCGTACAGTCGCATTCGATTCCAGTACATATCGCAAAAATCAAATTTACAAACAACCTAAATCACAAATAAATCCACAATCGCTACAGTTCTGCGATATATTGGGAATTGATGATCCTTTGTCGTTGGCAATGTTAATAGGTGGCAATGAATTAAGTCATTCTAGTACACTAGATAATACTCAAGATTCAGCTTCAAATGATTCCTTGCTGGACGATTTACAGCCGTCAAGTCTAAATACATCAACAGCATCAATTTGTTTGACATCCAGTAGTCCATTCAAGCGGAAAAGTAACTCTGGTTTAAATTTGCCTAAACCAAAAACCATAGGTGATGAAAGTCCAATTATAAATGCAGAGGAAATCATTTTGAAAGATGATATAAATGTTATAAAGGATGAACTTAAATTATAATGTGCTGTAACAAATTCACCTATAAAAACTCACACTACACTAATAGAGGGAGAAGCAAATAATGTAGCACTTTCTCCGAAATCTCCAATTAAAAAATTTAAAAGGCGCAACCAATACATTTATCAAGAGAGTGACGAAAAATACGAGGAAGAAACAAATGAGACTACATAATAAAAAAAACTTACCAAAATGTTTAAATTAGAAACATTATTAATATTAATTTTTAGCTAATAATACACTCAATAAATTTTAAGCCAATTGAGAAGTTTAAAACAAATAGATGCTCTAATAATCGCATAACATTTTTTATTAAAAATTTGTAATTTTAAATTAATAATATAATTTAAACGTACATAAATATATTTAAATATTTTAACATTTTTTCAACATCCTCTTTATCTTCATCATCATCGCTCCACTTATTCCTGTTTCGTTCATCCCTGGGTACACGGAACAAAGTTCCAACTCCCTTAAAATATTTATTTTTGCACACTGCACAGACACGCATCGCTAAAAAAGTTTTTATATTTTAATTTTCACGCAATACACTTTTATTTGTTTTTATTGTTAAGATTTCTTCGTAAGGAATCTTTTAAAATTAAAATTTTTGCTCAAATTTTTTTTAAATCACAATTTTCTTAATTTAATTAAAAATTTGTATATACATCAGTTTTTTTCACACTCTCAATCAGTGCTGCCACAACGAATACAATTTTTACAACCAAAATTTTTGAAAAAGTTACCAAATGTAAAAAAATATAACCAAATTTAAAATGCTTTTTATTAATTGAGAAAATAATTAAAATCATTTTAATACATTGTAACACAAAGGTTATTTGCACTTTATAGTAAAACAATAATTATAAATCAAGAAAACAAAACAATAAATGAAATTCTTTTATATATTAAAAAAATTACGTTAAACTTAATTAAAAGTTTTTATTTATTTGAGACTTTTTTCGTAAAAAAAATTTTTTATTTTTTGGCGCCCTTCGCTCCAGGGGCAGTTAGAGGAACATATAAAAAAAAATATATTGAATAATTTTTAATATGCCAGTTGTAAATAACAAAAATGGATAATAGTTTTCCGCTTTTTAGCTGTTATTGGCAGGACTGTCAAATGTGGCGATTTCTTAATCCTTTTGTCGATGAAAATTTACGTTTGGTGATATGGCGATTTTTTGGCGAAATTTAAAACGATTGGCGATATGCGAAATGCTTTTTATGTAAATATTTTCTAATTTACATATATCTAAAGTATTATTAAAACTTTTTTCTCTTTTGTGTAAATTTAATTTCAAATTTATAATTCTTATTATAAAAAATGTGAATTAATTTCCACCTCGCACCAACAAAGTAATTTTTCGCTCGCAAAGTTTTAAATCGCACCCAAAATGGTGCAAAACGCAACGAGTTGACAACGCTGTTCATAATACACTATTTATATGTATATTGCTAGCCGTGCCCGTCCAGAATTAATTTTTGACTAACTATAAAAAAAATAAAAAATCTGGTTGTTTTATTGTATGAAGATCGATCTCATATGTTTTAAATTTCATTAAAATCGTTAAGATAGTTTCGGATAGGCAGAAATTGCACATCTGTCCTTTCATATTCCTAGCTTAAAAAAAAAAAACATATAAACCCTGTGTGTCTATCTATAGCAATTTCATCAAAATTAGTTATATATTCTCGAAGGCAGCAATTCTCCATACATATGTCCTAAAGTCAATTTCGCATTCGGTCAGCGGACAGTCGATCGGAAAAATAGACTGGAGGCGGAATGGAGGGTGAACAGCGTACTCACGTTAAAATGGCTTTGTTATACCCACACCACAATAGTGAAGGGGATTTTGCATTTGTGCTGATGTGTGTAACACCTTAAAATATTGGTCCCACCTTAAAGTATACCGATCGACTTAGAATCACTTTCTGAGTCGAACTAACGATGTCCGTTCGGCTGGCTGGCTGTCCATGTAACCTTGTGCGCAAAGTACAGGTGGCAATTTTGGAGATAATTTGATAAAATTTTGGACATAGATTCTTATTGGCACAAGGACCAAGCCTATTGAAAATGGGTCGAATCGTAGGACCACGAGGAAGAAAGGGGGAAATGTCTGCCTCTCAGAAACTATCAAACCGATTTTAATGAAATTTAAATCATAGATAGAAACATATTTATATAGACACATAAGCATGCAGTTTTTCAAAAATAGGACCACAAGAGGAGGTAGGGGGCAATTTCTGCCTCTCACAAACTTTCAAACCGATTTTAATGAAGTTTATAAAAAGCTACTCTTACAGATTCGTATTCACTCAGCTCATTGCATGTTTAATTTTATGTTTCTAGGTCCAATACTAACGGAAATTCAAAAAGTACCAGCTAAAGAACGAAAAAGTACCAAACAGTTCCCCCTTATAGATTCTCATCCGCTCATGATATTGCATGTTTAATTTTATGTTTCTAGGCAAGGCGAATTCATTAAGGTGACCGCATCCTGAGATAGAATTTTGCTAGCTATCTCTTTTTTTAATAATAGTATGTATTTTGTTTTTGTAAAAAGTAAGAGAATATGTCAAAATTATTTGTTCAAAATATAAAAAAGGATTTTTTTTTGTTTATAAAATATACACAAATTCTTTAGAAAGTAAATCTTTTTACTCTACTGAGAATTCATTGTGGCTCCACTTATTTCATACGCATTTTTAATTCCTTGTGTTTATATTTTATTTTAACTTTTTTTGTTTTAAAAAAGGTTTTTTTTACTGAATTTTAAATTTGAATTAATTTTTTCACAAAATGTAAACAAAGCTTCCCATTCAGTATACACACAAAAAAATAAACAATAAACAGATGACTCGAAAATGTCACCTTTATGAATTCGCCTTGTTTCAAGGTTAATTAATGTTTCTAGTATTCTGTGGTTTCTAGCTCCAATATAAACGAAAATGAAAAGGTACCAGGACTTTGCATGTTTAATTTAATATATCAAATAAAGTTCCAAAATACAGGTTTTTGCCGAATTTCAAAAAAGTACTAGACACCTGTCCGCCTATTTTTCTAAAGAACCAGGGCTGCCAGGTAATTTTTTCCTTGTCCCCAAAAAATACAAAATAATAAATCCCCAAATTAAAAAGCAAAATCTTAAAAAGTTAATATTTTTTTGTGTTTTTTTTCTGACCAAATTTAAATATTTTTAGAATAAAATGTTAAGTAAACAAATTCTTTATTTTGCTTGTAGCGACCAGTCTCGGCATGTTTTTTTTTAAATTCTTTTTATGCGATTTAAATGGGCAATTACAAGCAGAACAACATGCGGTTTTTGAAGACGAATAAGCCAATTTATAAGAATTTGGAGATTGTTCAATCGTTTTTAGCCATCCTAAAAATCAACAAGACAATTATATATATTCGTCATTTATTAAATACTTCGATGCATTCTTTTTCGGAAACTTTATTATATTGTCTTTCATATTTACTTATTTTTGAGGAACACATATTTGCTTAAAAAATGTCTTTAAAAAATCAAAAATTGTATGTGTTGTCAACGGTTTTAGATTCTTTTTTTAATTCTTATTTTTCACAACACTCACTCAAGAATAATAACATAAGTTTATTAAGTACATTTTACACACTCAACAAAAATGCTAATCTTAATTAGGACCCTTTAAACCGTATTCGGTGTTGATAAGAGTAAAATAAAAGTGTTGCTCCTTTTTTTGATATTTAATATACGAAACAAAGAAAAATATGCGTAAATAATAAAAAAGGGAAAATATTAAAAATGTGTAAAATCCCCGAAAAAACCCCGAATTTTTTTTAAAAATCCCCAAGCCCCAAATGACTTTCATTGTACTTTTTACTCGCATGAAATCCCCAACTTTGGGGATAAATACCAAAGTCTGGCAGCCCTGTAAAGAACGACGAAAAGCAGAGTTGCTATGCTTTTTCTTAAAAAATCGACAAAAGTTTTAAAAAAATTCGTCAAAATCGTCACGAACATAAAGAAAATCGTCATTTATTTAAATGTTAAGCTTCGTACAGATGATGGTAAGATCTTACAATGTTGTCATTTTTCTGACAATGGTGCCATTGTCAGATGCATTAATTTAACACATCTACCAAATGAAAATAGCGTACAATGTTCACACAGTTGCAAGACATTTTTAGTCAATTTTAATGACAACATTGTAAGATCTGACCACCGTCTGTACGGAGCTTTACAAATCACAGGCAATTTAATTTTTTGTTAATAAATTAAATATTATATTGTTCAAAAAAAAGCAGTTTAACAATTTTTATTCAAACAAATCTATTAAAAATAAACTTTAAATTACAAGCAAGTATAATTTATAAGTTTTTGAAAAATATATGTAATGAACATACTACATACATAAAAAAAATACCCCAGTTTGCGTCGCTAATTGGTACCGGGAAAACTTTGACTTGATAACAGATAAATTTCTTTTAGATTTTCAAATTAAGTTAAAGCTATCTGTTTTGTTAAATAAAAGTCTCTTTATTTAAGTTTTTTAATTAAACATATATTCAGTAGTTTATTACTTCAAAGATAAGTTAAGAATAATAATACGTAAAGCTAACAAACAAAAACGAACAACCCCTCTCCTTAGGGTTGCCATCATTACACAACATCCCCTCCTTTTAGTTAATCTCAACAATATAATCCTCCAAATAACTGGGCCTTCCCACCAACCTACCAGTTCTAGAAGTACAAGACGAGGATCCAGCTCCAGGGTCATTCATTTCACCACCTGTAGCTGTCTCCTCGTTTACAATTTCCTCCTGTACATCTAAGTCTACATCATCATCATAACAAGTCTGACCACCATTGTTACAAGCCTGGTCATTATCATTAACATTCTCATTCTGATAATTATAATTATTATCATATAAATTAACTGAACAATCGTAATTTTGATTTTGTGTATTATTAGCCGGTATCAGATTCCATCTATTTCGCCGATATTGCCCATTCTGAGATTCAACTATGTAAGATCGTGGATATTTCAATTTCTTAACAACAGTTCCATAACGTTTAATGTCTGTAATCCATACGCCATCTCCTTCTTTAAGCTCTGACAATTCTATAGGTCTGTGGCGCTTGTTGTAATTGGCCTCATTCCTGGCCTTAATTAATTCTTCCCGTTCAACAACCTTCTTGCTATCAACCTCCAATAATTTCCCCAATATCGGCAGGTGAGTTTTAATCTTCCGCCCCATCATTAATTCGGCAGGAGAAAACCCATTTTCCAGTGGTGTGGATCTGTAGCTAAGCAACGCTTCATAATAATTATTTCTATTTCTGTACAATAGTGACTTTGCCACCTTAACAGCAGACTCTACTGCTCCATTCGATTGGCTGAAATATGGACTGCTAGAATTGTGTGTAATGTTGTAGTCCCGGCAAAACTGTTTCAAGTTGTATGAATCAAATTGTGTACCATTATCAGTACGTAAAACTGAACAAATGCCAAAAGTTGCGAAATACTGCTTCATTTTCTGAATAACTGTCAAATCGGTTAACGAATCCAATTTAAATATTTCGAAATATCTCGAAAAATAATCTGTAATTATTAAGTACCACGAGTTGTCTTGCTTGCTTTTAAATAGATCTGCCGCTATTCTTTCCATGGGTCTTGTTGGAATGGTATCCTTATAAAACGGTTCCTTAGGGTTAATACGATGCTCTATACATATGTTACACTCTTTTACCAGTTCCTCCAATTCGCTAGACAATCCGATCCACCACACACTCATTTGCGCACGTCTACGACATTTCGTCAAACCCTGATGCCCCATGTGAATAAATTTCAAAATTTCCCCGCGTAATTTAGGAGGTATTATTATTCTGCTACCATATAAGACTAAATTTTCGGCCACAGATATCTCGTTTCTATACTGATAGTATGGGGTTATCACGTCAGGTAATTTGTTTCTGGACGGCCATTCACCGTGACATAGAGTGCGGAGTTTCTGGATGACTGGATCCTTGTCCTGTTCGACCTTTATTTTTTCCAAATAATAGTCCTTAACTGGAAAGCATCCATATATTAAATTTACGTTTAACAATTTTTATTCAAACAAATCTATTAAAAATAAACTTTAAATTACAAGCAAGTATAATTTATAAGTTTTTGAAAAATATATGTAATGAACATACTACATACATAAAAAAAAATACCCCAGTTTGCGTCGCTAATTGGTACCGGGAAAACTTTGACTTGATAACAGATAAATTTCTTTTAGATTTTCAAATTAAGTTAAAGCTATCTGTTTTGTTAAATAAAAGTCTCTTTATTTAAGTTTTTTAATTAAACATATATTCAGTAGTTTATTACTTCAAAGATAAGTTAAGAATAATAATACGTAAAGCTAACAAACAAAAACGAACAACCCCTCTCCTTAGGGTTGCCATCATTACACAACATCCCCTCCTTTTAGTTAATCTCAACAATATAATCCTCCAAATAACTGGGCCTTCCCACCAACCTACCAGTTCTAGAAGTACAAGACGAGGATCCAACTCCAGGGTCATTCATTTCACCACCTGTAGCTGTCTCCTCGTTTACAATTTCCTCCTGTACATCTAAGTCTACATCATCATCATAACAAGTCTGACCACCATTGTTACAAGCCTGGTCATTATCATTAACATTCTCATTCTGATAATTATAATTATTATCATATAAATTAACTGAACAATCGTAATTTTGATTTTGTGTATTATAAGCCGGTATCAGATGCCATCTATTTCGCCGATATTGCCCATTCTGAGATTCAACTATGTAAGATCGTGGATATTTCAATTTCTTAACAACAGTTCCATAACGTTTAATGTCTGTAATCCATACGCCATCTCCTTCTTTAAGCTCTGACAATTCTATAGGTCTGTGGCGCTTGTTGTAATTGGCCTCATTCCTGGCCTTAATTAATTCTTCCCGTTCAACAACCTTCTTGCTATCAACCTCCAATAATTTCCCCAATATCGGCAGGTGAGTTTTAATCTTCCGCCCCATCATTAATTCGGCAGGAGAAAACCCATTTTCCAGTGGTGTGGATCTGTAGCTAAGCAACGCTTCATAATAATTATTTCTATTTCTGTACAATAGTGACTTTGCCACCTTAACAGCAGACTCTACTGCTCCATTCGATTGGCTGAAATATGGACTGCTAGAATTGTGTGTAATGTTGTAGTCCCGGCAAAACTGTTTAAAGTTGTATGAATCAAATTGTGTACCATTATCAGTACGTAAAACTGAACAAATGCCAAAAGTTGCGAAATACTGCTTCATTTTCTGAATAACTGTCAAATCGGTTAACGAATCCAATTTAAATATTTCGAAATATCTCGAAAAATAATCTGTAATTATTAAGTACCACGAGTTGTCTTGCTTGCTTTTAAATAGATCTGCCGCTATTCTTTCCATGGGTCTTGTTGGAATGGTATCCTTATAAAACGGTTCCTTAGGGTTAATACGATGCTCTATACATATGTTACACTCTTTTACCAGTTCCTCCAATTCGCTAGACAATCCGATCCACCACACACTCATTTGCGCACGTCTACGACATTTCGTCAAACCCTGATGCCCCATGTGAATAAATTTCAAAATTTCCCCGCGTAATTTAGGAGGTATTATTATTCTGCTACCATATAAGACTAAATTTTCGGCCACAGATATCTCGTTTCTATACTGATAGTATGGGGTTATCACGTCAGGTAATTTGTTTCTGGACGGCCATTCACCGTGACATAGAGTGCGGAGTTTCTGGATGACTGGATCCTTGTCCTGTTCGACCTTTATTTTTTCCAAATAATAGTCCTTAACTGGAAAGCATCCATATATTAAATTTACGTATATTTCCGCTTCTTCTACGATTTCTTCTCGTTCTGATGTCCCTGGAAGTGGGCTACGGGATAGTGCATCCGCTATTACCAGGGATTTTCCCGGGATATATGTTATTTCATAAGTGTACCGCATTAAACGCATTCTGAATCGTTGAATTCTCAAACTTAAAGTATCTATTGGTTTTGTCTGCAGAAGCCGCACCAACGGCTTGTGGTCCGTTTCAAATATCACTGGTATGCCATA
The DNA here is from genome assembly GCA_963931875.1 of Pollenia griseotomentosa. NCBI lineage: Eukaryota > Metazoa > Arthropoda > Insecta > Diptera > Polleniidae > Pollenia > Pollenia griseotomentosa. Next base: position 141,333,944 of record OZ007561.1, on the reverse strand, counting down.
TATGTATTCAGAAAACTTGTCAGCTGCCCACACCAACGCCAATGCCTCCCTTTCTATTTGGAAATATTTCCTTTCCGTATCAGTCATACTTCGTGACGCGTACGCCACTAATTGCCTCTGATTAGATTTACGATCAACTTGCATAAGACAAGCTCCCAAGCCATAGCTGGAGGCATCCGAACTAATAATAATCTGCTTCTCGGGATCAAAGAATGACAATGTAGGAGATTCTGAAATTAAATTCTTCACTCCCGTAAATGAGTCTTCCTGTATCTGTGACCATACAAATTCATTATTTCCCACCAGAACGTTAAGTGGTTCTAGCACTGAAGACCTCATCTTAATAAATCTCGCAATGAAGTTAATCATGCCCAGGAATCGTTGGACCTCAACCTTGCTAGTTGGCCTGGGAAATTTTTGTATAGCCTCTACTCTCTCCGGATCAACAGATATTCCCTTCTCCGTAAGTGTATAACCCAAATACGTAACCGTATTCACACCAAAAACAGATTTTTCCCTGTTAATTGTGATGCCCTGGTTAGATAAACGCTCCAAAACTGTTTTCAATGTTCTATCATGTAATTCCTTCGTATCGCCGTACACCAGGATATCATCAATATGCATTAATACATTCTCAATATTCGTCAGAATTTGGCTAAACTTGGTAACAAAGTATTCTGGAGCACATGAAATGCCAAAAGGCAATCTCTTAAACACGAATCTTCTAAAGGGGCATATAAAACACGTTAGGTGTTGACTCTCCTTTTGTAGTTTTATCTGGTAGAAACCCTTGTTGCAATCAATCTTCGAAAAATATTTTGCGCCCTTGATCCTGGCGAGCTTCATCTCAACTTTTTCTATTGGAAAATACGGACGCATAACAGCCTTATTCAGCTCCGTATAATCCACACAAAGGCGTATTTCCTTATTCGGTTTAGGCACCACCACAATAGGACTTACCCATTCTGTTACTTCCTCTATAGGTTCGATAATATCCAGTTTCATCAAACGATCCAATTCTTCCTTAAGCCCCTGTAATAGTGGTATTGCCACATTTCTAGGTACGGATTGTACAAATGGTTTATAATCAGATCTGAGTCTAATTCCCACCTCGCCCCGAAACTCACCCAACTCCTTAAGGAGATTTGGAAATTGTTGCATCATCTCATCATAAACATTCTCCCCTGTAACCGCGGTAATAAAACGTTCAACATACGTATAGCATTCATACCCAATAAGGGAGTTTTTAACCCCTCGACCACATAACATGTAAATTCATGACTCCTACCAGCATACCCCAGGGTCAATTTAATGCTACCCAAAATTTTGAGAAGATTTCCATCCACCGCCTTAATTTCAGGGTATTTACACGTTCCAAGATTACTCCCCCTGCAATTATATGCAGAATCCGCAGGTAAGCATATGCAATCTGCGCCCGTGTCCTCCAAAAATCTTATCTCACAATTGAGCTCTCTCGCAAAACATCTGACATACCACGACCTACCGTCGTCACTTAAACAGGAAACCGTGCCAATAAATATCTGATCAAAATTACGATTACTCTCACAATGACTAACTGTGTGCTTCATATCAGTGTTCTTAAATTTACCCTCACCATCATTGAAGTTATTAACATTTCTACATACTATCTTAAAATGACCAACCTTCTTACATTTTCTGCATACCGCATTTCGCGCAGGACACTGCAACCTCTCATGAGTACTATAACCACAAAATGTGCACTGTTTGTTTTGGCTGCCTGGTTTGTACGTCTGGTCACCTCTTTTTTCAACCACCATGTTGACTGACTTTTCATCCTGTATTACCTTTGTCTGTTTTGCCTGCATCTCGGCTTGTCGAGCACAATCTATTGCTGTCTTTAACGTTAAATCGCTTTTTAATTGGAGCTGTTCGCTCACCTTCAGGTTCTGCATACCAACAACAATACGGTCCCTTATAAGTTCCTCTTTCAAAGTTTTAAATTCGCAATTTTCGGCAAGTCCATGTAAATCAGTTATAAATTCATCAATGGGTTCCCCTGATCCTTACACTCTTGAATTGAGTTTGAAACGTTCAAATATTACATTTCTCTGAGGCTGAAAATAACCATCGAACGCTTTTAGTAATTCCATAAGTGTTGTTGGTTCGCTATTAATTTGTAGTAGTATTTCTTCACTCTTCTCTCCCATGCAGTATAAGCATGTGTCCATTTTTTCCTTTTCACTTCCATTGGTATTTAATTTTGAAACATTTGTATACCTCTCGAAACGTTTACGCCAAACTGGCCATTTTTCCGGTTGCTGGAAATTAAATGGTTCCGGAGGTACTACATTTGCCGCCATCATGATCACTGATATCTGCTGCTGACTATTTGTTGGCATTTCAGGTCCCAGCATTTTCTTTTTTTCTTAGAAAAATATTGGTGCCACTATTAACTTGGCAAACTTTATTTTTATTCCTCTCTTATTTTCTTTTATTTCGTATTAATTTTACTCGTTCTTTGCCGCTGCCACCATGTTTTGTTAAATAAAAGACTCTTTATTTAAGTTTTTTAATTAAACATATATTCAGTAGCAAGGCGAATTCATAGAAGGTGGTCTTGGCTTGCTACGTAAGCAACAGCTGATTACTAACCTTATGTCAAAATGATATGCCGTTACTTTTTTTGGTATTTATATTTAAATGGTTTTCTGTTATTGGAATTCAAATTTAAGTGCAAGATTTTTTTTTTATAAATTATAAATTAAAAAGCTTAAATCAATTTAAGTTATATAGTTATATAATGCATCCATAGGAATATATAAAAACAAGTAAGAAAGGATAGTCGGTCAAGCCCGACCATATGATACCCAACATCACAGTATCTTAAAACAATTTTTGCTACTATACTATATTTTGGACCCATGGGCAATTATGGACCCGTCTAAACAAAATTATGTAATGATGTTAAGATTCATGTAAGAGTTCTTTGTGCCGATTATTCAGATATCTTCATATATATGAGATTTTAGGATGTAGGCTTAAATGGGACCTAAGATTAATTTTGGACCCACCAGCACAACATTTTTTCATGACATATAAGCTATCGAAAAACTCATTGTCGACAATTTTTATGTAAATAATAATATTTACAAGGAATTATGGCATTAAAAATTTTAGGGAGTAGTATTTCTATGGAAGCTATGGACCGATTCCAATAAAATTTGGTAAAATGATTTAAACTGTAATCAAATAAGTTTGGACCAAATTTTATCTAAATACCAATATAATAAGATCGGTCAATTGCACAAAGACCTTTATTTTCCACAAATCAGCTTGTATGAGGGCAATCTGAAATTATGGAACGATTCGCCCCATAGTCTTGGTCGTTATGCCAGTTATAACCTTGTACTTTGCGCACAAGATTTATGTGTATAGCAATCAGCCTGTCAGCCAGCCGGACGGACATCGTTAATTCGACTCAGAAACTGACTATGAGCCGAACGGTATACTTAAATATTTTCTAGTGTTACAAACATCAGCACAAATGCATTCTCCTTTCCGCTTTTGTGGTGTGGGTATATATACTATGTAGATGGAAGTTTCACGGGTATAATCTTGGCAGCGGCTTTAAAATCTTGATTTGTGTTTTTACTTTGGCCACACCCATAAGCAAACAGTTAAAAAAAGAACTTAGAAATACCAATAAAACCAAAAAATTTATTATTTACAAGGAACATCAAATAAGACAGAAAGATTTCTTTCCTCTTCAAAGTGCTGGCAAAGTTTTAACCGTTTAGTAATAAAACTTTATTATTCCTATACTTCCCAGGGTTTTTCTGGTGGTCGTTATGGCACTGGTGGTTCGTTTGATAATTTTCACTTAGAATTATGAAACTTTTAAACGTTTTTAAATTATAACACAGAATTTAAAATTAAAAACAAAATAATATGTGACAGCAAATATTTTTGACACACAGCTAATTTGTTTACTACAGTGTTGTATAATTTTGACACAACGTTAAAGTATTTTACAGAGTTGTATCGGTTTTTAAAATAAGACCACCTTGTATGAATTCGCCTTGTTCAGTAGTTTATTACTTCAAAGATAAGTTAAGAATAATAATACGTAAAGCTAACAAACAAAAACGAACAACCCCTCTCCTTAGGGTTGCCATCATTACACAACACTATCTGTTCGGGCTAGTATCGCTTTCTAGCCTCTTATTATTTTTACAAAGTTAAAAGAAAACCACGGTTGGGTTTTTTTCTTTAAATTAAAAGTAACAAATTTATTGGCTTCTTGCCTGGTCGAAGTTAAAGATTATACTCAATAACTAAATAACAAAACGGTTTGTAGTAAGCAAACAAATTCAAAAAGCAAACTACAAACTCAAGAGCAAAGTATATACAAAATTCATGAAGTTAAAGAGAATTGGAAAATTCCAACGAGTTCTACACTCAGAGAAAAAAATACAAATTTAATAAAATTCAAATAAAATCAAAATTTAAACAAATTCAAATTTAAAATTTAAGAAAACGAAATTTAAATAAAATAAAATATAATAAAATTCAAAGAAAATTAAACATTAAAGAAAATTAGCAAAAATTAGAGAAATAAATATGTATAAAACAAGACTGAAGTCGCTTCAACACTATCTATTTAAAGGGCATTCTTTGCTGATTTTTATCTTCAATCCAAATGATAAGAAGTAGCTTCATTTCAAAATGTCTAGTTTTTGTTCTTAGCTTATTTAATTTCTTGTTGACTCATTGCTGCAAAATATTTGAATTTAACTTTTCTTCAGCAAATGTAATTTGAAACTAGTAACGATCTGCAACTTGCAACCTTCACATACATACATATTAGACTTAAACGGGAAATTCCTTTTAAATGTTTTAGCTTTCTACAAACATTTTGATACGACGCAAATCGAGTACTAACGCCGCAACTTCGAAGCCATGCAACGCAAAGTGAAGCAAAAACGACGCAGCTTCAAAAACACAGAAATTTGAAAAAAACCACACTTCAAAACGACGCAAACCGATGTATTTACGTATAGATAAAATGTATAATTATGTTTCGTCAACATAATGTTAGAATTATCATATTCGTTCAAGCTATCTGCTGGTAGTTTATTAAATAAACTTTTTGTAATATTTGCACTGAAGCAATCCGAAGAATTCATTTTCAAACAATCCTTTGCAAACAAAATGCTTTCATTGTTTGTGTTTCCAATTTATTGGAATGCATAACACTGCTTTACAAATATTTAATTTGGAAAAATACCAAGAACGCCACATGCCTAGATAAGTTAATTGGGACCTCCTGAACACGAAAAACGCTGTAATTTTTTTTTTCTTCTAAGTACCATTTTTTAGATAACGGTACTTTTGTGTTTTTCGGTGTATTGTCCCTATCAAACCTCAAAACTTGTGGAGCCCAAGCGAAAAGTCCGATCGAGATAAATGGCATATCGTTAGAAAGATAACCTTCAAAAACGACATTTTATGGCGATGGGTGATAAGGTTTGCTAAATATATTAATTAGTCCAACATAAAAGTAACTATTGATTAAGATCCTTAAAATCGACCATACGAAAATTAAATGGACATGAAGCACAAGCAAATTAATGTCCCCGCTTATTATATTGTTACATGTGAAGTTTAGAACACCTTCCCTAATTTTCCCATATATAAAATGGGGTTTAAGTGATGTTTTAAAGTATGTTACAAAAAAGTAAGATGGGTTAATTTTTTACTAAAATCTCAAGCGGCTTGCCAAATATGAAATCCAGTACATCGAGAAAAAAACGGCAGTACATTAATGTTTCTTTTTACATCAAATTTTTTTTTTAGTTTATTTACTTTAATGCATTGCGTAGCAATTCATAAAGAAGACAAAATAAGATATTTTAAATAATAAGTATTTAATATAATTAGGCACTGAAATCTTTTAATTAGCCAGCTGTTTCAAATTAAATGTTTAAAACAAAAAAGCTTTGTTCATTTTTAATTTTGTAAAATAATAATCAAGGTATATTTACACAAGGTAGACTCATTTGGGAGTGTAGATATGCTGCTCTATAAAAGGAACCGAGTTGTCAAAATTGTCTTCATATAAAACAAAAACAATTTAACGCACACATGTACAAATTTTGGCTCATATACACGCAATTTGACATTGGGGTTCCAACTAGGGGTAAACAGCTGACAAACATATGGGCCAACGAGTTTACCTTGTGTAAATATACCTTGATAATAATGTAAATTTCAGTTCAATATCAATGGTTGGTTTAACAATTTAATTATTTATTTTATTTTTATTTATTCATTCATAATACAAATAGCCTTAGGCCAATTTAATTCGTATTACATGTTGTATACCTATATATTTACTATGAGTATTTAATAATAAAAATTAAGCAATATACCTTCAAACATCTCAGCGACTCCCTCATCACCGATAAAAAGAACATTTAAAATTTTTATAAGAGTAAAATATGAACCCAGTCAATTAGCATCTAATTATTTTGCATGTTATAAAAAGCTTCAAGTTTTCTTTTAAAGTTTGAAATTGTAAATGAGAAGATACGTAACTCTCTAGTCAAAACATTCCATAATCTAGCAGTCTGAACAACCACAGATCGTTCATACGTGGAGTTATTGCTACGTGAGATTATCATTTGGGGATTTCTTATGGTTCTAGTAAATGATATCATTTGTGCAATACTTATAGGATTCTGATATTTAATAATTCTAAATATATAAATTCAGAGACGAAATTTAAGATAATCCTCAAATGAAAATCTTAATAAACTTTTCACACGGTGTGATACATGCATCCTCGGTCTCAGTCTATACACGAATCTAACAATCCTATTCACCACACCCTTAATCCTATTCCTACTACCAATGTTACATCCTAAATAAACTTCGATACAATAATTAACCTGAGACATTAAAAGTGCATGAGCAATAGTGCGCCACACACGTAGGGAAAGAAACAGTTTCAAATGGTATAGCCTCCTAAGTGTAAGACAAACCCTGGAGCATATGCTATCAATGTGCGGATCAAAAGATCTATGACCATGCCAAGACATTTCATCTGACTTACAATATCAATTACATCACCACCAATCCTCAAATCCAAGTCCAAAATATTCATATCACGTCTATTAAATCTAAAAACCATCGCCCTGGTCTTACTGGGATTCACCTGAAGAAAGTTTGCATCCATCCAATTACTCAACCTATTTAAGTCCCGATTAATAAAATCCGACCATTCAATTTGTGATCGCCAATTACCAGACCACAGTAATTGAATGTCATCAGCAAATGCTAACGGCCTACAACAACTACTACTCATATTAGGAAATAAATCATTCATAAATAGCGTGAAAAACATAGGGCCTAAGACTGAACCCTGCGGAACACCTGACCTCACACATTCCAGACCAGAAACTATGCCATTAAGGGACATATATTGCCTCCGACCAGCCAAATAAGACCAAATCAACCTTACTATTTGGGTAATTACTATTTGGGTAATTTGGTAATCAATAGAGAATGTTTAACCTGATCAAAAGCCTTAGATAGGTCAATAGAAACCAAGATACTTACATTACCACTGTTTAAATTATTTCTTACAGACTTAATCAACTCAGTTAGAAGAAAACCAGTATTACGACAACGACGAAAACCAAATTGAGATTCACTAAGCATCCCATTATCTTGTATCCACTGCATCATCTGTTCCTTCATTATATTTTCAACAACCTTTGAGAGCACAGGCATTAAACTTATAGGTCTCATATTGTCAGTCGAAAAATCGCCCCTCTTCTTAGGGATAGGCAAATACGCGCAACCTTCCAATCTCCAGAGTACCTAGACGACATCAAAATATTATTAATGATGTATAAGATATGTCTACTGAGGTACGGAAAAACTATTCTCAACAATTTTATACACATTTTATGTACGGTTCGTGCTTTGTTGTGATACAGACGTGTATTCTTAACTCCGCATACAATTTGAATTTTTAATTAATCACATTTGATTTTGTTATATAAACAGCGAATGGACGCTTGAAAATAAATGATATATTTTGTTATTTTAATTATTTAACATAAAGTGAACAATTAATACGAAAAAAATATTAAATAAAGAAAAATAGAAAAAATATATACGTACTAATGTTCATACATGTGTATGTATACATACATATTCTGAGCAAAAACATTTTAGTTTAAAGTTCTTATTTTTTTGTTGTTGTAAAATACAATAAATAACAAAAATATTAAAAGCACAGTTAAACGGTGAAAAACAAAAACAATTTATTGCATGAATAAAAACAATGAAACAACAATAAAACTGAATGATAGAAATGTTTATGTGACAGTGCATGCTAAAGAAGACAATGCTGTAATAAATAAAACAAAAGAAAACAATAGTAACTACCTAACGGCTAAACCAATTTTTAGAACACGATCCCTTTCGCCCTCTCTTTTTACAAAGACGGTTGATGGTGATACGTTAAAAAATATAAACCTCACACTTGCAAGTGTTGCCACAACGGCAAACACAATCTTATTAACAAATGGTACCATGAACTCTAACACAGATGAAATGCAAACATCTCAAGTAAAAAGTGGTCAAAAGCCTCAAGTACAAGTTGGTATGGACAGGTACATAACAGTGCTTAAACGGGGTCGCAGCCCTACCTCTGCAGCAGTTGCTTCGGCTTCAAAAGTACCATCTTTTGATAAAATAAACTCTCAAAATCGTTTTGCAATTCTGGAGGATGAATCCTCGGAAGCACCAAACGTTATAAAATCTTCTAAGCCACCCCCGATATATCTAAGGGAGCAAAACTCAAGTGAGTTAATAAAGAGCGTGATCTCGGTAATAGGTGAAAATTCGTTTTACGTAGCTGCAATCAAGCGTGGAAATATAAATGAGACAAAAATACAGGTAAATCAGGAGAATGATTTTCGTAAATTAACTAACAAATTCGAAGCCCTTAAAAAAAGCTTTTACACATACCAACTAAAGAGCAGCAAAGGTCTTCAGGTAGTGATCAAGGGCATAGACTCATGCGTGGAGCCAGATGAAATTAAAACTTTTTTGGAAGAGAAGGGTTTTAAAATAAAAAACGTTACAAATATTAAAAACAGGGAAAAAAATCCCCAACCATTATTTCGGGTAGAATTAGAACCTGGCGACATTAAGCTTAAAAAAAATGAAACGCATCCTATTTATAATTTAAAATATATTCTCTACAGAAGAATAACTATAGAGGAGCCGCACAAAAGAAATGGTCCCGTTCAATGTCTTAATTGCCAAGAATTTGGCCATACTAAGGCATACTGCTATTTACCCCCTGTTTGCGTCGTATGTGGAGAATTACATTGTACAGTCCAGTGCGATAAGTCTAAAAATGACCCCAATGTAAAAAAATGTAGCAACTGTGGCGGAAATCACACTGCCAATTATAGAGGATGCCCTGTATATACTATCGTCAAGCAGTCGGCTGGACCGAAAACTAATCCCCCACAAATGCAGGTACCAAATCAAGTAAACACTAATGGCATTCAAGCTCCGCAGCCCAGTAATAACAGAACCTCGTATGCTAACGTCCTTAAATCAAACCATGTACCAATGCAAGGCGCTTCGCCAAGTAATGATGAAACTCCAGTTTCTAATTTAAGTCGTCTTGAAAAAACCATGGAAACATTAGTGCAAACAGTTAATAATTTTACGAACACAATGGGTAATATGATGCAGGAAATTCTAAGAATGCAATCGATGTTATTGCAAGCTGTACTTAACAAGCCATGAACTGTTTAAAAATCTGTTTTTGGAACGCAAACGGCATCCGCCAACATAAAAATGAATTAGAATACTTTCTAAAAAATAAACAAATTGATGTCATGATGGTTTCTGAAACTCATTTGACCTCAAGAAATACGTTTAAAATCAATGGTTATACACTATATGATACCAAGGACCCTCGAGATAGAGCTTGTGGAGGTTCAGCCATTTTAATTAAAAACCGAGTCAAACACTACCTAATGTTTGATCACCGCGAAGATTATCTCCAAGCAACGAACATTTGCGTTGAGGAATTAAATAGAAACCTAGTAATTTCATCGTTATACTCACCGCCTAGATTTTCAATATCAGAAAGCCAATACTGTAAATATTTTAAATCATTAGGACCCTGTTTCCTAGCTGCTGGCGATTATAACGCTAAACATACCTTCTGGGGGTCACGACTTATAACACCAAAGGGTCGTGTCTTATATAACACAATTTCTAAAATGGATTTAAACGTGGTAGCGAGCGGACAACCAACATATTGGCCTACTGATCATCAAAAAATTCCAGATGTTATCGATTTCGGCGTGGTTAAAAACATCCCCATAGAAACGATCCATGTTGAAGCTTCCTTAGAATTATCTTCTGACCATACACCTACAATTGTTACTATAATGAACCCCAATAGAATTGTATCTCCGACTGGTCACTTAGCGACGACAGCTACGCAAATTAACTGGTTAAAATATAGAAAATACCTCAGCACCCATTGCACAGAAAATATTCCGCTTAGTACACCGGAGTATGTAGATCGCTCTATTGCCAATTTTGACAGTTTTCTGAAACTAGCTGTTCAACATTCCAGTATTGCCCCCAAAAAAACAAAAAATATTAAAATATATTCCACAGATGTCGAGCGTCTCTTGTCTGAAAAAAGGAGGGCTCGAAGAGAGTGGCAATTGCACAGATCCCCGTTACTTAAGAACTTACTAAAAGAGTGTACAAAAAAGCTTAGAAAGTTACTGCAGACTCAGAAAACGGCTTCTCTGGAAAAATATCTTAAGGAACTTGATGCAACCCCACAATCAGACTACTCATTATGGCGTGCAGCTAGAAATCTCAAAAGGCCAGTTGTCTCTAAACCACCATTAAGAGACTTGAATGGTAGTTGGGCAAGAAATGATGTTGAAAAAGGAAATCTGTTTGTTAATCATTTAAAAAACGTATTTACCCCAAACATATCTCACGATATTGCGTCCGAGTTACCACCTGTTGTTGCTAGAGCAGCTGTTCCCCTAAGATTTGAGATAAGAGAAATCGAAAAAGCTATTTGTGATTTAAACCCCAAGAAGGCTCCTGGTTTTGATAAGATCAGCAACAAAATGCTTCTGGAGCTACCCAGCATAGCAAAGAAAATTATTCTTTTAATTTTTAATGCTATTTTACGACTTGAATACTACCCTCAAAAATGGAAGGTCTCATTAGTTACGATGATACCAAAGCCAGGAAAAGATCACTCCAAAGTTGAGTCATATAGGCCTATCAGCTTATTATCTAATATATCAAAGCTGTTTGAGAAGCTCTTAGCGTCCAAACTAACCCCAATTTTAAATGACAATGGGTGTATACCTAACCATCAATTCGGTTTCAGACGAGAACATAGCACAATTGAACAAACACATCGGATAGTAAACGCCATAAGAAAAGCCTTTGAAGAAAGAAAATATTGCTCCGCTCTCTTCATCGATGTCTCTCAAGCTTTTGATAAAGTATGGCATGTAGGTTTGTTACATAAATTAAAGCTGAACCTACCGGTTAACACACACAAGCTGTTAGAAAGCTACTTGGTCGGTCGAAAATTTATTATTAAAGAAGGTGATTTTTTAAGTTCTCCTCAGACAATTGAAGCTGGAGTCCCTCAGGGAAGTATCCTGGGCCCACTTTTTTATCTTATATATACCTCGGACATGCCGACAAACAATTACACCCTAACCTCAACTTTTGCTGATGATACAGCTTTCCTAAGCGTACACGAGAACAGTCGTGAAGCATCTCGATACCTGCAGGATCATATATTTCAACTAGAACTGTGGTTAAAACAATGGAGAATAAAGGTCAATGAGCAAAAATGCGTACATATTACATTTACCTTACGTCGGGAAACATGCCCCCCTATTAAAATCAATAATCAACTAGTGCCTCAACAATCGCATGTCAAATATCTCGGTATTCATCTAGATCGGCGTTTAACATGGAAATGCCATATAGAAGCAAAATTAACCCAAATGAAACTAAAAGCAATTCAAATTAACTGGCTTATTGGAAGAAATTCTGTTCTTAGTCTCGATTGCAAACTACTACTTTACAACTCTATTTTAAAGCCAATCTGGTGCTACGGTATTCAACTATGGGGCACTGCCTCGGCCTCAAATATCGAAAAAATTCAAAGGCGCCAAAATAAACTTCTTCGAATAATCACAGCTGCCCCTTGGTATGTTAAAAACTCAAATATCCACAAGGATCTCAATGTGCCACTGGTAAGGACTATTATTACGAAGTATGCGGTAAAATATTTAAAAAGGCTAGAGTTGCACCCAAATCCACTAGCTCGAAATATTTTAAATGATAGCGGCCACACTCGCTTAAGGAGAAGAGACACTGCAGCACTTACCCATTAAGATGAGCGATAAACACATATATAAATATGATACAGAACCCGTGATGAAGAAAATTTTTGTCTTGCACTGGCAGGACATAAAATAAAGAATTAGGATAAGATTTGATTAATTATTGTTAGTTCATATTTAATATATGAGGATTCAATAAATAAATAATGAGAAAAAAAAAAAAAAAAAAAAATTTTATACACACGCCATCAGAACCTCGGCAACGCAATATGCAAATCAGTCATTGTTACATTAGAAAAAGAAAAACCACTATTATAATCAGTGAATTCAGCAAAATCAGGTACTGACTCCTCAATAACTAATTGATTGCCAATTAAATTACTATTTACATCATCCACATTAACCTCAGCAGAAGCATAAGTATCTACTAAAACAACACACTATCTGTCCGAAAAGCACTACTACTGTTCCTCATCTTTAATCTTCTTATCTTAGCCCTGGTCAGATTACGCAACCGTCGAAAGGCCTCCCAATTACTATCACTCCTATTATTAAAATATGACCTCAGAGCAATGCCAGTTAACGATCTGTGATAGTTAATGTCATTAGAGAATCTAAGCACATTATGATTCCTACTATAAGAAACTTTTCTTAATGGAACATAGCGCAAAAGATCACACAGCAGTGTATTAAGGAAGACTATTTGAGTATCAGGATCACCAGCCTGGTAAAGTGGTGAAAAGTCCGTTTGTATTATATGATCCTCAATTGCACGAAAATCAGCATTATTATAGTCCCTAAAATAAGTAGGTTCAGATGAAACATTAGCAACCATATTAAAAGAGGCACATATCATAGAATGGTGTGATATGACAGGAACTTGAAATTGTAAAGATGCAACTACAGTCAATTCTCGACTTACTAAAAAGTAATCAATAAGTGAAGTAGTCAGGTGATATGAGTCATAATGTGTAGGAATGCAGTTATGCAAGCAACTCAAGTCCAACCGTCTACAAAGCGAATGTACCGCATTCGATTTTAAAGTATTAAATTGATCATTATTAAAATATCCAACCACAATAATATGCTGGTACCGAACCAAAAGTCCACTAAATGAACTTTCAAATGAATCAAGATCACTCCTAGGAAGATAAGTGACCCCCAGCAACAAAGTTCCAATGCCAGTGTAAACCTCAATAAAGAGTCCCTCACATGAAACATATTCACAGCATTTATAAATAGGTTTAAATCTAATGCCCTGCGCAATGTATATGGCCACTCCACCACCCCTACGTCCATATGTACGATCAGCCCTACAAACAGTGTACCCAGGTAGATCCACCGCCTGATTCAAAATACTCTCATCTAGCCAAGTTTCCGTAACACAAATTATATCCAACCGAGCATTCCTAACAATAGAGCTAAGCTCATCTAGTTTACATGATCTGTTTGAAGGACAAAGGCTCTGAGCATTTATATGCGCTACCCTAAAACCATGCAAACCTGAGAAAACACGATCAATACACCCATCACTAACAACTGGGCCCAAATTAATTCAAGTATTCAAAGGAGTTTAAACAAACTGTGTGAAGGAGTCGTAGGGACGCCAGATAAGCGTAATTACAAAATATTAAAAAAAATATAACAGTATTTATCATATCAACTAGTTTAATGACATATGACCAAATATCACTGATAATTAATAAGAATTAACATAAACAAAACAACGCAGCAAAGGTAATGTTTACAACAAATTCCAAAATATGAACATTGCAACAATGTGAAAAAGAAAGTCTAAATACAAATTTTTGATTATAGGCATCACAAGAATATATACATTATGATGAACTACAATGTGACAACTAAGTTTTATATTCATATTAGAATTCACATAGACAAATTACCCCGATTGCGTTGGAATGTCTTAAAAGAACTTATTTGGTTATAAAAACCAAAATAAAAATTTTTTAATTAGTCAATTCAAAAGTGCTTTAAGTGTCCTATTATTTGTAACTTCCGAAGCTGCGTTCGTTTACCCCAAAATTTGTACAAATTTGTACTGGATTTTACTAAAATGCGTTCGCGTACACAACAATTTGTAAAATTTTCATATTACTCACCTACTGGATTTTACTGGGATTTTACTGGAAAAGTAAACGAACGCACATACAGTCTAAATTTTTTCCTGTTATCATTCCTATTAAAACATTAACTATGTATCTCCAGTGTGCTACTTTACAAACTATTTTCTGTTGAATTTATCATTTATTTTTTACTTATTTACGTAACAAAATATAAATTTTTATATTTTGTCGTTAATTTGAATTTTACATAAATTTATCTTTTACTTACATATATACGTAACAAAATATAAATTTTTATATTTTGCCATTAACTTGAATTTTACATAAATTTATAATATTCTAATATTATTCCAACAGAGATATTAAGACCAAAATAGAACTCAGTACTTCAGAACACTTTTGAATGGACCAACTGTTATATAGCACATATTTATAAAAGAAATATTATAGCAAAAAAAAAAAAAAGAAAAGAAAAAATTAAAAATATTTGCATACTACTGCCTTACATATTTATAATTCAGAGCATTGTATAAAATTCAATGTTTTTTCACTGCCATCTGGAAACTTAATCTTTACCAACGGAACGTCTCTATTTAAAAGTTTGAACCATGTGATTTTCTGCGGCTTTTTAAGCATGCGACAAAGCCTTTGAATTTATAAGCTGCAGGTGTTAAATTATCACTAAGGTAAACCCTGGCATAGACATCACCACCAATCACATCACTTAATTTTATCCTTGGGGACATAAAGTATTCCTTCTTCAGAGAATCTCTGAGCACCACTCTACTAAATTTTACTAATATAGCACTACCACCCCTTATATAGCAGCAAATATCAATGTTCTTGCAATCCACATCAATGTTGTAAAATTTGCAAATAGCCAAAATAGACGGCATCAAGCAATCAATACTCTTAGGTATACCAGAAATTATAACATCAGCACTTATTGCCTTCCAATTCAAGCTTATTAAAATTTGCTATTGTGCTGTTTTCGACAAGAGATGCATTTAAATTGGAACGCATATCAGACACAGAAGATTCAATAAGATCTCTTAGGGACTGCTGATCCTTACGCAACTCCGCAGTAGATTTAGATATGCTCTCAGATAGTTTCCGTTCCATCTCCACCAAACATATTTTCAGATCAGATCCATCACCTTTATCATCACGACATCCCGGGCAATTAAAGCTAAAACAATAATTTTTACCCAGTAACGTGTATAGGTCATCAGGAATGTTGACACAAGCAATATGATTTCAAGTTTCGCATACATCACATTCAACTCTTTTGTCAGCCTTGGTAACGTTTTTATTACAGACACCACACTTTGCAGTAGGCGCCATTTTGATATTTGTAGGTTGGCTCAACGTGTTACAAGTATTTACACACTAACAAATAATATTCTAAATAAACAATTATTCTAAATCAAAGATGCCCAGTAGTGGCTGATATCAGCAAATTAAACTCACACGTATACTTACGCTCTTTTGTTTGATCGTCAATCAACCAATAGGAAATCAGCATGTTGAGTGGGAGAGACAAACTACACTTGCAGAACTTCTGTGTCTTATTTTACATTTTAATCGTAATCGAGACTGCTGTGAGTTAACACATAAATTGAAATTATTGCGATTTATTAATGATGTCAGCCGAAAAGTATTTTACTACCCGTCTCCACCATCCATCAACTTGGTAAGAACAGCATGTCGCACATGAATTCTACTCGTGTAGACTGTTCATGTTCATGTTTCGTCCATGTGCTGCCATCGTTGCCTAAACATTCGTCTTAGCATCCATGTGCGCCATGATGTTGGCCATACAATGTATTTTCTGTATACAACCAAACGCCACAACAACAAAAATTGTGGTCAATCAGAACATGAACATCAACACGTATTCGCCACATACAAGAACGTGAACAAATTCATACCGTTGGTCTGCCGGCGTTATGGTCATGTCATGTTCAAATCGAAAGCGCATGGAGACGTGGGGTTATGTTACAAAATGCTTTTGATGACATGCAATGTCTTATTTGTCATAAGACATTTAAAAAAACTAAGAAATATAATTTAAAAAAACATTTTGAAGATGTTCACAAAGACATGAATTATTTTCAGGGGGAAGAAAAAGAAAAACAATTTAAAATTTTTATTGAAAAGTTGAAGGAATGGTAAATAAAATGAATAGCAAATTGATTTCTTCCACTGTCGTCAACGAGATTGCGACGAAAGCACATGTGTGGCGGGTGTTGTCATTTTTTTTCTGTTTCTTTGTTTAACAAAAGGGAAATGTAAAATTAATGAATGTACATATTTTAGTAATACTCTTGGTGAATGTATTTATTTTAGTAATACTCTTGATGAATGTATTGATAGGTATATATATATCTATAATACATACATATATAATTTATATATGCGGACATCTGGATAGTATGATATATTTCGAAATAAAAAGATTCTTCGAAGTGTTTATAAATTTTCCCTCAATTAATCATTGTTCAATTTGCAATTAAAAAGTAATAAAATCTTCTAAGTTGATACTCTTATTGCAGTTACGCAATAAAAGTATATTTCTCAAACTAGAAGAATTCAGCTTATTGCGTTTTTTTGAGCAAATATAATTCAATATAAGATGGCCTTCCTTTTTTTACAATATATAAACTTATTAAGTTAGATAACCCCATTTTTAAATTCTCCTCCACCATATCTTCATCATTTTCTTTATATTGATTTACACATTCCTTCAACTTTTCAATAAAAATTTTCTTATAAATTTTAAATTGTTTTTCTTTTTCTTCCCCCTGAAAATAATTCATGTCTTTGTGAACATCTTCAAAATGTTTTTTTTAAATTATATTTCTTAGTTTTTTTAAATGTCTTATGACAAATAAGACATTGCATGTCATCAAAAGCATTTTGTAACATAACATAATTTTCGACTGACATCATTAATAAATCGCAATAATTTCAATTTATGTGTTAACTCACAGCAGTCTCGATGACGATTAAAATGTAAAATAAGACACAGAAGTTCTGCAAGTGTAGTTTGTCTCTCCCACTCAACATGCTGATTTCCTATTGGTTGATTGACGATCAAACAAAAGAGCGTAAGTATACGTGTGAGTTTAATTTGCTGATATCAGCCACTACTGGGCATCTTTGTTCTAAATCATTGATGCCCACGGTAGTAGTATTGGTGAGAGTGACGAAATAACACTGGAAGAAAACAATTTGCTATTCATTTTATTTAGTCGTCAGCGAGATTGCGACGAAAGCACATGTGTGACGGGTGTTGTCATTTTTTTTCTGTTTCTTTGTTTAACAAAAGGGAAATTTAAAATTAATGAATGTACATATTTAAGTAATACACTTGGTGAATGCATTTATTTTAGTAATTCTCTTGATGAATGTATTGATTGGTATATATATATCTATAATACATACATATATAATTTATATATGCGGACATCTGGATAGTATGATATATTTCGGAATAAAAAGATTCTTCGAAGTGTTTATAAATTTTTCCTCAATTAATCATTGTTCAATTTGCAATTAAAAAGTAATAAAATCTTCTAAGTTGATACTCTTATTGCAGTTACGTAATAAAAGTATATTTCTCAAACTAGAAGAATTCAGCTTATTCCGTTTTTTTGAGCAAATATGATTCAAATCTGAAAATTCTGAGTTTGCCTGCAAAAATGTATAGTCATTATAACAGGTCAAAGTTACCGCCGAAAAATTGTATCCCACAAACTCGAAATTTTACAGGGGAAGGTTTTTTTTAAATAAAATCAGTTTGAATAAATAATATTTACATTATAAATTTTAAAATAATGGCTTTTTTCAAACTGATTTTATTTAAAAAAAACCTTCCCTGTAAAATTTCGAGTTTGTGGCATAAAAAAGTAAGCAATAAAAATAGTGCGAAACCAATAAGTTTCATTAATACATCCATAAAACACATCTTCTTACCCAAAAATTTTACCTGCTGTCACATTTGCTTTTATGTGTATAGGTTTACACATAAATTGTAGGAAAACAAGACTTTTTTTAACTTGTTTTTTTAAATATTTTTACTTACTTAAGAAAAGTGTTTTCAAAGAAAAAAACCCACCGACGCGATTGGTACAGAAACAAAAATATTTTTACAAGCACAAAATACCAACAAATTATTGTGGCTATTTTTTCTTAATAATTTCTGCATTTAGGTACGTCTTTTTAACGAAAGTAAAAGTGACCCTTTTCAGGTACAAAGAATTTTTTTCACAAACAAAACACATATCGTTAGCTTAAATGCAAAACAATGTAGATATTATTTGAAAATTACAAATTAATAGAATACAATATTTTTTCCTTAATTTAGTAATACTCTTTGTGAATGTATTTATTTATTTGCAAATAATTCATTTCTTTGTGAACATCTTCAAAATGTTTTTTTAAATTATATTTCTTAGTTTTTTTAAATGTCTTATGACAAATAAGACATTGCATGTCATCAAAAGCATTTTGTAACATAAAATAATTTTCGACTGACATCATTAATAAATCGCAATAATTTCAATTTATGTGTTAACTCACAGCAGTCTCGATGACGATTAAAATAAGACACAGAAGTTCTGCCAGTGTAGTTTGTCTCTCGCACTCAACATGCTGATTTCCTATTGGTTGATTGACGATCAAACAAAAGAGCGTAAGTATACGTGTGAGTTTCATTTGCTGATATCAGCCACTACTGGGCATCTTTGTTCTAAATCAGGCATTTCCAAAAATTTTTTGGTTATGTAGTAGTGAGTACCAGAGAGTAAACAAATTGAGAGAATGCATTCATTTACAGCCGAAATAAAATGTTAGTAATATATTTTATAAGTTGTATAACACAAAGGTGCAAAATTAAAAATTTTTTGTGTTGATAAAAAATTTGTAGCAGTTCTTTATGGGGGGTGCTTTAATACCATGTGAGATATTTTATAAGTTGTATAACACAAAGGTACAAAATTAAAAATTTTTTGTGTTGATAAAAAATTTGTAGCAATTCTTTACCAATTCAATGTCGCTGATTTTAAAACTGCACTTTTTTTTATTCGGAAGCTTTTTGACTCTAAATCAGTTTGAAATATCTTATCAAACAATTGTAAAAAAAATTAAGATTTTTATGTTTAAAAAATTCATAAAAAATAAATATTGCACGCAAATCACAGCTGATAGAAAAAAGTGCAGTTTTAAAATCAGCGACATTGAATTGGTAAAGAACGGGGGGTGCTTTAAAACCATGTGAGATCAGGCCATGATGGCTTTGTTGTTCAATTGAATGGGAGATAAAGCCATAATAGCCTTATTGCCCTATCATTGAGAGGTAAGGTCATATTTAAAATTTTGCGAAATGAGAGATATAGCCATATTTTGTTCGCAAATGAGAAATAAAGCCATATTTTTTCAGAATATTGTTATGCATGGTGTTAACATTCTGTAAAAGGGAAATCCTTAGTTATCATTGAAAAACATTTTTTTATTCTTGTGACGCACGCAGGAAAACTTTATTCAGCGAAGCCACCTGCCGCGTCCTACTGGAGGAAAAAATCCCTGAGCACGGGCGCAGGCCGCCACGCGGAGAAACTTTAGTATGCGAAGCCAGATTTCAATACTTAACTTTAGTGGCTCCGGAACTGAAATGAGAGATAAAGCCATTTTCTAATATTGCTAATGTGAGCTAAGGCCATGATGGCTTTATCGTTCATTCAAATGAAAAAAAATAAAAAGGCTTTATCTGCCTATTGAATGAGAGATAAAGCCATCATGGCCTTATCTCACATGGTATTAAAGCACCCCCCATAAAGAACTGCTACAAATTTTCTATAAACACAAAAAATTTTTAATTTTGTTCCCTTGTGTTATACAACTTATAAAATAAAATCTTCTAAATTGATACTCTTATGGCAGTTTCGTAATAGTAGAATGCTTTTCAAATGGGATGAACTTAATTTATTACGTTGCTTGGAGCAAATAAATTTTAAATCCGAAAAAATTTGTTCGCATAGGTAAGTAGTGCCGAATAAAGAGAGGCACTTAAATGATTTTTTTTTTAGTTCAGGATAGAACTCGCCATCCAAATCTTTCCAGAACTCTACAATATTATTTTCGTCTGGAGCATTTACTTCGCTTCGTAGTATGATTAGTTCTGATTGAATATCAAATTCGTAGTTGCTTACATCGCAACGAAAAGGGGTTTCGAAAAGATCTAATAGCGGTTGTAAAATTACAAAATCTTGAAACCTGTCTTGAAAATTATTGAAAAGTGTTTCAAATATTTCGGCATATTCATATCTTTTGTCGATTTCGAGATTTCTATAAAGAAGTGAAGTTTTTGGAAAATCGGAAAAATTACCAGTTTTAATTTGGGAAAAAATTAGAACAAGTTTTGTTTTAAAATTGTGAATGATTTTTGACAAGTCGCGTATATTGCGTTCCTTTCCTTGCAATTCCAAATTTAGTTCATTTAACATACTTGTCGTATCTGCCAAAAAAGCTAAGTCTAAAATAAAATTATTGTCTTTTAAACACTGTACTAAAACTTTTTCTATTTTCTTAGTTTCTAGGAACTGAAGAACTTCTTCTCTTAAATCATAAAGTATATTCAGGCAATCACCGCGACTTAGCCACCGAACTTCTATAACATTTTCAGGTCACAATTCACAGCATTTTTGTTTTTTAAAAAGGTTACAAATTTTCGGTGGGTAAGCGCTTAATGTCCGCCTCGAATTTTATTTATTATATACTCTGCTGTCTTCATAGCTTCATTTATGAATTTCGATGCAAGAGCTGTCTGATGAATTATGCAGTGAAAATTATGAATTGCAAGTTCGTGTTTTCTTAATTGGCCTATAAGCCCATTATATTTGCCCAACATTACATTGGCTCCATCTGTGCAGACTCCAGCAAATTTGTTTGTGTCTACAATGGAAAGAAGCTTTTCTGTGACAACATCATACAAAAACGTACCAGTTACATTTCTATCAAATGTTTCTAAAGTAAACATTGACTCAAAAATAGTGTATTTGCTGTCTACGCATCGAATACAAATTACAAGTTCACACAGATCATTTATGTCAGTGCTTTCGTCTAAACAAATTGAAAAAAATTCGCAATTAATTACTTTTTCCCTAATTGCAGACTCTACACATGTTCCTAATTGAACAGTACGACGGCCTACAGTTTGACTGGACAGGGGAAGAGACTCTATAAATCTAGTGTTATAATTAAGCCTTTCCCAAATTTTTTTCATCAATTGCTTGATAAAAACACCATCCCACAATGGTATTCCTTTTTTAACAATTTCCAATATTACTAAATTTGAAATCTCCTTTTTCAATTTGGGAACTGATTTTGGTTCATAAATTTCCTCTTCTAATAACCATTTTTTCAATTTTTCTAAAAAAATTGTTTTATTTTTATAAAACAGGTCTTCTCTTTCCTTATCATTTAAATTATTTATATTATTATGAATAAAGCCATTATTTTAAAATTTATAATGTAAATATTATTTATGTAAAATGTAAATATTATTTACATTATAAATTTTAAAATAATGGCTTTTTTCAAACTGATTTTATTTAAAAAAACCTTCCCTGTAAAATTTCGAGTTTATGGAATACATTTTTGCGGCGGTTATGGCTCGATATAATCGTAGCATAAAAAAGTTAGCAATAAAAATAGTGCGAAACAAACAAGTTTCATTAATACATCAATAAAACACATCTTCTTACCCAAAAATTTTACCTGCTGTCACATTTGCTTTTATGTGTATAGGTTTACACATAAATTGTAGGAAAACAAGACTTTTTTTAACTTGTTTTTTAAATATTTTTACTTACTTAAGAAAAGTGTTTTCAAAGAAAAAAAACCCACCGACGCGATTGGTACAGAAACAAAAATATTTTTACAAGCACAAAATACCAACAAATTATTGTGGCTATCTTTTCTTAATAATTTCTGCATTTAGGTACGTCTTTTTAACGAAAGTAAAAGTGACCCTTTTCAGGTACAAAGAATTTTTTTCACAAACAAAACACATATCGTTAGCTTAAATGCAAAACAATGTAGATATTATTTGAAAATTATAAATTAATAGAATACAATATTTTTTCCTTAATAATATATCGGTTAACGCATTTTTATCTGCAATATTAAAAATTGAATTTAAATCTCAAATAATTACCATTTTACAAAGTTCTTTGCTTTGCATGTAAACTTATAAAATGTTATATTATTCAACATTTAAGTCTTTAAATTTAAACTCTAAATAAAAATTGCACGCAAGGCATTGGATGTTACCAAAAGCATTTTTGAGCGCACAATATTTTTTGAGTGTAAGCTGAAACAAAATAATATAGCATCCGCTAGACATGTACACTTGTCGAAGTCACACCGACGACTGAATTGAAGAGCATAAAAATATGTGTTAGTATTGGTGTGCACAATTGTGCAATGAAATGGAAATCCCTGTTCTAAATTAACAATACTTCGCTAACAAGCCCATTTTTACCGTTTTCGGTTTTTAAACAAATTTAAAAACTCAAAGTGTATTTAAAATTAGTTTTATTAATTCACTCTCTTAATTTTCAATCACAATTTAACTTCGGTCTTTTCTCCAAGACATTGAACTAAAATTCTTTCAGTTGTTTCAATGAGGAAGTGAAAATACGAATATATTCGAAATTGGGAAATAATCAACTTTTTAGAAATTCTTTTCATTTAATTTCTACGGGTTTTTCTTTTCAATTTTTTTTTTCAGCAAAATCTTTCAATGATACGATCAAATTATTTATAGAAATTAATTGAAATGTTTGAATGAAGGCTAAAATTGGAAAGTTTTTCAAATTTATAACGGCTGAAACTTTTTATTATGAAATTAAGTTTCGTTTTCTATAGAAACTTATCTACACGCTTTTTAAAAAGGCAATTCTCCTGTTCAATATCAGGTGCGTTTGAGTACTTTTACAGTAAAATGCAGTAAACGAGAAAATTGTAAAATTTGCTCTCACAAAAAGCTGTTGTCCAAAAAAGTAAGCGAACGCAAATTTCGTAAAATAAAGGCAACAGTGATGGAAAATAATTGAAGTGTTGAAAAATGTTAACACTTTTGACTACTTAACTCTTTTTCTTATCGGTACTCGATTAAATACTTTTTATAACACAAACATTTTTTAAAATACAAAAAAAAAATATTTTATGTAATCTTTCATATTTGTTTGTTTTTTATTTTATTTGATGTTACTGATTTGTGGCGGGTTAATTTATTCAAAAGAACATGAATAATTGTTTGCTATTGATAACTTAAGTACCCAAGTACTTAACCCTGCGGCCACACGGTCAAGTTGTTCTTGATAGTCTTTTACATATACTGCTTGTCAAAATTTACAAAAATTGAGAGGTGTGACGTAGGTGGCACTCAATTTACTTTCAAGATGCCATAAAAAAAAAACAATTTATAAAGACAAACATGTACTCAGCTGTTAAATTGAAAGTAAATTGTCAAACAAATGGAAAGGTGAAATTGAAAGCCATCTCGTGGTCAATTTAAAAAGTGTGAGTGTGTTAGTAAAAAAAGGAGAGAGTTGAGTAAATTGAATGGAATTGAAAGGCAAAACTTGATCGTGTGGCCACCAAGTAACACTTTTACAACTCTAAAAAATTAACATAACAAAAAAAGTTTCAAATGTTGGTATTTAGCCAAATATGTAAATGCTTCACAAACAAGTTAAATTAATTAATATTTATTAACTTTTTGTTTTGGTTTAATATTTATATCAACTTTTCGTTTATTTAACAATTTTCTCACAATTTGTAAGCATTTTGTTTGTTACTTTTGTTTGTTTACCTTTGGAATCATATGTTTTTTTGTTTTACTAAATTTTACTGCAAAAATTTCTGCAGTAAAAATTTGTAAATACTCAGACAAGAACTGTCACTTTTCGCTCTCAATTTGTGTTCTCATTTACTGCATTTTGTGTACTCGAACGCAATTTCGTAAAATGCAGTAAAGTTCAGTAAAAAATAGTAAAAACTTTTGTGTTCTCGAACGCAGCTATCAAAGCTGTGGCTAATTTGCAAGTTCGGCTATGAAACCATTCATTTTTGATTCTTTTGTTGTTTTAATTTTTTTGCAAAGTTTCTGTATTTTCTAGAACATGTCAATGTATTTTAGGTTGCCATTATCCCCTATTTTTTTTAATGCATAATATAGTATTTTCTATGTTGTGTACAAGGCCAAGGTTTGCTTCATACAGTTAATTTTAAAAAATTGACTCAAAACAAGTGAACAACAGCTTTGGAACGACAAGTAAGCTTTAACGGCTGGATAGTTTTTTAAAAATCTTTAAACTTCAGGCGTCATCGAGTTGGTACATGACGCAGCATTTCAGACTATGTAATAAAAATCGGAAAATACCAACATTACTTTCCGATTTGCAGTCTTTTTAGTGGATGTCGAAAATTTGTTGTACTCTATATATATGCAGCAAACGTGTTTTATTTTTTTTACAAAAAAAAGGTACAAATGAAGTACAAAAGCTAAAAAAAGTACAATTGCGTATTTTAATGGTTTTGCAGAAAGCAGTACAGATAGTAAAAAAAGTACGCGTACTGCTGAAAACAGTACGTCTGGCAGGCCTAGGTGGTCAAAACCTTTCTAACGACGCACAGAGGGGTGAACAGTACCAAAAACGAGGATTAATTCAAAAATAAAGTTAGTTTTTCGTATAAGTATTTGGTACCATATAAAAGTAGATAAAATTCAACACGAATAACTGTAAAAATTGTGGATCGATGTTGCTTACTTTTTTTGTTATACGCTACCAAAGTTGAATAATATTTTATAATTTGGAAATATGTGTTAAAAAGTGAAAATCATGATATATTAATTGCGATTTAAGAGAATTGTTTCTTAGAAAACACTACTTTTTTTAAATGGATCCATCAACTTCAGGTATTTAACTAATTTATTAATAAATTTTTGTAAAGAAAAATATTGAGGAAGTATTTTTAAAAAAATTAGTTTTTTTAAGGAAATGTTGATTTTCAAAATGTTTGTGAGAATACTTGTGCAAAACTTTTTATATATTCTTTAAATATGGAATTTCAACATGCATAATCAAAAAAAAATCTTGCCCGTTTTTGCTCCATTTGAAAATATTTGAGATTTTGTGAAACACATTAACTTGTTTTTTCTGTTTTGTTTCGTTTACATGATTACACTACGTCACAAAATTTCAACAAAGTCGTGACCAAATAAACCTGACAGCTAATCTTATGTAAAATTTTCTCCTGAATCCGAATATGAAGAATTGTCAAAAGTAAAACAGTCTTTGAGATATTCCAAAATAACCGTTATTTGTGTTTTTAAAAAAGATGATGTGACTGAAATGCAAATATCTTCAAAAATTTTAAACGGATTATGTATTTTCTTTTTAGTGAAAGGTTATAAAATTTCTAAAATAATCATGGATTGCTAGTTACGATTAGTCAAAAAATGACATAGTTACAGGGGGCAAAAGTTCAAGCTTCATTGAAAATTTTATGATTTTGTTCAATGTTGCTCTTTTCAAGTTATTTTTTTAAACCAATGATTTGAAAATGTTAATGTTTTATTGCATGCGACATTATTTTAATATGAACATTTTGCGCCCAACAATACATTGATTGGCCCAAAAATGAAAAAGCTACAAAAGATTTACAGCCTTATTCAAAAAAAAATGTTAATTTTGGTTTAAAGAACATATTAGTTAATAAGCTCTTTACGCTTAATAACCTTTTTGTAAAAATTTGTATACAAAAAACGTATATTAGTTAATAATGACTTTAAGAATTTTTTTAGTTTAAGACTGGTAACACCGTTTCATGCACTTTTCATTTCAATTCTAGTAATGCAAAAAAAATGAATATTATTTTTATCCGTAACCGTATTTGTAAATTATTTTACCTATCTATAGACTAAAAGGAAATATTTTTCTTTAAAAAAAATTTGTTTGCTTTCATTTTATTCAGAAATATAAAAAAAGAAAATAAAAACATTAATAAATATCAATAATCATACATGACTATAGTTTCTTTCGAATAAAAATAAATTGATTAACCATTATTTTATTTGTTGTGCGAATAAAACCCTTTTGATTTATGTAATATTAAGCTAAATCACCACCAGTTTTTCTAATTTTTATGTGAGTTCCATCAATTGCCCCAATAACAGTGGGGAAGTTGCGAATTTCTTTAAATTGTTTTGAAACTTTCACTTCATCTTGCACGGTAGCAGGCATTTTGATTTTATCGTTTGCTAGTTTGGCGATAGCTCGAGCCACTTTTGCACAAATTCTGCTGACCGTTGCTTGAGATAGGCCATGAATGTCACCAGCATCGTCCTGCACCTAAAAATCGATTTTTTTTCTACTTAAAATTTGCTCTTATAAATTGCAAAACTTACTTCTCTTCTGCCCCAACTTCCACATCCTCTTCTGTCCAATGAAATATCATTTTTTATTAAATTTGTTATGTTTTTTACGGTTTGCTTATTAAACCGATATTTCTTTTTGAATTCCATGTCAGGAAGGAAAAACGGATCAGGCCTATCTTTATAAATTCTTTGGCGTCTGCAGTTGGATATTTGCGTTAAAAATTCTGTTAAAATAGAAGACAAGTCAAAACCTACTTATTTTTTTAAATAATCATAATACTTACCAATTCGTTCTATAAAACTTAGTGTTTCCATTTTAAATACCAATATAATATTGTAAAATGTATATTTTTATTATTTTGTTTATTTTCTCAAAGTTTGTTGTCTTTGTAATATTATTAATTTAGGTTTAAAGTAGGGTTGAAGGTACTTTAAAATTCTAACTTTTAATATTGAGTTACAAAAGGTATTTTAGACTAATAATTGCTTTTGAATAATACTTTAACGATTTTTACTTAATAAGTCTTGGTAAACCTTTAGTAACTTTTTTTGAATAAGGCTGTTAGTAAATTATGATAAAAAACTACATAATTTAAATTTACCACAAACAGCACTTGATTTGCTTATTCTGCTAAATATTTCCGATGTTGATGATGATAACATGAAGATTATGATTTTGATGAAGGTGAAGATAATTATGAAGATGGTTTTTAATTCCATATTTTAGCAATTAATGTGCCTTGTTTCAAAAAAAATATATATAGTTCAAAAAAAATACATTGATTTTTTTTAAGTTTTTAGTTTTTTAATAAAACAAAATTAAAATTCCACTAAAATTTTACAACAAAAGTTTTTTTTTTATTAATCAATATACACAGAATCCAAAAAAAAAATTGTTGTCATAAGTTACAGGCTTTTCTGAATTAATTAAAAAATGGTTAAGTTATTTAAATTTTCATAAAAATCGAATTGAAGAGCATTAAAAAACTGACATAAACATCTCGCTATCTGGAATCTGTGGTGAGATTTTTAAAATGTTTTAATACAGAATCAGAGAATTCCTAAATATCTATTATATGATCAATCACAAACTTGATTTCGAATTTTTTGTTAATTGCGCCTTTTTGCATTTTAGCTAACGATAAACTAAGATTAATATTGTACAAATTACAAACGGGATGACAAACTTATATACATATACCCTTTCCCCTGTGGTGGAGGATATAATAAATATGAATTTAATTTCCTTTGGCGAATAATTGGGTATTTTTAGAAATACTTTGGTTAATGATGTAAGTGCAGCCAATAAATTCAAGCTTTAATTATATCTTTTTTCCGAAATAATCTCAAAACTTAAAATATATGCTATGCAATGTACATACATATATATGTATTTATATTGAAAGGTATTTTCACAAAGAGTGCAAAAATTATTCTTAGCATATGTATGTAAGTATGTATGTATTGCAATACAAACATCTTAAAACTATTTGAAATATCATTTTACCATTTATTACTTACATTGGAAAACAAACATACACGTAGCTAATTAATAATTAACTCAAAGTCTAAATAAATGCATCGGTTACTTTAGAATTTAAATTGCAATAAATTTTGAAACATGTGTTTCGTTGCTGGCCATTCACATCTAGTCCAGTAAAGACATCTAGTAATTTATAAGTTCCTTTATTGCTGTCAAACAACGGAACTTGTTTGGTAAATAGAAAGGTTCAAATACATGAGGGAATGGTGTATCCCATCCAGTTACACGTTTTACCGGTGCTTCTAAATGCAGAAAACAATTTTCTTGGATATAAGCTGCAATTTCCGACCCGAATCCTTGTGTTAAAGGCGCCTCATGAGAAACAATAACACGTCCAGTTTTTTTTACAGACTTAAAAATAAAGACATTTTAAAATTATTTATTAAGCTGCAATTCAATTTTAGATTTTGTATCTGCACTGAGATATAAAAAAATATATCACACTTGACCAACAAGAGGGTATAAACTCGTAATTTAAATATTTTCAGTAGAAGTAAAACCATTTTTAATTTAATATCAAAAGCATATGAAAAAGAATTTTTAAGCCAACCGTTTCATTACCAAAAAGTAGACAAAATAGCACGCTATTTTTACAGCGGTTAGATATAAATATTACACTTCGATTTTAATTAAAAAAATCTAAATAAAATTTTGAGCAAATACCCTTTTGTTGATGTTACCTTCAGTTAAAGAGCTTAGTATAATTTAATTAAGTTTACCGTAGAAAGAAAAAACTTTCTAAAATGTTTAGTTGTTAATAAATTATCAAAAAGTAATTTCAATTTTTGGGAATACAAAATTTTAATTTCAAAAGATTTTGTTATTCGTGCTTAATTCCCAGTTTTTATTATTGATAAAAACACTTGAAATTTATTGTTGATGGGATAAGCTATTCCTATGCGCATTTCACTGGTTGCTTAGGCCAGATCATCAGGAAACTTCATCCATAAAGATTTTAGAAAAACTAAAAAGATATTAAACCAAATAAAACTGTTAAGCGTATAAGACTTATAGCAACAGTTCTACTTGTAATAATATCAAAGTTTAAACAAAACACATCAACAATAAACAGTTAACCTACTTACAACTACAATTAATGTTGAGAGAATTTCAACTAATTGTAGTGGGGAATGTAAGATGAGATAAACCCACTGTTTATTGTTGATGTGTTTTGTTTAAACTTTCGATATTATTACAAGTAGAACTGTTGCTATAAGTCTTATACGCTTAACAGTTTTATTTGGTTTAATATCTTTAGTTTTTCTAAAATCAAATCAAACAACAAATGAAACTTAGAAAATATTTTTTTGTCTTCAAATTACGTATGTTTTTATGTTTACTCCATTGCACTGCATCAAGTAATACATTTTTCAAAATATGTGGACTTCAAGTGACCGTACAACTAAACTACCTAAGAGCGTTGTGTATTTTTCATGTCAAAGACATTGGAAATGTGCTATATGTTGTAGATATACGTTGTGTAAATTAGGATAATATGATAACGTTTAATGCGTATTAGCCGCAACATCATCATAACTCAAAAATAATAGTTTTACAGAAAACTGGTAAAAAAAAAAATGGTAAAAAAAAGTTGTATGCTCTCAAGAGTTGAATTTACAATATCTTCATATGAAATATTTACTTCACAAACACCTGATTTACTATGCATTAGTGATATCAAGTAAAAATTTTTGACTTATGAGGTTGTTCCAGCAAATTATATGAAAAACTTCAAACGCAAGGTAAAGGGACTTACAAAATAACCCTCTATCAGTAGTTAGTGAATCGCAAAATATATTTTGAGTAAATTTTTTATTAAAATAACCAATAGTTTTTTACTCACCTTTGCAACGGCTTCTCTATCCCAGGGAAGTATTGAAACTAAATCAATTACTTCACAGTCAACTTTAAATTCTCTTTTTGCCATTTTAGCCACCTAGGTCGTATATAAAATTAAAAATATTCAGTAATAAACTCACAACTGCTAGATAATTTACCTCGAGCAAAACGTGAACTTGAGTTCCCCAACCAATAAGTGTTATATCTATGCCCTCTCTTAGAATATCGGCTTTTCCTATTTCAGATGTGTATTTATCGACTGGAACATCTTCAACAGCTGCACGGTATAAAGTTTTTGGTTCAAAGACTATGCAAGGATTGGGATCTTTTATACATGCTAATAAAAGGCCTTTAGCTTTAATTGGTCCTCGAGGTACTACAACTTTTAATCCAGGAGTATGAGCAAAGTATGCTTCAGGGCTCTGGCTGTGATATAATGCACCATGACCAACAGCGCCACAAGGTACACGGAAAGTCAAAGACCCACAGTCAAAAAGACCGCCACTACGATACCGATACTTAGCTGCCTCATTAACGATTTGATCAAAGGCGGGAAAAATGTAATCGGCAAATTGAATTTCGGCTATCGCTGTAGCTCCTACATTAGCCACTCCTATTGCAAAACCTGCGATACCCTGTTCACAGAGGGGCGTATTAAATACACGATCTTTTCCGTATTTATCCCGTAAATTTATTGAACACCGAAAAACACCGCCAAAACCTACATCTTCCCCAAACAATAATGCGCTCTTATCCTGTTCTAAAGCAATATCCATAGCATTATTAATTGCCTGAAACATGTTCATCTTCTGAACACCTTGCGATCCTGCTGGTCCGACATCTTTGTCCGGATAATATGTAAAATGTGATCGAGTAAACACTGGTTTGTTTGATTTAATTATTTCCAGTAACTGTTTGCAGTATTTATTCATTTTTAAAAAAATTTTAAGTGACTTACAAAAAAAAGTCCAGCAGACTTACTGTACCAAAATGTATTAATATAGTGACTTCAGTACTACAACAGTGCAGCAATAGAAAAAACAACAGGTATTTTGTTTCTAGAGTTGACTTCAAATGTCAAAATGCCTTAAAAAAATGTACAAAAGCAGAAAAACAGACACAAATCGTCACACCACGAAGAAAAACACTGCGAACAGCTGCGTCACTAAGATCTCTTTATAAGAAAATTTTGTACTGTATTCCGTACGATCAGTTCCAAAATGTATTAACAAAGTGACCTCAGTACTACAACAATGAAGCAATAGAAAAAACAACAGGAATTTTGTTGCTAGAATTGAGACGGCAAATTTCAAAATGCCTTGCTAAAAAAGTAAATAAACAAAAAAAAGTGACACCAAACGTCACACAGGAATAAAATCACTGCAAACAGCTGCGCTTGTGAGGTCACTTTATTAGTATGTTCCGATAAGTTCTTATCTTTTTCAAGGTTATGTAATCAATAGGAATGAGATTTTCATGTACTAAAAAATTCATGCAGAAAAACTAAAAACTTGTACATTTTCAGTAACTTGGTGGCCACACGATCAAGTTTTGCCTTTCAATTCCATTCAATTTACTCAACTCTCTCATTTTTTTACTAACACACTCACACTTTTTAAATTGACCAAAGGGTTGTTAGGCTTTTTTCTTCAAAAATCGTCAAAAGTTCTAACAAAATTCGTCAAAATCGTCACGAACCTTTAACAAAATCGTCAACAAATCGTCAAATATTTAAATTTACAAATTAGAGACAATTTATTGCATTGATTGGTTCAAAAATATAAATGTTTAGTAGAAATTCTATTTATGGTAAAGAAAGTGATATGGTTAAGTTTTATTCTATTTATTTCAGCAAGTGGGCTGAAATATACATATTTATCATTTGAAAAGAAATACATAAGAAAAAATATATTTTCATAAAAAAATAACAAATTATTTATTTATTTAATTTATCCATATTCACAAAAACATTTAATAAAAAATAAAATCTCATTTGCTGTTAACTCGAGCTAGCTTTAAATGATTAATTTTTAGCGCTATCACTTTTGAAAATTGTTTTTACTGTTAAAGGTGCTAAACCAAGGATTCTGTCTATATCAACAGTCTTTTCACTTGACTTGAAACGTTTCATTACGTTAAATTTTTGTTCGAAACAAATGCATTTTCTTCTCTTTGCACTCATTTTTCTACACAACTTTTTATTGAGAACCAATTTCTTACTTCTTAACACGCAACTATACTCAGAATAACTTACCTAACAGAATTAAATGGGAATTCGCCTTTTTACAAGCAAATAGAACTTCAGAATGACTTCAGCGAAAAAATGCAATCGTGTAGCGAAGCAAATCGAAATCATAAAAACGCAAAGCGGATTTAACCAATTTTTAAAAGCGGACCAAATAGGACCGACGCAAATCGGGGCTCTAGTGTATATTTTTGGCAGTATCGATGGCATTCATATAATTGTAGAATTCCAATTACTTACGCTTCTAATGAAAGCCACCTGGTTTGTGATGGGGGAAGCATTTTTTTTGTTTAACCCATTTCCATCCTCTGTTCGCACTTGCGAACAGAAAACTTATTCATTTTGATCGGTAATTTTTTCTGCTTTTTTAAACTGTTATGGTTAAATTTTTATAGAATTCGTATCGTATGTATTCTTAGCTTAAATAAACAGTAGTTAACAATTTTATTAATAATATATTTTTTAAGCCACACGTCATTTTTCTACACCATATATTTTAGAGGGTTTTCATTTAGCTAATCATATGTATAAATTGTACAAAAATTAAAATTGTAACTATGCAGTTTTTACAGCAAAGAATGAAAAAACTAAAATTAAAACAAAAAACTAAGAAAAAATAACAACAAAGTTGATTCAGGCAGAGGTAAATGTTGGTGTTCGCAAGCGCGAACGTTGGCTGCTATTCAACATATAAAATAACCTTTTAGTTGCATGTGTTTCTTTTTTTTCTACAAGTAACGGTACTGATTCTAGCTATTGAATACGCAGAAAAAAAGATTTTTTATTCAATATTGTGTGGCAAGTATGTTGAAACTTATTCAGTGGAGTAAAAAAGTGTTGTGGTATTTATTTTATGTCGCCTAGTTGTGAATTTGGTTGTGTTTTTAGTGTTTTAAAAGCTTGAAGTCGTAGGTATTTTGAATAAAAATGACGCGTAAAATTTTGACAATTGAAGAAATAATGGCTATAATTGAGGACGAGGATGATGGTGTGGACACCGTTTGTATACTCCCACCAGATAGAATCGATGAACTAACAGATGAGGAATACATAGACGATAATGAAATTCCCATAAATGATAACGTATATTTATCTACATTTTATTTTTTCCAATACATACTTATATGTATGTCTGTATTTATGCCTTATTTCGTTTTGAATTTAGCAAACAGCTTTGCAAGAAGTTGCTGGATCGTTTGAAATATATGGCCGAAATCAGGAGGAGACTTTACAAGAGGAGCCTTTGCAGGATATTGACATAACTGATCAACCAACAACTTCTGCAGAAGCCATAAGAAAAACAAAACGTGTCAAAATAATGGACAGTTCCAAACGGACATTTGAGGATCCTAAATGGACACATCGGACACGTCATTTTACTGTATTTTCTCAAAAAAATCGTCAAAATGACGAAAAATCGTCACATCTAACAACCCTGATTGACCACGAGATGGCTTTCAATTTCACCTTTCCATTTGTTTGGCAATTTACTTTCAATTTAACAGCTGATTACATGTTTGTCTTTATAAATTGTTTTTTTATGGCATCTTGAAAGTAAATTGAGTGCCACATACGTCACAGCTCTCAATTTTTGTAAATTTGACAAGCAGTATATGTAAAAGACTATCAAGAACAACTTGATCGTGTGGCCGCAGGGTAAAAAAGCGTGTGTTTTTTAATTTTATTTAACTTGAGGGTTACACGATCAAGTTTTGCCTATCAAGTTTTAATACTCTCACACTTTTCTACCAATACACTCATACTTTTAAAAATTGAAACGAACTTGCCTTTAAAATTCTCTTTCCAGAGAGTGCTTCAATTTACGTTCAAGAAAACAGCTGATTTCAAGGTTAGTGAGCAAATTTTTCGTTTGCCTTTATAAATTGTTTTCTTGATGACATCTTGAATGTAAATTGCTCAAAAATTGAATGCAGCCTACGTCACAACTTTAAATTTTTGTTAATTTTGACAAATAGTATATGTAAAAGACCATCAAGAAAATCTTGATCGTGTGGCTGCACTGTAAAACAAAAAAAAATTAATAAATTCTATTGTTGTTTGTATTTCAATTTTTATACATTACCTATGTAAGGCGAATTCATACAAGGTGGTCTTATTTTGAAAACGTTTTAGAGCACTGTAAAATATTTTAACGGTGTGTCAATAATTCAAGCAAATATTTCATTTTATTTTCAATTTTAAATTGTGTGTTTGAAATGTAATAACTTAAAAAAGTTTTTAATTTCATAATTTTAAGCGAAAATTATAGAATTTAGTAAAGATTCCCCAGAACCACTAGAACGGTATACTATTTTGATCAGCTGTTGCTTACGTAGCAAGATAAGTTCATCTGGTGTAAATTCGCCTTGATAGGTATAATATCAAGGCGAATTCATCCAAGGTGGTCTTATTTTGAAAACGGAAACAACACTGTAAACTACTTTAACGTTGTGTCAAAATAATACAACACTGAAGTCAAGGCGAATTTACACAAGGTAAACTCAACTCGTCAGCCGTTCATCAGCTGTATCCACGGCGAATTAAAAAAACGGTGAAACGTCAAAATATTGTTTTGTTTCTATACTGAAATTTGACAACAAGTCGGAAAATTTCATAAACAAAATACATGAGGCTTTTTGTAGTTGTAGAGTTGCACTTACCTTGTATAAATTCGCCTTGACTGAAGTAAACAAATTAGCTGTACACTTACCCTGCGGCCACACGATCAAGTTGTTCTTGATAGTCTTTTACATATACTGCTTGTCAAAATTTACAAAAATTGAGAGGTGTGACATAGGTAGCACTCAATTTACTTTCAAGATGCCATAAAAAAAAAACAATTTATAAAGACAAACATGTACTCAGCTGTTAAATTGAAAGTAAATTGTCAAACAAATGGAAAGGTGAAATTGAAAGCCATCTCGTGGTCAATTTAAAAAGTGTGAGTGTGTTAGTAAAAAAATGAGAGAGTTGAGTAAATTGAATGGAATTGAAAGGCAAAACTTGATCGTGTGGCCACCAAGTTACATACAAACATGTAAATATAAAAGTCAACAAAAGTAACAGCATACCATTTTGACACAAGGTTAGTTTTCAGCTGTTGCTTTCGTAGCAAGCCAAGACCACACAGAAAAAATTATTGCCGAATTATTTTCAAACAAACGCTTGTTTGAAAATTTTTTTAATTTCTATAAATTTTTTTACTGATTCAATCAATATTTTTGTTTGATTTTTATTTAACCAACAAAAATGTGGACAACTCTTCAAAAATATAATAAACGCGTTATTGGTGCCAAGTTTTCATAATTTTGTATGAAATATTTAACGCTCTTTAATGTTGTCGTCTTTTTGTATTTTTTTATTTGATCGTAAGCAACACTTCTTTATGTGAAATATAAAAACAACACACACAGTCTATTTTTGGACGCTTTAAAAAAGTGCAACTATAAGAAAAACAATAGCAGAAACAACATTATAAGAAACAAAATCCCGTATTCAATTTTTTAAAACTGTTTGGTTAAATACATCAAATACGACAATAAAATGATAATGATAAAATGACGATAAACATGTCGAGTCGGTCTGCTGCCAAGGAAAGCATACAGCAACAGTGAGTGAAGAAGAAAAAAAAGCATTGTGTGTATAAATTATTCCAACAAAAAAATGTGTCTCAAAGCCAGGCGCCGGCCGCTCTGCTCTGCTTTGCCAAGTGCTTGCTTGTGTGCGCGTGCGTCATTGCTTGTGCAAAAAAAAACTTTTTTGTTTTTGTTATATTTTTTCAGTAAACTATTTGTTTGATTCAGTTAAATTATTTGTTTGAAAAAAATCAGTGTTTTTTTTCAATAAACGAAATGCAAATAAATTGTTTGAATATGCAAATTTGTTTGTAGGACCGATTTCAGACAAAAAATGTTTTGATTCTACAAATTTTTTGTTTGAATTGGAAAAATAATTTTTTCTGTGCACCTTGTATGAATTGGCCTTGTATAATATTTTTAAAACCTTTTCTTTAGCTTCACTTCGGAAAATCAAATCTTGTAACGTTAATCTAACCGCCTTATACTCAATGCAAATGGATGAAACTTTGCAGGCATACATATTCCCGATGACAATACACGAATACATGGGCGTAGCCAGGATAAAATCTAGGGGGGGCAAAATTTTTTTTTTAGTAAAATGCTTTTTTGACAGCCTTTTACTA
Source organism: Pollenia griseotomentosa (assembly GCA_963931875.1). Classification (NCBI taxonomy): domain Eukaryota; kingdom Metazoa; phylum Arthropoda; class Insecta; order Diptera; family Polleniidae; genus Pollenia; species Pollenia griseotomentosa. The sequence continues at coordinate 141,297,159 of OZ007561.1, read as the reverse complement.
AAAGCAAATGGATGAAACTTTGCAGTCATACATATTCCCGATAACAATACACGAATTCATGGGCGTAGCCAGGATAAAATCAAGGGGGGGGGGGGGGGCCACAATTTTTTTAAATGCTTTTTATTAGCTTCACTTTGGAAAATCAAATCTTGTAACGTTAATTTAACTGCCTTTTACTCAATGCAGATGGATGAAACTTTGCACGCATACATATTCCCGATGACAATACATGAATCCATGGGCGTAGCCAGGATAAAATCTAGGGGAGGGGGGTTAAAGCCTTTTCTTTAGCTTCACTTCACTTCGGAAAATCAAATCTTGTAACGTTAATTTAACCGCCTTTTACTAAATGCAGATGGATGAAACTTTCCAGACATACATATTCCCGATGACAATACATGAATACATGGGCGTAGCCAGGATAAAATCTAGGGGGGCAAAATTTTTTTTTTTGGTAAAATGCTTTTTTGACTGCCTTCTACTCAATGCAAATGGATAAAACTTTGCAGGCATTCACCAGGACAAAGTCTAGGGGGGGGGGGGCAAAATTTTTGTTTTGATAAAATGCTTTTTTGACTGCCTTCTACTCAATGCAAATGCATAAAACTTTGCAGGCATTCATACTCCCGATGGTAATACACGAATACATGGGCGTAGCCAGGAAAAAATCTAGGGGGGCAAAAAAAATTTTTTTTTTTGATAAAATGCTTTTTTGACTGCCTTCTACTCAATGCAAATGGATGAAACTTTGCAGGCATACATATTTCCGATGACAATACACGAATACATGTGCGTAGCTAGGATTAAATCTAGGGGGGCAGCGTTGTTATGAAACAAAATGCTCAATTATTGAAAATTGGTAGCTTTAAACATGATTGGTTGTATTTCTTTCGGTCTGAAATATTAAAATGTACTCACGGCAGTCATGTTTTTTTTTTAAGTTTAGGTTGGTATGGGCGCCCCACGCTTTTCTTTAAGGGATGTGTGAGTTGTTTTCCATTTTGATTTAAAAGTTTATGTTGTTTGAAATGTTGTTATTTTTTTAATTTTAGTCGATTTTTTTGGTATTCATATTTATTCTGTGTTCACAACTGATCAATATATTAAGGTAAAGAAAAGCGTTTCTTAAATTTTTTTTTTTTTTTTTTATTTAAAACTTAATTTAAGTAACTACATAATTTAAATTTTTGTTTGCACAATCAAATAAATACTTTTTTATATCATCAAAAGTAAACCTTTGTCTGTTAAAAAGCTTTTGTACATGGAAAATTATGTATCTTTCAAAGTCAACCGAAGTTGAAGGATACCAATTCGTTTGGAGAATATTAATTGTCTAATTCAGATCCCACATTTGATTCTAGATCAAAAATAGTTGAAATTTGTTTTATTGCTTGAAATCCCATTTTTTTTTTTTTTTTTTGCAAAACGTTTTGAATTTTTTTTTTTAATTTGTCGAGCTATATTTCCTTCCACATTGTTTCCCTTATGAAATCAATATTATCGAATTGGCTTCTAATTTCCTCTGCAACTCGATGTAACCCATGTGCCTAGCAATTTACATGTAACAGTTTTGGATAAATTATGTTAGGCCAACTGGCCAAAAAAACATTTAAGGATCTTTTGTCGAAATCTTGTATTTTAGGCAAAGCTCCAAAAAAAATTTATTTATTGATTTAAAAAATTTTTATTTTGGAAAATTTTTATACAATTTTGAAATTTTTTGAAGAACTTTTTTTATAACATGGAATTTTAAAAAATATGTCACTCAAAAATGTTAAAATATGCAAAAATATGCATTTTCACCAAAATCTGCAAAAAGAGATCGATGCCATTTTAACGAACATTTAATGATACGGAAAAATAATTGGTCGAAATCGATCTTAGACTATCGACAAAAAACATGCATTTGCATGGAAATCGCATCCCTTATAATAATATTTTGTTCTTGTCACATTTTTTTATTGTTTAATTATTTTGCTTTTAACATTTTTATAAAATAGGTATACGAATGTTTTCAAAGCTCGTTTGCAAACAATAAACATGAAAGTCGCAATTTACATTATTTGGTATAGCCGACGGTTATATTTACGCCGCCTTCGTTAAAAAATTTCCCATTAGTAAATTTTGGTAGCCGTCAACGATATGTGATACTGGCTTTCTCAAAGTCTGCAATGTCACATCGGCTTCGAGTGCAATGGTATGAAATTTATAACGTAACGCCGTAATCTTTTTGGATAGTTTTCGACATGAGTGCGCCGGTTCACACACGTCAAGTTTGACTCGTCAAGTATTGAGCTTTTAAGAGAGAAGGGAAAAGAGAATGCCATTTATTTTCCCCTCTTCCCATAAACTCAAGACTTGACGGGTCAAACTTGACGTGTGTGAACCGGCACTAAATGCTATGAATTTTTAAGTTTCGTTATTTTTTTTAACTAATTTTACTTATTTATAAGTAAATGTAAATTTTTATATACATGTTATTTTTTTATTTACTTTACATATGAATATAAATATGTGAATGTAAATTTGTTTGTAAAATATGTAAAAAAATGTTGAAGTCAAATACATAATTTTTGTTCTTTTTTTCTGCGTAGGATAGCTAAAGTAAAACATGTAACAGGAAGATACAAGATAGTCTGGTTGTGTATAGAATCATTCCTTAATATATGTACATATCTGTAGCTTCAATGTTAACCAAAGGATGGCTTAAGCAAAAAAAGTATGTGAAATATTGAAGAAATAGAACTATTACAAAAAAAGCTTTAAAAATTTCAAATTTACCTCATAGAATTCATTCAAAAAATAAAAAATGTTTAATTAAAAAAGTAACTTATAAAAAGAAATAATTCTCAGATTCTATCTAGTAATATATATGTAAATAAAAATAAATTTGTGCATTTGTTTAGCTTCACGTATAATTGTGCTGTTTTCACAACACAAGTGATTGAACGTGTAGTAAAATTTATATGAAAAGCACTGTTTTTTTTTTAATTCGGGCATGTTCCAGAAATTGAAATGAAGTTTATTTGAAATCGAGCAAATTTTTCAAACGACCCTGTGCTAAAAGTTAATTAAAATATTCCGTTTTATCAATTTCATTTTTTGAGTACAAATTTGCTTTACAGAAACAACTCTTAAAACCAGGAAAAACCACGGTCATTTTGTAAATGATTGAACTTAAAATCTCGTTCGTTTACAATTTCACTTCATTTCGATTTCTAGAACATGCCCGATTATGTGGGTTTTAATATTATGGTTTAAAAATGTTTAGTAAATAGTTTGGTATGTCGCTAATATGAAGAGTTTCAAAAAGAGTTGTATCACGACTACGCAGTTTAATTAACCCATTTTTAGTAGAATTATCATCAACTACTAAAGTGTATGGGATGCCAAAACTATCGAAATCCGCCAGTTTTTTATCGAGTTCGGTTTGAATGTTAGAGTGTACAAGTTTTTCATATAATCGAAGACCGCTTCTACTAATAACATGGTGCAAATGTAGCGTCAGATCATGTACAATGTTATCTGTAAAATTCAAAAATTATTTAATTATAGGTGCTAATTTGGTATTGTTGTTGCTTACTTCCTTGATGAATGTTGACAAGTAAAACTTGGTATGGAGCTAATTTTCGATGTAACATCAATCTATTTTTGTTTTTATCCGTACTGTAGTCACTGGCATCTAAAATTAAACCTGGAATGCATATTTTTTGTTAAAAAGAATGCTAATTTTAAAAAATAATTGTTTATACATATTACCCGAAGTTATTAAATCCAAATCAATAATAGAACGTATAATTGAAAATTTCAAAGAATTTTCAGTATATCGTAAATTCAAAAAGCCCATTTTATACAAAGGCACAAGTGTAATGTGCTCCATATCGACTGAACCAAAAGCAAATTTTGCTTTGATTGTTATTGACTTGCTATTTTTACATATTTCACATTGCGGTTCTTCCTCGGGTGAAAGGTCAAACGGTTCAACCCAATAACGACTAGGATTTGCCGAAAAACGCATCCACCATATTTTTCTTTCACGTTGTAAATTATAGTATGTAGATAATTCACTTTCCGATGTCAGAAAATATTCAGTAACTAATAAAGTCTTAGTTTGAGATTCACAGAAAAGATCTCCTTTACTAATAACATTACAGGGATTATTATTGCAAATGGTTTTTACAACCGTGTTAGGCGAATTATTGATTGTTTGCTTGTATATATTGATATATGTTTTTTGGAACTCGTTTTCTTTTAAAAAAGAAATTCGGGATTCATTTTTTTTAATATTTTTTTTTAATTGTTGTATGGGTTTAGTTTGCGTAGCCCAATCAGTGGTGGTGTTATTCCACTGTTTAAGTAACTGATTTCTTAATTTTATTCCATTTTTAAGCAAAGAAGATTTGCAACCAATTTTTTCGTTTTGAATCGTACAACTTGCTGTTAAATAGTTGGACTCTTTTAATGACTGCAAAATAGACTTTAGCAGGTTCATTTTTTATAAGATTTATTAATTAACAAAAATTAGTTTACTCTTGTTTTAAAGGTATATTGCCAGGCGGTGAAACAAAATAGTCTTCTTCAACAATTTTTGCGTTTTGTAAAATTTCTTCTCTGCAGTTTCCTTCGATGACTTGGTCCGCACGTAGATGTAAATATTGGTCCTCTAAAACTGTGTACAAAGGTCTCTTATCTTTAATATCAATACCTTCAATTTGCTTGGCAAATTGTATGCTATTTTTTAAAGTAATCAAGGCCTCTTCACCATCTAAATCAACTAATGCTAGTCGCTCTAATAATTGTATTGTACTTTTATCTATTTTTATTTCTGCTTGATTACAAAGATTTATTTTTTCAATCGCCGGCTGAACGGGTACTTTACTAACATGACGTAATTCTGTAAAATCCAGGTTTTCTCTAGTGACTTTTCCTAAAGTTTTTGCTACTAATACAAAGTTCGATCGAGAACTCAGGATACGTTTCATTATTTTACAGCAAATTGAACGTTTAATTAATCTACCCAAATTTTTCAATATTGTATATATAGGGTGTGTGTGAAACGGTAGCAAAGTACTCATGGAAGTAAAATTTTGACACTATTGAGGTGAATAAAATTTCACTAGCCCTGGGGGCAGGGCTGCAAGATTTGACGATTTATCGTCATTTTGACGATTTTTTGTTCCGGAATTAACAGTGTCGATTTGCTGATTTTTTTCTAAAAAGTGACGATTGTTTCAGTCTCCAAATTCTGAATAAAACATTAAATTTTCTGCCACGTTCGTTTTTTAATTTAGGAATGTTTAACAGCCGTACCTTAACAAGAGCGGAAGGCGGAACGTTTTCTTTCGCTTAGCTTTTACGCTGATATGCCATACCAAAGCAAGGACGTCAACGTTGTGTCACGAATAGTAGTGATAGCTTTCTTGTTTAATAAAACCCACAAATTATAAATAAAATAAAGATAAAAACGCTAGATTGACAAACAAATAGCTAAATTCCGATTATTGATTAATTACAGCGGCAAACTTCACTCTTAAACGAGCTGTCAAAATCGGTTTTTCCAATTGCAAAGCGTTGAGGCCGCTTTATTCAAAAACTTCTGTTTAGGTACGGCTGTAATATTCAAGTCTTAAGAAAATCTTTAAATTATTATTTTCAGAAAACAAAATAACAATTTTACACTTTGCTAATCTTTCGTCAAACCATCATCGAATGAACCTTTTACGACTCTCTGTATAAATCATATTTTAAACAATTATACGGCGAACATTTCACGGGTAGTAAGATAATATCTACATGAGTCTCATACGATTCTTGACATGAAAGACTCGTTAGATAATTTTTACCCACGTCTTAAACGATTAAAGAAACGCCTTTTGCTGTGATATGGAAGAATTTCGGTGGTGTTACAGTTTTTCCAGTGTGAGGAATCTTCTACGATTAAAAAATGCCGCCGTCGACGATCAAAGACGCTATTCATGAGACTCCCAGTATTTCTTACACGATTGAAAATGCAACTGAGTAATCAGAAAAAAATGAATGCACTACTTATAATTCAACTGAAAGAACCAATGCATTTTACAAGGGATGTCCCAAAATGAACGCATTCAAAAGTTAGTAATTATTTTTTTACACACATACATCCGCAAAAAAGAGGTTATAGAAGTTGTTATATGTAGAAGTAGTTATAGAAGTAAGCTGCTAAATAATAAGTGAAGGAAGCTATTCATTTTGAAAAAGTAAGCGAAGTTTTTACTGCGTGGGTATGAAGAAATTATGTTTTTGCTTGCATGTTTTTTTTACAAAAATTGAACAAAAATGGTTTAAGAAAACTAAATTTTATGTTGTCCGATTTTTTTGACGATTTTTCGAAACGTAAAAGACAATTTTTTTATTTTTTCTCAGGAAATTGACGATTTCCTCACAAATAAATCTGGCAGCCCTGCCTGGGGGCTAGTATAAATTTTGACATAAGTGTAGAAATTTTTGACAACCACAAAATTATTTTTTTTCATCAAATTTGTTTAAAGAAAATAAATAATAATATGGAAGCAGGACCAGCGGCAAAAAAAATTAAAAAGAATTATACAACATGTAAGTATTTACATATGTATAAGCTTTTTTGCCCACACTTTTTGTAAAAATTGTTAATATATCAGAACGAATTCATCAAATAGTTGGGACGATCTCATTTCCACCAGAATTAAAATGATTATTGGTAAAAACTTGATTAATTTATTCATTTTCACAAAACTACTAGTAATTGTTTTTTTCTTTATGTCAAAATTTTTCGTTGTCCAAAATGTTACAATTTCACACAGCACAAATCAAGGTATATTTACACAAGGTAGACTCATTTGGGAGTGTAGACATGCTGCTCTATAAAAGGAGCCAATTTGTCAAAATTGTCTTCATATAAAACAAAAACAATTTAACGCACACATGTACAAATTTTGGCTCATATACACGCAATTTGACGTTTTGGCTCCAACTAGGGGTAAACAGCTGACAAACATATGAGCCAACGAGTTTACCTTGTGTAAATATACCTTGGCACAAATATGAAAATTTTCTACCACAAACAAATTTCATTTCACCATAGAACTTTGCTACCGTTTCACACACACCCATAGAATGAAATTACCCTACAAGAAATGGATGACCGAAACTAAAAAAAAAAAAATTTTTACTAACACACTTGCAACAATTTTACATTAGTTGTACCACTCTAACACATATGTTAGAGTAGAACAACTAAAAACACGACAAAAAATGCAAATTTTTTTTATAAATTTTTGTCATACGCTTTACTGGCTAATATTTGTTAATTGTTTAAATTTAATACTGCAAAATATTTCATTAATTTTTCAAGCCATGAGACATGCTGGAAAGGAGCCCTATCCCTTAATTTATGTCGGCAGCAAAGAACCTGGAGCTGCAGAAAAATATGAGGTTACAGGTAAGTCACAAATAAAGAAAATCCAAAAGATTTGGTTACGTCAAAGTTATAAAAATGCCAACAAAGAAAAACGCGAAGCTGAAGATGCGGAAAAACGTAAACCAAATTTGGATGAAGCCAAAAAGATTGTCACATCCGAAGATCCCAGTTGGTCAGCTGCCAAGAAAATTCGCATATTTGAAATTGTCGAAAATTGACAGAAACGTTAAAATCTAAGGCTGGGTACATCGTTTAAGACGTCCAGGCAAAGGTTTAATTTTTACAACATTACGGATTTTTACAATGTTTGGTACAATTGTTTGGTACACTAAAACCTGTGCCAGAAGGCAAAGCGGTAAGTAAGTTTTGTGAACAATATTGCAGAAACTAATTTTTTTTGTTTTAGGCACCAGGTGGACATGAATTGCATGTAGATTACTGGGAATAAATTAGTTTGGCTCCTGCTGGGGGTGCTGAACGTATTCTCAATGAAGAGGCTCATCCCGATGTTATATTATGATTAGAGGCGAATACACTTCGAAAATTTTAAAAATTTATTATTATTATTTGTTATTATTTATTATTTTTTATTATTTTAAATATAGACAAAAATATGTATGAGAATTGAATGAGATGAATTGTGTTTTATTTAAGCTGAAAAAATACGTCAACAGTGACGAATGTATCCATCAGTACTGACTAGTCAGCTGTGCCCGTTGTATGCATCAGTACTGATGTTTACAGAGTATAAGAGTTAACAGCTCAGCTATATATTTTATCAACCACAAATTTCAAAGGTTAAAGAGGGATGCAAAATCACACGTATACAAAAGTTTCCATCAGTTTTTTCACGTTGGCCTTAAGAAAATGATAGAAACTTTGTTCTACGCGATGATGGATATTCGCGACAGCAATGCCAGTCATATGATAGGTCAAATGACTGTCACTGTTCTGGTAGGGTAGTGTACCATTTTTAACAAAAATATAAACATGCATGCATACAGTGTTGCCAGAAAGTATTTGAAAAATACCCAGGCATACTTTCCCTAGGTTACCCTGCGGCCACACGATCAAGTTGTTCTTGATAGTCTTTTACATATACTGCTTGTCAAAATTTACAAAAATTGAGAGCTGTGGCGTAGGTGGCACTCAATTTACTTTCAAGATGCCATAAAAAAAAACAATTTATAAAGACAAACATGTAATCAGCTGTTAAATTGAAAGTAAATTGCCAAACAAATGGAAAGGTGAAATTGAAAGCCATCTCGTGGTCAATTTAAAAAGTGTGAGTGTGTTAGTAAAAAAATGAGAGAGTTGAGTAAATTGAATGGAATTGAAAGGCAAAACTTGATCGTGTGGCCACCAAGTTAGTGTCCCGTTTTTGTGTGTTTTGGTGTGATCTTCAATTGCCGAAAGCACACCAAGAAACACAAAAACGGTATAACTTTCAGAACACCACAAAACCACGCTCGGTAATTCAAAAACACGTGATTTGAAATCACGTGATTTTCAGAACACGCCCGATAAGTCCCCTTTTATAGTGTTTTCACACCTAAAGCTAAAACCTGGTTTTAACATTAAAACTACAGCTGATTTTGCGTTCACATTACAAGTTTTATTAAATCAGGTTTTAACTTACAGTTTGTCTAATCATTTTTTGCAAACTAAAATTCATTTCCCGTAGAATTAAGTAAATATGTATAAAAAAAGAATGAAGTGAATGCTTGGGAATAAAAAAAAATTTATATAAAAAATAAATTTTAGAATATTTCATCGGTTTGACGTTTTTTTATTTTTTTAAATTTATTTATTTTTATTGAGCGTCATCCCAGCTAGCATTTGGGCTATAATTTTTTGTTAATATTACCTAAATGAGTCTTCTTAGATTCCATTTGATGATTCAAAACTGATTTATCACTTGAACGATTGAAAGAGTTCATATATCGTTACTTATAACGCAAAAGGCCCTTACTTACCAAAAATTAAAAATCGTGTTTATCATTGATTCTGATGTATTGCATCAATACAAATGTACGCAAAAGTTGGAAATTTTGGAATCTTCCGACAAAAATTTGCGATTTTATAAACAAAAAAACAAACAACCAAATCTACTAAAGATTAAAGGCCTTATTCATAAACAATATTCCATGCTTATAACAGGTTTATAAGACAAATTTTATATGAAAATTTATTTAAATAACCTTTAATAAAACTGAAATACTTTTTATGAATAAGGGGGTAAATGATTAACGCTAAAAGTCCAAACTAACCGTGTGCATAATATATAATATGATATCGTCAATATATTAAAATAATGATTTTTTAATATTTTTAAATATTTTGTATTTTTGTTCATTCGTTTTGTCAAATTAAAAGAAAAAAATATAAATTTTCGTGTTAAGCCCATATGACACTAAATTTTTAATGCATTGTTCAAGTTTTGGTGAACAGTACAAATTTAATGTAATAGAAAAATTTACCAAGTGCAAAGAGTTCAGCTGTTTTAAGATAAATGGCAAACTGTCAACAATTTTTAAAAAGTTATCGATAAAAAATGAAGTTATGTCAAAAAAAATGTAAAATTGTTTAACTTAAAATTGACCAAGGCCCATCTATTACACTGGGTCTCCACGTTGCAATATTTATTGCTAAGTACAAGCAAAAACGTCGGCAGAACAATGACAGAACAATGGAGCAATAATTGCTGAATTTATTGCTGGAGAACACTTGAATTTGCTTTGCCATAAATTTGCAATTTTCACCGCGACTAGTCGTATAAAGTTTTGTGGCTGTACATATTTATAACAAATGTTTTATGTTGTGTTTTGAAGTGCTTGTGAAATTTTCTTTTTTAAATTAATAAAATAATTAATTGTAATTGTCGTAGCTGTGTTTTGTATTACTTTTTTGTTTATTTTAATAAATAAACACACAAACAAAAAACAACCGTACAGAGAAATGAAATGTCAGATAAATTACAACTGATTTGACAGCATATTGCTAAGCAATAATTGCTCAAGCAATAAGAAGAGCAATCATTGCGCAATGGATTGCCACTCATGGCAATATGCGGTCTATACGTCGCAAATTTTATGGAGCAATGAAATTTGACGTTTGCGGCAATAAATATTGCTACGTGAAGACCCGGGGTTAGGTCTGCTTACTTGTACAAAAACAAAAAACGATTCTTTTTAGTTGTCAAAAATTTACTACCACATATACAAAGCAAAAGGAAAAAACGTGTATGTGTGGCATACCACAAACGTAAACAAACGTATACAAGCACATGTAAGCAAAATCAAAACAACTTTTGACAACTTAAAAGAACATAAGCAATGATCATCAGGCTTCTTGCGCAGACCTTTTCAATGGGCCTTGAAATTGACATTTCAAGCTTGAAAAATTAAAAGTGTTGCTGAATCAGCGGTTTATGGGTAAATTCAGCGATTTACCGCTTTTTGTTTTTAGGTTTCTCATAAACAAAAAGTTGGCAACATTTAATAAAATAAACAAAACAGGGATGGCTAAGTTGTTTCAATTGTACTTTTTTGTTGATACTTTTTAAACTAAGATTTATAATACCTGTTTGTGGTGTTTTTCATGAACAAAAATAAAATTAATTTCAAAAAAAATCATTTAATACAATTAGGGTAAAAAAGTAAAATTTTTAAAGGTTGTTGGTACAATTTTAAAAATTCTCAACGCCATCCCTGAAACAAAACCATAACAAGAGAAAAAAAAAACTAAAAAACTTTGCAAGGCGAATTCACTAGAAGGTGAGGTCAACTCTACAACTACAATGCTTCTGTGGTAGGGTTGTCAAAAAAATTGCTAGTAAAAAAAATAGGTTTGTTTACAGTGCAGCCACACGGTCAAGTTGTTCTTGATAGTCTTTTACATATACTGTTTGTCAAAATTTCCAAAAATTGATAGTTGTGACGTAGGCTGCATTCAATTTTTGAGCAATTTACTTGCAAGATGCCATGAAGAAAAAAATTTATAAAGAGAAACGAAAAATTTGCTCACTAACCTTCAAATCAGCTGTTTTCTTGAACGTAAATTGAAACACTCACTGGCATGAGAATTTTAAAGGCAAGTTCGCATCAATTTTTAAAAGTATGAGTGTATTGGTAAAAAAGTGTGAGTGTATTAAAACTTGATAGGCAAAACTTGATCGTGTAACCCTCAAGTTACAAAAAAAACTAGTTTGTATACAAACTTTGACAAGTCGACCACCAAAAAAAAACACCATATGTTGACTTGACCCCACCTTCTAGTCAATTCGCCTTGAAACTTTGTTTACATTTTTTATAGTTTTCTCTTTCTAACATTTACTGTTTCTTTCTATCAATTCTATATCAAATAATGAATAAAAAATGTAGTGTCATAAGGGCTTTAGCCAAACATATTAAAAGTTTGGCTAAAAAAAGCCCAATCATTACTGTCAATTATTTAAAATAAATGCTAGTTCGAATTAGGGAATGGTAAATCGATTTCGATTCCAATCGAAAATCGATTTTTTGCAATCGAATTTACGTATGCGATTTTATACTGAAATCGATTATTGGGCTTGTAAAATCGATTTTTTATTTATATCAAAATTTTGGCAATTTTTAATTGTAATCTTAATTAAATCGATAAATTATGGGCATGCACCATGGTGGAATAAGCAGGTGGCATCGTTACGGCAACAAATACAACATTACAACAAAAATGGAAATTACATAACCTTTTACGTCAAAAAATACATTAAACAAAAATCAAAGCGTGCCGTTGAACGTGATGAAATAAATAAATTTTTAGCCAATTTTTATTTAATTATGGTCAATATCTTATCAAAATTATCAAAAACTTTAATAAAAAACAAAAATCACAGCACAAAACGTGTACTTTTTGTAATCATAAACAAAACTTTGACATAAACCTAGACAAACAATGCAAGAGCAAAAAATCGTCATCTGGCGTAGTGCTGCCACCTGTTTATTTCACCATGGCATGCACAATAAAACTTATTTTTTTTGTGAGTACATACATACGTCTGTAGGTATGCTTATGCAGTTTTCCAAGTTTAAAGTTGTAGTCTTACGTATTTATCTATTAGTACCCTTGGTATACTTCCAACTTTAATATAAGGTCTCTTGTTCTTCAGAAATTAAAGTCATCAATGGACAGTGAACAAAACAGTACTTAACATATCGTATCGAACCAAACACTGAAAGTCAGCCATGGCCTTCCTGTGGAAATATGCTAATATGCAAACAGACCAGTGTGTGAGCGATATTTAAATCTTGTTATAAACAGAGTGAAAAAACAAAACGTGTGTAATTTATCCTATGAAATACGAAATTACAGGAAAGTATCTCTGCATCTTTCTGACATTAATGATATGCAAACGTTTGTTTTCTAAAACTAACTTAATAGTAAGTTAGCAAAAAAACAGTCGCCACCGAGCAGGAACTATTGTCATAATCCTTTGAAATACTAAACATAAATTCAGGTTTGTCACATATATCAATTCCCATCAAAAGTGATTTCGTTTTATGTGAAGCAAGATACAAAATCACTTCCTCTTTCGATCGGAATCAATTTATGTGACAGGCCTAATTGACTACACAAGAATACAATTTGAATATATATGTGCAATGTACATGCACTTGTTCTTCTAAAGGACATCTCAAAATTTACACATTTTCACTTTTTACAGGAAAATTGTAAAAAGTAGTCATATCTACCCACTGTAAAAATCTCAGTTCAATTTCTCTAGTAGTTTGCCAAAAAAATGCTGGTGTATCCCCCTTTGTGATATAATGTATAAGATTGCAAATTAGTCTTAAAAGATTTTGAAATCGATTTTAAAATCGATTTTGACGTTCGATTAATCGATTTCAAAAACCGTAATAAAAAAAGTCGATCGAAAAATCGAAAATCGATTTTGGAATCCATTTACCATTCCCTAGTTCGAATGGTTTCTTATTTCATTTACGAGAACCCGATAACTTTTGTTGGGTTAAAAATAAAATATTTTTATATAATCAATGGGCACTTTATAAGCATGTGTATAAATTTACGATTAAGAACTGATACGAAAAATACTAACTAATGATTATAAAAACTACCATTAAAATGCTCAAAAAATAATCAGACAATTGCATTACGAATAATTCTTTGAGGTGATAAATGGATAGTGTAGCATTTTCTCACAACAAGAGTATAATTTACGATCGAAAAATGCGGTAATGTGAAGTTGATTCCTAACAGATTCGATTGTGATATAAAATGCTTGCTGGGACTAAACACTATCAGCTTTTTCAGTCCTTTTAACTTGGTAGCACTGAATTTAGTACAACAAAACATGGTTGTGTTTCATTACATAGGGTCTCCACCTGAGATAAGATATAAGATTTTTATATCAGCAAACGTCAAATTCAATCGCAGAGAGTATTATCTTACGTGTGGACTTTCAAATAGTGTTAATATTAATATTATAATAAATCTTATAAGACAGTTGTTATGAGAAATCTTATAACAACTATCTTATAAGATGAGCTGTCAAAAATACACATACATGCATACATAAAAAACAATAACAAGACGCATTCATTAAAATGTTAATTTTTTTTGTACAAATAGTGAAAATCTTGTGATAAGTGTTTAAAAAACAATATTTTTAACTAAAAACAAGAAAAAACTAAAAAAAAAGAATAAAAACGAAACAAGTTTACTGTGCGAGAATCATTTGATTATGAAATCCTATAAGATACGTGTTCCCCTTGTTTAAGATTAAGATTAACATTAAGAAATTTGTTCTCTCATTCTGCCGACGTTCTCTCACATATTATATCAGATATTATCTCAGGTGAAGACTCAGTGTTAAATCTACTTAACAGTGCAGCCACACGATCAAGATATTCTTGATATTCTTTTGAACGTAAATTGAAGCACTCTCTGTAGCCCGTTTCTGTATATCTCACATCGTAAAACTCTTCGCATGAAACGTGTGAATTGCAACAAAAATAGTGTGAAATGGAACAAAAAATGGTTTTTCTCACACAAGTGTTTCTGTATCTTTTTTTGCGAGAATTATCTGTCATTTAAATAATTTTCCAGCAATTATTGGAAGGATGCGAGAAAAAGTGTTTCTATAACAATATTTTGCGAAAAGTTTCTTTCAAGAACTGTCAAAATAAGTCACATTTGAAATTGGTGGCGAGAAAAACAAAATGTAGATATTTTGAATTTAAAATATGTCTATATACTATTTTTTTTTTAAATAAATAAAAAAAATAGAAGGAATATAAATGATAAATGCATAATTTATATGATGAAAATAAACAAAAAACAATTGTTATATTTTGTTAGTTTAAATTTTTGTTAGCCTTTTCTTGTTTTGGTTTTAATCAGTGCTGCCAGATAAATTTGTGTCAAAATCGTCAATTTCCTGAGAAAAAAATAAAAAAAGATCGTCTTTTTTGTTTTAAAAATCGTGCAATTTAAAATCAATTTTAAACAAATTTGTTTCGACTTTTATTAAAAAATAATCAAACAAAAACATAGTTAAAGTTCATGGGTATTTAATAATTATTATTTAATAATTGAGATATAAATCTTTAATTTACCTATTCCTATAATCTTTTTCTTTTTTACCTGAAATAGACTTAGTAGAATACCTTGTAGTTAAAATTAAAAAAATCGGTTCATAAATAAACGGGTTAAAGACCCAGTAAAATCTTCGCCTACAAAATAATATGTTAAGTAATCAGAAACACATAAAAGCACTACATACAATTCTACTGAAAAACTAATGAATTTTACAAGGGTTGTGCCAAAAAGAACAAATTCAAAAGTCATTTTTTGTATCTTAATACATCCAGAAAAAAGTAGTTATCGAAGTTCTTATGGAAGAAAGCTACTTAATAACGAGTGAAAGAAGCTATCCATTTTGAAAAAGTTTTTACTGGGAGACAAACAAATTTGTTTCTTGCCGGAATAATGGTTTTGGCACAAAAGTGTACATATAAGATAAGAATATCAAATATCAATCATATTTTGTATATGTATATAAGAAGTATTAAATGTTCAAAATAAGCCAAGTCGGTCCATTACTTTCCTTCGAAATTTTGCTTTTGCCGATACATTTTTTAGGGAAGAAACAAACAATTTCGAGGACAATTTTCACAATAGGGATAAATATAAAAATTTAAGTAGCCTTGTTTCTAAAGATATCTTTTTTTCTAATAAACAAACATATAAAAATATTTACAATTATCTTATTTTGAAGACTAAGGGGCTTATAGTGTAAAACGCAACGCCAACATTTTCATTAAAAGCAAAAATAAAATCCAAAATATTTTATAAATTTGTTGTTGTTTTTATTTTTTTTTCAATTTTCAACGCCACAAAATAGAAGTGTTTGAAATTTAAAAATTCAAGATGAATTTCTATAGAAAGTAACAAAAAATTATAAAATATTTTTGATTTTGTTTTTGCTTTCGTCACTTTTTTAGAAAAAATCATCAAAACGTCACTTTGTTAATATCGGAACAAAAAATCGTCAAGATGACGATAACTCGTCAAATCTGGCAGCCCTGTTTTTATTATATTTATTTCTTTTGTTGACGTTTCGCTTTTATTTGACACTTAATTACTGGAAATATTCCAGTATAAACAGAATTTGTTGTGTCTGTTTTCGCATTCAAATACAGTAGCCCGTTTCTGTATATCTCACATCGTAAAACTCTTCGCATGAAACGTGTGAATTGCAACAAAAATAGTGTGAAATGAAACAAAAAATGGTTTTTCTCACGCAAGTGTTTCTGTATCTTTTTTTTGCGAGAATTATCTGTCATTTAAATAATTTTCCAGCAATTATTGGAAGGATGCGAGAAAAAGTGTTTCTATAACAACATTTTGCGAAAAGTTTCTTTCAAGAACTGTCAAAATAAGTCACATTTAAAATTGGTGGCGAGAAAAACAAAATGTAGATATTTTGAATTAAAAATATGTTTATATACTATTTTTTTTAAATAAATAAAAAAATAGAAGGAATATAAATGATAAATGCATAATTTATATGATGAAAATAAACAAAAAACAATTGTTATATTTTGTTAGTTTAAATTTTTGTTAGCCTTTTCTTGTTTTGATTTTAATCAGTGCTGCCAGATAAATTTGTGTCAAAATCGTCAATTTCCTGAGAAAAAAATAAAAAAGATCGTCTTTTTTGTTTTAAAAATCGTGCAATTTAAAATCAATTTTAAACAAATTTGTTTCGACTTTTATTAAAAAATAATCAAACAAAAACATAGTTAAAGTTCATGGGTATTTAATAATTATTATTTAATAATTGAGATATAAATCTTTAATTTACCTATTCCTATAATCTTTTTCTTTTTTACCTGAAATAGACTTAGTAGAATACCTTGTAGTTAAAATTGAAAAAAATCGGTTCATAAATAAACGGGTTAAAGACCCAGTAAAATCTTCGCCTACAAAATAATATGTTAAATAATCAGAAACCAGGGACCCGAAATAACTGTTATTATTTTTTAAATATCCAATAGGTTATGGAAAAAATAACTGAAAAAAAATTGGTCCTGTAATAATAATTATAAATTACCCAGAAAATTATAGTTCTGCCATAAACATTATGAAAGATTATTATTTTTTTTGGTCTTTAATAACCGTTATGAAAGATAATTATTTTTTTTGGTCTTTGATAACCGTTATGAAAGATTATTAATTTTTTTGGTCTTTGGTAACCATTATGAAAGATTTTTATTCTTATTGGTCTTCTATAACCATTATAAAAGATTTTTATTTTTTCTGTCTTCTATAACCGCGCTACAGTTCGCAAATCTTAAGATATTTTTATAAAATTTCGCACGCTGACTTATATTTGCACAAGGACGAACTTTTTTTATGATTTTGGTAAGGATCCGCAAATTTTTTGATATCTTTCTCATATTTGGTAAATAGAAACCAATTATGACACACAATCATGGTGCTGAGTTTAAATAAAATCGCTCCAGTTTTAGGCATATTTTCCCGATTTTTTTTTCTTTAATACAAGAAATTTCGCACTAAAATTGTATTTATATACCATTGAGTAGTCAGTGCTGTTGGTGTATTAGCTAAGATGTGGACTCTGAAACCTATAGGACCCGGATTCGATTCCTGGCTCGAGCGACCAAAAAAAAACCTTTTTCAAAAAGAAATAATTATTTCTTAACATCCTCAACTATCGGTTGGCTTAAGCGAACTAATGAAAGTAATTTCTGTTCTAAAGCACTTCAAATCTTGCCGTTTGGATTCAGCATTGAACTGTAGGTCTCGTCATGTATTCTAAGAATATGCAACACACCTAATTACGCATGAGTAGAAGCGCAGTGGTATCGCAACGGACATTCAGTGTCTATGTGAGCTGGCGAATAAAGTCGGCTGCCACCTCTACCTAACCGAAAATACCATTAAGTAGGCTTGTTCGAATATTTTGAACCCAAGTCGACTTCGGAACCATACAAATTTCGGACCCAAATAGGTGTATAATATTATGTGGTCGGTCTTGACCGACTATAACTTTCTTACTTATTATTATTATTATTATTGTTTTTTTTTTCTTACATAGTCATTATAAGTAACCAAATTAACCAATTGAAACGTAACAAACTGTATGAAACTATAGCTTTGAAAATGAAAAAGTGGAACATTTAGAGATATATCTACATATGTATTTCTTTAAAAATTTAATTTTACAAACATTAATGAACGCAATGTTCGCTCAGATAAGTTGCAGCATAAGTCACTGAGTATAATTTTCAGAGCAGAAAAAAAGTTCTTCCTTGTGCAAATATAAGTCAGTGTGCGAAATTTTATAAAAATATCTTAAGATTTGCGAACTGTAGCGTGGTTATAGAAGACCGAAAAAAATAAAAATCTTTTGTAATGGTTACGGAAGACCAAAAAAATTAAAATCTTTTATAATGGTTATAGAAGACCAAAAAAAATAAAAGTCTTTTGTAATGGTTACTGAAGACCAAAAAAAATTAAAATCTTTTGTAATGGTTATGGAAGCCCAAAAAAAACAAAAACAAACTATAACGGTTATCAAAGACCAAAAAAATATTGGTTATTTGTAACAATTATTCAGAGAGCAGGTTTTAAAAATTCGTGATTAATTATTATTTCAGGATTTTTTCAAATATTGGTTATAACTGTTATGTCCCTGTCAGAAACACATAAAAGCACTACATACAATTCTACTGAAAAACTAATGAATTTTACAAGGGTTGTGCCAAAAAGAACAAATTCAAAAGTAAGTCATCAAGTAAGTCACATCCAGAAAAAAGTAGTTATCGAAGTTCTTATAGAAGAAAGCTACTTAATAACGAGTGAAAGAAGCTATCCATTTTGAAAAAGTTTTTACTGGGAGACAAACAAATTTCTTTCTTGCCGGAATAATGGTTTTGGCACAAAAGTGTACATATAAGATAAGAATATCAAATATAAATCATATTTTGTATATGTATATAAGAAGTATTAAATGTTCAAAATAAGCCAAGTCGGTCCATTACTTTCTCTCGAAATTTTGCTTTTGCCGATACATTTTTTAGGGAAGAAACAAACAATTTCGAGGACAATTTTCACATAGGGATAAATATAAAAATTTAAGCAGCCTTGTTTCTAAAGATATCTTTTCTTCTAATAAACAAACATATAAAAATATTTACAATTATCTTATTTCGAAGACTAAGGGGCAAAAATAAAATCAAAAATATTATATAAATTTGTTGTTGCTTTCTGCAGACATTCATATTATTTTTTTTTTCAATTTTCAACGCCACAAAATAGAAGTGTTTGAAATTTAAAAATTCAAGATGAATTTCTATAGAAAATAACAACAAAATTATAAAATATTTTTGATTTTGTTTTTGCTTTCGCCACTTTTTTAGAAAAAATCATCAAAACGTCACTTTGTTAATATCGGAACAAAAAATCGTCAAGATGACGATAACTCGTCAAATCTGGCAGCTCTGTTTTTATTATATTTATTTCTTTTGTTGACGTTTCGCTTTTATTTGACACTTAATTACTGGAAATATTCCAGTATAAACAGAATTTGTTGTGTCTGTTTTCGCATTCACATACAGAAACACTTTTATCTCATAAATCGAGAAACGATGGAATTTTTTGTTTCACACTTCATGTAAGAAATTTTACGATGCGAGAAATACAGAAACGAGCTACTGGAAAGAGAATTTTAGAGGCAAGTTCGTTTCAATTTTTAAAATTATGAGTGTATTGGTAGAAAAGTGTGAGAGTATTAAAACTTGATAGGCAAAACTTGATCGTGTAACCCTCAAGTTAAAGGCACCCAATAGACCAAAACCCTTTAGAAAAATATTATAATAAAGCTTGCGAGCATAAGCCTTAAGCTTTAAAAAGACTTGAGCAACAATAGAAAAACCCTTTTAAATTATTGTAGAATAATCAAAAAGGAACCCTCGTGATAATAGTACTGAAATAATTATTTATTAAGCTAATATTCTCAATTTTAGAAAAACCTTCTCTTACAATTGTAGAATAAGCTTATTTCAACAATTGTAGAATTAGCTTATGCGTACAATTGTAGAATAAGCTTATTTCAACAGTTGTAGAATTTGGCTATGCTTGCAAATAAGAAATTCACATTTTCGGGAATACGATGTGATTTGGAAACAAGTGAAATTGACAACATAGTGCTTTTATAATTTTACATAAAACTAGCTAACATTAAAATAAATCTATTTCACATTTTTTCACTCGTTTTCAAATCACATCTAATTACAGATCATGTCCGTTTACTGTATTTTTTTTTTTTTATTAATTCATTTTTATTTAATTCAATTAAATTTAAATTAAAAAATACTTATAAAAAACGGAAAAAAAATTAATTCTATTAAAAAAAAAAATTTATAATTTATTGTTATTTTGGCTTACTATTGCCACCTTTAGTAAAAGTTTTGTACTTTAAGCACAATTGTTGCCGGGACTTGGCGAACTGAAAAAAAGTTTTTGTGCTTTTTATAAATTCATCTTCGGTTTGTCCGAACCCTATTGCTACATCTGTAAAACAATAAAATTTAATGTATTATAAGGTTAATTATTATTATTGTTGTTTTATTATCTTCTTACTTCGAATAGCTTTCGCAGTACTAAAGGCTCAGTTAGCCGGGAGTAACAGTAACAGTAACCTTACCGTAAAAAAGTAAGACCAATCTATTTCTTACAGATTGAGACGTAACATCTTACTGCTAACTATAATCGTTCTAATTGATTCACACACAACAAAATGAATCAGCTGATTTGCAACGTTACTGTTACTCCCGGCTAACTGAGCCTTAAGACTACGGACACTCTTTTTCTGCTCAGTACCCTTCCAACATAATTTTTCCGCCAGTTCATCATTAAAAAGCTTCCGCCAACAATTTTTTACAAAACTCGGAGCTTTGGCTACCGACGACAAGTCTTTCTCCTTAAAAAAAATAAAAAAAAAACCTTTAATGGCATTCATAGTTGAAAAAAAGAAAAAAGTTAAAATTTTTGAATTTTTCGGAAGTGAGCGTGTTTTCAACAGACGGACAGACAGACGGACATGGCTAAATCGACTTAGAATTACTCAAGGACCAAGAATATATATACTTTATGAGGTCTGAGATGAATAATAAAAAAGTTTCACACGGAATGACAAATTTAGTATACCCTCTTCACAACTAACTGTGGTGGAGGGTATAAAAATAATGGATGGCCTATAGCTAAAGGAAATTTAACTATTTTCTGCACCCACATATTTTTAGTAATATATACTATCAGCTTTTCAGTTCATAACAGTTTTTAAAAATAAAAGTAAAAAGAATTGTTACACTTACAAAGGTAGAATATGCATCAGCATCTTCTTGAATTTTGTTTTCAAAATCAAGGAACTCCTCCATATTTTGGAATTGGTTTATGGGAATGATTTTTTTTTTGGTCATTGCTTTTTCTTTCTTCAGTTCCTTGACTTCATTTTTTAGGCTTTGTATTTCATTGGTTAGTCTTAGTAACATAGGTTGGAGAGCAGATACCACTTGATTTGCAATTTCTAAATTATATTTGAAAAAAAAATGAATATTAGTTTGATTATTAATAATTAAAATTTAAGTATTTATTTACCGGAAGATGTTAGCACGTCTGCACATAAAACATTATGGTGTTGCTTTATGGAATTGTTGAAGGATGATTGCAATGTTATAACATTTTGTTGACTGGATGAAGATGTGCGGAACATATCGTTGAAATCAGCATTTTGTTCAGTCATTATGAATAACTGGAAAGAAAGTAAATACATTACTTTTATCGCGTAGTGAAACCATTTTAGTAACATCACTCATGCTATGCTTATACGTTGTTTTAGAAACAGTAAGTTCTGCTGTTTGCCATATATTTAAAAGTAAAGATTCTATGGGTAGGTGGAACAATGCATTTAAATTCATTACTTTAAAACCATAAAGATCTGTTATTCCTCGATGATGAATAGATGA
Organism: Pollenia griseotomentosa; assembly: GCA_963931875.1. Classification (NCBI taxonomy): domain Eukaryota; kingdom Metazoa; phylum Arthropoda; class Insecta; order Diptera; family Polleniidae; genus Pollenia; species Pollenia griseotomentosa. Next base: position 141,275,169 of record OZ007561.1, on the reverse strand, counting down.
TACTTGAAAAATATCATTTTCAACTCTATAAAAGTTATTTGGAGGTGAGGTTGACAAGTAAAAATTTTCAGTTTGAATGGAAGTGTGTGATATTTTAGCAGTTTCAGGCAGATTTTGGGTATTTTTGATATTTAAGCTATGTTCTACTAATCGGTTGTATAACTGAACCGATACATTATTCTTCTTTTTAATAAGTCTCTTCAGCTTGCCTAATTTATTTTCGAATTTGAATGCGCTAAAAGTTTCCAACGATCCGTACAACAAACAATCACTAGCAAGATGAGTAAGGCAATGAAAGTTATACACTAGTAGCGTTTCATCGTAGTGGATAGGTATTTTCCTAACAAAATCTTTTAACAACGCTTCAGCACATTTATTATGTGTTTTGCATAGTTTGGTGTCGAGAAGAATTCGTATCGCCAAACTAAGTTGCAAGAAATGTGTATATATATCTTCATTTAAAACATCCTTCAATATAAAAGGTCCGGTATATAGAAGGAACTGACGAAATTCGGTTGCTTTGTATCGTTCAAACTCATTGATATCTCTTGGTTGTCTACAAAATTCCCGCGGAAGTTGTCCTTTCAAATGTAATAGCTCTTCCTTAATTTTAGTAATTTTCACTTTATCCAGAGAAAAGGTTTGTTTTCTTACTTTGAGCCAAGCGTGCACCAAAGTTTTTACAACTCCAAGACAAACAACATGCATATAATCCAAAGGAAAAGAGTTTACCATGTCAATTGGCAATCTTTCTACAGTCATTGGCGATCCGAAATTATGGTAACTTTTATTCTGTCGTGCTCTGAAATTGTCATCTGTTCTCAAAGTATTATTTTCGAGTTTAAAAACATCGCGGTTGTTCTTATATTCGCCTCTTTGTGTACACTTATGACAACAACTGTATCCAGTATGACCCTTAATTCCCATAATAAGTGCTCTTGCAGGCGCATCACATATTAACGCTCGGCAATTAACGTTATAAGTTTTGTTGTTGTAAGAAAAATGTTCTTCGATGACTTCACGTAATTCATTTACAAATGGGATCAAGAATTCATTCACATCTTTTGGTTTGCTTCTGCCACTATAAATTCCAACACTATATACTGAGTTTGTACCATTTACGTTTATTAATATAGGCCATGCTTGAGCTAGAGAACTTTTAGCTACAGGCAGACCATCTACGTTTATATTTAAATCTATCGAATCACTTTCGTATGCAGAAGAGAGAAAAAAATCAGTCAAGCATTCCCTAAGTCCGTAGTGAACATATTCACCACCTTCAATTAAAGTTAAAGGAGCATCTCGAGGTGTTTGTTTCAATGTTCTACCATCTTTTGGTAATGAAGGAACTATTTTTTTATTATTACCAAAAGCTCATCCAATGCGGAACGAGTTATGGAATGTTTAACAGCCCACTGAGCAAGCTCTTCCCTTGTGTTGTAAACGTTCATGACTTCTTTTGATAAGCCACAATCTTCTGAATCTGAATCATCTAAATCAGCTTCGATGTCATACTCAAATGCGTCTCTGGGATCATCTTCATTAAAATCGCTGGGTAAAACACTATCACTAGAATGTTCTATTTTTTCTATTTTTGTTTTTTTTCTATTTAAAAGAAGCTCAACTACTTCTTTTGCTTCGTTTCTTATACATTTTTTTATTAAATTTGGCATTTTTTTTTATAATTAATAACTTACTTACTTTTCACAATTTTCACACTTTTTTAATTTTTTTTTTTTATTTATTTATTAAGAACCTCAATCTTTTAAAGCAAAATTAACAATGACAATTAAATTTTTCAATGATTAACTGACGGAAAAATCAACGGGACTTTTATGGCACGAGACTTTAAAAACATTTTAGCAATAGGCCTTTTATAATCATACTTACAATGCTATTGAGAAAATACAAAATATGACAAGCATGTTTAATATGTTTAAAAACATATTGTGAAGGATAATAGTTTCTCAAACATGATTAAAAAAAACTTTAGTATTTTTTTTAAAAAAAGCTTGTTCTAAAGTACTATTATACTTTACTTATTTTTTGGTCTATTGGGCAAGTTCGTTTCAATTTTTAAAAGTATGAGTGTATTGGTAGAAAAGTGTGAGAGTATTAAAACTTAGTAGGCAAAACTTGATCGTGTTACCCTCAAGTAAAACCAATTCAAAAAATGTTTTAAGATGGTATGGGAAAACCAGGTTTTAATGATTGGTTTTATCGTTAAAACCAAAATTTGTGTTAAAACCTTAAGTGTGAAAACACTATTAGACAGGAAAAGTTTACTTTGCAAAGTCTTGAGTTTATAGAAGAAAGGGAAAAGAGAAAAGCGAGGGAGTACATACCCAGCGGGAAAATGGAATTAATAGGAATCGAAAAAGTAATACATATATTGTATAATATTTGATTCCAGAATTCATTATTCTTAACACAGACCATGTCCTAGGATTGTAATAAATTATTTAAATGTATCCTGCGAATGAATTAAATACAGTACTTTTCGCTTATAGTCCATTCCGCTTAAAGGCCAAAAACGGATATAAGCCAAAACTGTCATATTCACATGCAGATTTTTTAGAATTTCATACAAATTATTTGTTCTAAGGTCCATTTCGCTTGTAGTCCATTTTCGTTTAAAAGCCACATTTTCTTAGCATGCGTATATAATTCTTCATGCAAAAATGTTCGCTTATAGTCCACTCTGTTTTTTATATATTTTTAATCAACTGGCAACATGTTTTAATTTACCTTTCTAGCAATTACAGCACACGCTCGGAAATTCGATCCACTTTGTTTTTAGGGCGATTCGAGTTTCCGAATTATTCGAATTTCTGGACGGTTTTTTTTTACAAAAATTTAGATAAATTTGACCATAAAGATATACAAAACTATACTTTTTTTTAATTTTAGTTTATTTAACATAAAAACTATAAAAAACTTAACGAAATATAAAAAATAACAATTCAGTTCATTTGACTTTATTTAGTATGTGTAATACAAACACCAAAAAAACTGAGTTTTAAACTCTAACAACATCAAGTTGATTCTGAGCGACTACTGTATTATAAATGCCAAATTTCGCAATTTATATTTCATGACATGGTGTCTTCGTCTGACAATTTTTTGTTAAATAAACGTCCAACTTCATAAAAAAACGCTAATAAAAATAAAAGAGTTTTTTTATATAGACTTTGACGTTTGGTATAACAAAAAACTGTCAGGTGAAGACCCCATGTAAATATCCTATGAAACTGATATTTATGTTGTGTTTGATTTCGTCATCCAAAGAATTAATGAATCTCATACGCATTTGTTTTTATTGAAATCTTTTAAAGCATTTGAATTAATTATTTAAAAAGATTTTTGTTTAAACTATTTATTTAAAATAAATCAATATTTGGTTATGTTTTAAATAAACTTTTCTTTGGTTCAAAAAGAGTGGATTTATTGAAGAAAATAATATTTATATAGTCCAAAATGTGGATTATACTAGGTTTCACTTATTATCCATAAAATGGCTTATAAAAAAAAAATCGGTTATAGTCCAAATTCGCTTATAGTCCACAAAAGTTGTGCAACTATAGTAGTGGACTATAAGCGAAAAGTACTGTAATTCATTCTTTAGAATAAATTATATTATTCATACATTCATAATAAGGATGAATAAATTTTAAATCTTCTGATAGTAAAGTATCCAATTTATAATCAATCTTTTTCATAAAATTTAAGCATTCATCACATTTATCTGTAATTATACATTTAATAATAAAAATTTTAAAAATTATTAAAAGATAAAACATAAAGTACTTACCTTTTTACTTTAAATAACTTTGACCGTATGCCACACATACACGTTTTTTCCTTTTGCTTTGTATATGTGGTAGTTAATTTTTGACAACTAAAAAGAATCGTTTTTTGTTTTTGTACCAGTAAGCAGACCTGATAGATGGGCCTTGGCTGTACTCGCAAATTCATTTTGTTTTTCGTTCGTATTTTATACCTGTAGCTGGCTGCAGCTTTATAGTAATATATAGCGTTGCCAGAAAGTTTGGTAAAAAATCATCATTTGGCTTAAACATGATTTTCTTGAAGAGAAAAATCTACAAAATATTTTTTTAAATCAAATTGTTTATAACAAGGGCAAAAAAGTAAAATAATAATTTTATATAAAAAAATACTTCTTCCCAGCAAAAAAATTTTGAAGTTTTTTAAGATTACTGTTAGAAAATATCAAATCACTGTCAATTTTACTGTCTGCAAAATTTGCTAGACAGTAGACAAGACAGTTGGAAAAGTGTGCATGTATAAGTAAAGAAGTTTGCATGTATTGCTACTGTCATCCTCCAAATAATATTGGACTATGTAGTCCAATTGGACTGGTTACAACATGGTCCTCTGTAATGCAGGCATGGACCATTAGGGTGACCGTTATTTTTTTTTCGTATTTTCACTTGGGAAACCTCTTAGATTGATTCCAAATTAGAAAAAAACAATATATATAAAATTTTAGATCGTTTGCATAGTTATTAGGCGTGCCTTGAGCCCACAAAGTTTGCTAAAAATGCTATTTTTCTCACTATGGGTGGCTTTAAGTGTTCATAACTTCAGTAATATTTATTTTTGAGAAAAACCTTATTCACAAATATTCTAGGGCTATATCTTATGAACAATGTTGCTCTGTATTAGTTTTCTTTAACATTAATATTTAATCCAGAAAAAACCAAATTAAAAAATAACACCGAAATTTTCACATATCTTCGCATTCTTTGCCTGGTGATTACACTACGTGACAAATTTTCAAAAAAGTCGTGACCAAATGAATCTAACAGCTCATTTTTATCTAAAATTTTCCCCTGAATCTAAATATGAAGTCAGAATTGTCAAAAGTGGAACAGTTTTTGAGATATTCCAAAATAACCGTTTTTTGTGTTTTTAAAAAAGATGATGTGACTGAAATGCAAATATCTTTAAAAATTTTGAACGGACTATGTATTTCTTTCTTTTTATTGAGAGGTTATAAAATTACTAAAATAAGAATTGGTTGCTAGAGAAGTTTGGTCAAGAAATGACAGAGTTATAGGGGACAAAATTCAAGCTTCATTAAAAATTTTATGATTCTGTTCAATTTTGCTCTTTTCAAGTTTTTCTTTTTAATCTAATGATTTAAAAATCCTAATGTTTTATTGCATGCGACATTAGATTATTTTAGACATATGTAGATTGGTACAAAAATGACAAAGCTACAGAAGATTTAGTAAATTTACCCACATAGAAATTCAATAGCTTTAAGCTATTTTTAATATTTATTTTACTAAAAATTTAGTTTTGTATATGCATTTGTTGTGTTTTTCTTTGGTTTGATACAAATCGTAAAATGGGTTAATTCAATTAATCTTCTGTAACCTTGTAATTTTTTTACCGCTCTGGATCCTATTTGACACAAATGTTCGAATTGAATAGGCTAATGTCGTAAGTGATAAAACTTAAAAAAAATTTATTTTTTGGTTTAAAAAACAATAACTTGAAAAGAGCAAAATTGAACAAAATCATAAAATTTTAATGAAGTTTGAAATTTTGTCCACTAGTTAGTAGTTAGTTAGTTAATTGTTCTTTATTTTGAATTCATTTTGAGTAATCAAAATTGAACATACGACTATGACATGACGTCGTCTGTCGGAAAAGGTTGTTATATATATTACAAATATTGTTTTATATTACATAAAAATTAATAATTAAATTCAGTTATTAATATCTTCCTGTAGCCTATCGCATTTATAATATAGCGGGATAAATATTTAAAATTGTCCTTACCATTAAGAATCAACTCATTTTCTGTTACGATAGTTTTTTTTTAAGTTTTGGAATCTTATTTGTCTTAATATAGGGTATTTGGCTATAAAATGCGGAATGTTTTCGGTTTCGTTTAGATTACATAAGGAGCATATACGGGGTCTGTTTTGCTGAAACCTTGTACTATTCAACTCAATTAATCACATCTAGCTTTGAATATATGTATAACCTAATTCTGTCATATTTGTGATTTCCAAATAGGATTGCGGCTCTATGTACTTTTGTCCACTATAACTCTGCCATTTAATGACTCATCTTCACAAACGACTCATGGTTATTTAAGAAATTTTATAACCTCTCAATAAAAAGAAAGAAATACATAGTCCGTTTAAAATTTTTGAAGATATTGCATTTCAGTCACATCATCTTTTTTAAAAACACAAAAACCGGTTATTTTGGAATATCTCAAAAACTGTTCCACTTTTGACAAGTCTGTCTTCATGTTCGGATTCAGGGGAAAGTTTTACATAAAGATTAGTTGCCAGATTCATTTGGTCACGACTTTGTTGAAAATTTGTCACGTAGTGTAATCACCAGGCAAAGAATGCGAAGATATGTGAAAATTTCGGTGTTATTTTTTAATTTGGTTTTTTCTGGATTAAATATTAATGTTAAAGAAAACTAATACAGAGCAACATTGTTCATAAGATATAGCCCTAGAATATTTGTGAATAAGGTTTTTCTCTAAAATAAATATTACTGAAGTTATGAACACTTAAAGCCACCCATAGTAAGAAAAATAGCATTTTTAACAAACTTTGTGGGCTTAAGGCACGCCTAATAACTATGCAAACGATCTAAAATTTTATATATATTGTTTTTTTCTAATCTAATCTAATTTCTAAAGTGAAAAAACGAAAAAAAAAATTGTCCATATAACTTGCGGTCACACTAATGGACCATGTCATTGCACAAATGAGTTTGCTATTAGTGACTTTGAAACGGCTGTAGTTGTTGTTGTTTGTTTTCGTTTCTTTATTGGAATATTCTAGCTGTTTCTTTTTTTATGTTTTTATCTTCATTCTGTTTTTTAAACGTGGTGCGCAAGTAAAAATTAGGAAAATGTAAGAAAGTTTTAGCGTGATAATAAAAAATTAAAAATGCTGTGTAGTTCTCGTCACAAAAGGCGACTTTTAAAAGCCGAAAAAGAAAAAAATTCTAAAAAGATTAGAAAATGAAAATAAAATGTGTCTGCAACCTGAGTATGCAAAAGGCAGTAATGATTTTTCAAATGTTGACCTACAGCAAACTTCCAAGCATCATGAAACTGACGAATTGGATAAGCAAAATAAATTTTTAAGTGATTTAGGCGGTGGCAGCAGAACATGCCACAAAAACATGAGGGAGCTGCTATGTATTTTACGTACTTACGGTGTTGATGTGTCTCTTTCTCTAATGTCGTTGATGCAACCAATAAGTTCAAGAGCAGATGCAATGTCTATTTCGCCCGGCGAATATGCGCCTTTCGGCATCGTACAAAACTTAGTTAAAGCAGAAAATGTTTTAGAAAACTATAACCAAATACTTTGCGACATAAATATTGACGGTTTACCTATCTTCAAAAGTTCAAATGTCCAACTGTGGCCAATATTAGTTAAAGTTGTAAACATTAAAAATATTAAGGTCTTTCTTGCTGGTATTTATATGGGCAAGCAGAAGAATCCTCATGATGTAAGTGAGTATTTAAAAATATTCGTAAATGTAACGATATGTTTTTATGGACTTACGTACATAATGATTATTTATTCACTAATTAATTATATTATTAATACATTATTTATTTGTTATTGTTAATAAATCTTAATCTTCAAAAAAAAAAAAAAAAATTGTGTAAAAATTATATTCTTTTGGGGGGCAGTATGGAGTAGTTTTGAAACTACCCTTACGCTGGGTCTCCACGTTGCAATATTTATTGCTAAGTACAAGCAAAAACGTTGGCAGAACAATGACAGAACAATAGAGCAATAATTGCTGAATTTATTGCTGGAGAACACTTGAAATTGCTTTGCCATAAATTTGCAATTTTCACCGCGAGTAGTCGTATAAAGTTTTTTGGCTGTACATATTTATAACAAATGTTTTATATTGTGTTTTGAAGTAGTTGTGAAATTTTCTTTTTTAAATTAATAAAATAATTAATTGTAATTGTCGTAGCTGTGTTTTGTATTACTTTTTTGTTTATTTGCGTTAAAAAAAGTTGAATTGTTCTATTGAAAAAATAAAAAAATATACAAAAAAATAAATTCGTCGTTTGCTTTTGTTGATCTTTACGTTTATTAAAAATTATAATATATAATAATATATTTATTGATTGCTTTTTTAATAAATAAACACACAAACAAAAAACAACCGTACAGAGAAATGAAATGTCAGATAAATTACAACTGATTTGACAGCATATTGCTAAGCAATAATTGCTCAAGCAATAAGAGCAATCATTGCGCAATAGATTGCCACTCATGGCAATATGCGGTCTATACGTCGCAAATTTTATGGAGCAATGAAATTTGACGTTTGCCGCAATAAATATTGCTACGTGAAGACCCGGGGTTAGGGAGCATACTATGGAGTAGCAATATGTACTACTTTCGAAACTAGTATCTTGGGTTGTTCAGTGGAGTAGTTTCGATACTGACCCTCTGGAGTATTCCATGGATTAGTCATATGGATTAGTTTTCAGACTACTTGTATGTAATGCAAAGCTGGGTTTTGAGGTCCATCCCTAGGACATCTAAACGTTAAAAAGACCATGTTTGTTATATGCATTTGGACTAGTTTAGGACCACTCCCTGGTCATTTGCGGACTAGTCCAAACACGCGTGTATGGACTAGTCTTCATTTTTGCATGCATGCCAGTACTGGCAAATGTAAACGCCAGGTTAAGGTTTATTGTGATTTGTTCGGCTTATGTAGAGAAATGATACGCTAACAAATCACACGCATAAATCGCTAGTGTGTGGTCAGCCTAATGCTATGTTCATACGACGATATAAACCACTCGTTTCGCTCTCTGAAACTAGTTTGTCAAACATGCTGTTCATACGAAATTTTTGTAGTTAAGTATTTTAAAAATTTTCTTTTATTTCATAAAATTTTAAAATAAATTTAAAATCATTCAATTCAGTTGATGAAGTTGAAAGACTCAGTTGACAACTGAATTGAACCGTGTATGGGGCGCATAAATTTTAAAACATTATATTATTATTTTCTTAGATTTAATCTAAATAGGCTTTCAAGGTCATTTGTATTTAAATAAAAGATTATTTATTTATATTTTCATCCTACGTTTCGTTGGTATTTTCCAACTTCATCAGGGATTTTCAGTTTATTAAATCTGGCAACGACACAAAACAAAAATAAAATAATATTTAGAAACAACTATGTATAATAAAGTTCCACATTACAACAACCAAACTTACATTTAATCTTAGTTAAATTTACATTTTATAATAAAAACACACAAGTTTTACAACATAAAACACGAAGTTGTTTAAAATTAATAAAAAATAAAAATAAAAAAGTAATTTAATATCACAGGTTATTGTTGATGTATCACAGTTGAACTAAAACTAAATTATTGCGATTGTGTAATTTGCATTTGTGCCGTCTTTATCCTCCTTTCTATTTATTGCATTGTTTGATTTTTCCTGTATTCGAAGACTTTCAAGAGTGTATCGTTTGTTTGTGTTTTTCTCTCTGTTTAATATTTTAACTCTTTCAATATCAATATAGTGTCCAGTATCAAAACAATGCGTTGACAATGCTGTTGTTAATTTCTGTTTGTTTATATCAGTTTCATGCTCTGCTATTCTCGTGCCTAAGCTTCGTTTAGTTGTCTCTACGTATATTTTCCCACACTTTTCGTCTTCTTTGCCCACACATGTAATTTCATACACTACGTTGCTTAGTTCGTTTTTATCAATTTTGGTTTTTGCTTTTGTAAATAATGTAGAAATTGTTTTGTTGGGTCTGTGTGCTAATTTTACTTGTTCATCTTCTATAATTTCTCTAACTTGAGGGTTACACGATCAAGTTTTGCCTATCAAGTTTTAATACACTCACACTTTTTTAACAATACACTCATCCCAACAAACCAAAACGATTTAGAAAGAACTTGTAGCAAGCTTACTAACAAAAGCCTTAACCCAATAGACCAAAACAGAGCAAAATTTAAATGAGTTGTAGAATAAGCTTATCATAAGAGATTTCCTACAACGTGACAACTAATATTATTGCAAATGACTAATTCTCGCTATAGTTTTGTAAGTGTTTTTGAGAATGATGTCCCGTTATTTGATGCGTGCATACATTTTGTATAAAAAGTTAAAGTTTTCAGTCTTTGTGTTTTGCTTAAAGAGTGAAGTGATTTAAAGTGTTTAAAACAGTGTCCAATTTAAAAAAAAGTAATTAAATAGTATATAATTAAAAAAACATTTTGTTAATATGCCATATAAATTTAAACAGAGTGTTCGTAAAGAATCAAAAGAAGTTGTTGAATTACTTTTAAATTGAGATTGGAAGTAAAGTATTTCATATATTGTATGCATTAACATATTTATTTACTTTTTCTTTTTTACAGATTCTGCAATTTCTGTTGGAGTGGGAGAGGACGAATTTGTAAAAAGCACAAAATCTTTCTTTCAGTTTGCCAAAAACAGACAAGAGCCCCGCAAGAAATATGTGGGCAAACAAAACAAAAATAATCACTAAAAATATATTTTGTAAAATAATAAAACAACTAATTCTAATAAATAAAATCACTACTGCAGTTCAGTGTTCATTGTTAACATGATTAGAAAAAGTATTTTTCTGTAAGCTTATTCTATAGTTAGAATTCTTAGATTACATTATATTATAGACTAGTAACATTACCGCAAGGGTTCAGTTTTCATTATTAAACAACTGTTAATAAGCCTTTTATAATAGTAATCACTACACTTTTCTAAGCTTAAGGCTTATGTTAGTAAGCTTGCAACAAGTTCTTTCTAAATCGTTTTGGTTTGTTGGGAAGCTTAGAAAAGTGTAGTGATTACTATTATAAAAGGCTTATTAACAATTGTTTAATAATGAAAACTGAACCCTTGCGATAATGTTACTAGTCTATAATATAATGTAAGCTAAGAATTCTAACTATAGAATAAGCTTAGAGAAAAATACTTTTTCTAATCATGTTAATTAACAATGAACACTGAACTACAGTAGTGATTTTATTTATTAGAATTAGTTGTTCTATTATTTAACATAATATATTTAGTAATATTTTTAGTAATTATTTTTGTTTTGTTTACCCACATATTTCTTGCGGGACTCTTGTCTGTTTTTGGCAAACTGAAAGAAAGATTTTGTGCTTTTTACAAATTCGTCCTCTCCTACTCCAATAGAAATTGCAGAATCTGTAAAAATTAAAAAGTAAATGAATATGTTAATTCATACAATATATGAAATACTTTACTTCTTATAGCTCTAGCTACACTCAGGTTACGCGCACTATTGTTTTCAGCCGTTCCCTTCCAGCATAAATGCTCTGCCAGCTCAGCTGTCAATAATTTGCGCCAACAGTTTTTGATATAATTTGGGTTTTTTGCTACCGTAAGCAGCTCAAAATCTTCATCATTTGAAGAACCAATCTTAATAGAGCTGGCTGCAAATTCACTTGCATTGCTTCTCTTTCTTTTATTAGTATTTAAAAGTAATTCAACAACTTCTTTCGATTCTTTACGTTTACGAACACTCTGTTTAAATTTATATGGCATATTAACAAAATGTTTTTTTAATTATATATTATTTAATTACTTTTTTTTAAATTGGGCACTGTTTAAAACACTTTAAATCACTTCACTCTTTAAGCAAAACACAAAGACTGAAAACTTTAACTTATTATACAAAATGTATGCACGCATCAAATAACGGGACATCATTCTCAAAAACACTTACAAAACTATAGCGAGAATAAGTCATTTGCAATCATATTGGTTGTCACGATGTAGGAAATCTCTTATGATAAACTTATTCTACAACTTATTTAAATTTTGCTCTGTTTTGGTCTGTTGGGATACTTTTAAAAATTGATGCGAACTTGCCTTTAAAATTCTCATGCCAGTGAGTGTTTCAATTTACGTTCAAGAAAACAGCTGATTTCAAGGTTAGTGAGCAAATTTTTCGTTTCTCTTTATAAATTTTTTTCTTGATGGCATCTTGAAAGTAAATTGCTCAAAAATTGAATGCAGCCTACGTCACAACTATCAATTTTTGGAAATTTTGACAAACAGTATATGTAAAAGACTATCAAGAACAACTTGACCGTGTGGCTGCACTGTAAGTTTTTGATTATCGGTAAGTTTTGGTAAGTATGATACACTGTAGTATTTAGTGTTGCCAGATGTATTATTTATGGTAGTTTCCCTTGGTTTTTTGTTACTTATGGCGATTTCTTTTCTGAGAAAAATGTTGCATTAATGTTACATGTTCTACATTTTGTGTTCGTTTGTACAAAAAATACAACTGTGGGAAAAATTTTCAAGTTCTTTTGTGAAAATGTTGATGAAAAACATGCAAAACATGTTACATGTTTTACCCTTACTTTTACTTAAGGGTTCATACTGCCCTGTTTTACAACTTTGGTACTTACTACTTTGTTTGTACAACCAATATTTTATTTTGTTTGTTACAATATTTTAAAAGTTTTGTCAAAAGAATTCTACATCTAAATATTCTTTGGCGGCATACTCCATTTTGAATTAAATCGTTTTTTTTTATTTTGGTGGAAAATTCTATGTATTTATTATCGTTTTAAATTTGTTCAAGCAATAAGTGATGTCAATGTCTGTTTTCAAACCGTAAAGTAAGTGTGCAGCAAATAGTCGAATAGTTTTAAAAATCGCTAATGAACTACATTAATAATAAAAGTGTAATAGTTGTAAATAAAGGCAGCTAATTCTGTTCGATTGAAGTTGTACAACATGTAACACTTCGAGTGATTATAGGTAACATGAAAAAGTGTTAGTCTAAATTTACACGTTTCATCTTTTGATGCTCAACTTCTTTTCAATTCCCTTTTAAAGATGCCAATATAATCACACGCAGCAACCGGTTTCAACTTTTTTCGGTTCAAAACAACAAAAATTTTAATAACAGCGAATCAAAGAGAAAAAGAAAACAACGAAATTACATGCAGCCATCGTTGTGCATATACCAACGAATAAAAACACAAAGCGTACTGACCGAGTACAGGCATCTCCGTACAAACCCCCTTTCTTCTTTCTTCCCTCATCTAAAAACATAAGAGTTGAGCATTAAAAGATGAAACGTGTGAAAGCAGACTTACATGCATATACTGTAGCATTTTTTTCTCAGAATAGAAATCGCCATTAGTTTGTTCAATAAATTATTTATTATATTTTTCGGATAACTGTTTTTAGTTAGGATGTCTTTTATTTTAAATATGTTTTTAGAAATAAATTGATCATTACTTATTTTCATTACTGTTGTTATTAGGTTTGTTGCTGTATTTATCTTTTGCCTTAAAGGTTGTGTTGAATTAAAATTTATCAAGCGTCCAGAAGCTATCGTTTTAGTATACCAATCTGTTACAATTTTATTACCTTCTCTAATTATTCTCATATCAAGATATGGAATTGCGTTGTTGTTTTCTTTCTCCATTGTAAACTTTAATTTGTTGTGATAGTTGTTAAATGCTTTCAAAATCTTATCTTCATCTTCTCTCTTAATTATGGCAAATAAATCGTCGACGTATTTTGTAATTAATTTAATGTTTATATTTTCTTTTTTCAAATCCTCTGTTGTTTGTTCTAACAATGCATCTAGAACAATGTCCGCTATTGTTGGCGAAAGTGGGTTGCCCATTGGCATGCCATAAGTTTGATTGTATAAATGTTCACCGTACATAAAATAATTATTATCTTTAAGGCAAAATGGAAGAATTTTTAAAAATTGTGTTCGTGATATTTTTGTGTGATTTTTAAGAATGTTCCATTGGTTCATTATGTTACTTATTGCTAGATGTATCGGTATGTTAGTAAACAACGAAACCACGTCCAATGATATTAATATTTCGTCTTCGTCCAGATTTATTTCATTTAATTTATCCTTAAGTTGTGCGGCATTTCGTATATTATATTTTTCTAATAAAGGGTGGTTAAATTTCAAGGGCCGATGTTGATTTTGAATAAAACACAAACTATTTAGGAAATTATTGTAATTTTATTTTATTATGATATATTGGTATTACTCAATTATGTATGGAACAAAATATCGGCCAAATGGGCGCCGCGACCACGGCGGCACACCTCCATCCGATGGTCCAAATTTTCGATGACCCTGAGGCATAATGGAGGTTCTATGCCGTTAATGTGCCGAATTATCTCATCCTTTAGCTCTTGAATTGTTGCTGGCTTATCGACGTACACCTTTTCTTTCAAATAACCCCAAAGAAAAAAGTCCAACGGTGTCAAATCACATGATCTTGGCGGCCAATTGACATCGCCATTACGTGAGATAACACGGCCATTGAATTTGTTGCGCAAAAGAGCCATTGTTTCGTTAGCTGTGTGGCAAGTGGCACCGTCCTGCTGAAACCACATATCGTCCACATCCATATCTTCCAATTCGGGCCATAAAAAGTTCGTTATCATCTCACGATAGCGAACACCATTCACAGTAACTGCCTGACCGGCCTCATTTTGGAAAAAATACGGCCCGATGATACCGCCAGCCCATAAACCGCACCAAACAGTAACTCTTTGTGGGTGCATTGGTTTTTCGACAATCACTCTTGGATTCTCATTCGTCCAAATGCGGCAATTCTGTTTATTGACGAATCCACTGAGGTGAAAATGTGCCTCATCACTGAAGATGATTTTCTTCGAAAATTGATCATCCACTGCTGCCATTTCTTGCCACCATTCTGCCCATTCACGACGTTTGGAATGGTCAAGAGGCTTTAGTTCTTGAGCCAATTGCACCTTATAAGCGTGTAAATGCAAGTCTTTATGCATAATGTTCACCAACGACGAGCGTGAGAGGTGCAATTGTTGGGCACGACGACGAGTTGAGGTGGACAGCTCTTCAGCCACATTATCGCGAACAGCAGCAATATTTTCTGCAGTACGAGCTGTACGAGCATGCACTGGTGTTCCCACATCTTCTACAGACCCGGTTTGCTCGAATTTTTCCACGATTTTTGCGATTGTACGCACATTTGGACGATCAAATTGACCAAAAAATTCACGAAGTGCACGACATGCATTTTGATTTGAACGCCCATTTTCATAATAAGTCTGGATAACTTTAACACGTTGTTGGATTGTGTATCTCTCCATGGTACAAATTGAGTAAGTCTGAAATAGAGAAATGTCAAATAAAATTCGGAAAAAAACTTGGCGTTTAGGTGTGGTTCACATTTAACATCGGCCCTTACAATTTAACCACCCTTTATAATGTTTTTTAGAATATTACCTATGTGCTTAGAAAGGCTGTAGCAAGGTTCCTCTACATAACATGATATTGGTCGTAAAGGCATGTTCGGTTTGTGGATTTTTGGGAGTCCGTATAACCTTGGGGCTGTTGCTGAGTCTGATGTCAATTTGATTTTCTCATGTTTCGAAATCGATTTTTGCTTAAATAGATCCATTACTATCCTATTATTAGCTCTTTGTAGTTTTTGCGTTGGGTCTATCTGAATTTTCTTGTACGTGATTTTATCCTCTAATAATTTCTCCATCCCATTGTTGTAATCTTTTCTATACATTACAACAGTTTTATTGCCTTTATCTGGGGCCTAATTCTCACTTTCGATTGCGAGTAAGTTCTTGCTCGAACGTACGAGTAAATGCAATTTTGGAATTCTCTTATTCGATATCTAACAAAGTTTATCGAAATTTCTAATGACGGCATTCGATAGTGATCGATGATTCGAATGCAACTTTGTGTGTTTTTACTCGTAAACAAAAAAGCATTCGAAACAACGTTTGATGTTAAAAAGCAAAAGAACAAAATCAAAATGTAAGTTTAAATCAAAGTACATAGATATAATATTTAAATTTTTAGATATTTAATAATAAATTGTAAATTATTGTATTAATTTAGGTCAAAAATTAACTATGTATACCAAAAAAAGAAATTCTCGCCAACTTTATGCCGGAACACACGGATTTTGCTAAAAATATTTTGCCAAACAGTTCCCAAGGAAAAGCAAAATCCCACCAACTTTGGGAGCACCTTACAAGAAAACTAAACGCTTCTGGCCCACCAATAAAAGATGCCAAAGTATGGCGCAAGGTAATAAAAATAAAAACAAAAACATTTTCTATTAGATTTTTAATGATTTTTTTTATATAGGTTTACGCCGACCAAAAACAAAATGTTAGAAAGAAACTTTCGTTTAATAATTCTTCAAAAAAACGAACAGGTGGTGGACCTTATGAAGAGAAAGTTCTTTCACATGTAGAGGAACAATTAATGGTTGCAGCAGGTATGGATGTCGCTGTAAAGGGTCTAAGTAATATTCGATGCTTTGGATCTGAAAATAATTGCACACCAACCAACGAAAATTATGTGTCAATAGCAACATCACCACAAAATAATGAAATGACATGTCCATTACCATGTTTAATTTCAGACAGTGAAGAGCAGGTACAACGTGACTTTTCATCTTTAATGGAAATTGAGTTTGATATAGAAGAAGAAAAGTTAGAGCCTTCAAAAACCAACAAAAAATTTAAAGAATTGCCAAAAATAAGGGTTAAAGAAAATAAAACAAATTTGCTAAAAAAAAACATTATGTCTGTTGAACTGTACCAGCAGGAAATGTTGAAAAGGCTGGATAAGCTTATTGAAATAAGTAATAAAAGGGTGGAATTAAAGGTGACAGAAGTCGAACTTGCTAATCAATTGTTAGAAATAAACAAGAAAAAACTCAAAATGAGTGAAATGGAACACGAAATGACCACACAAATAAAAGCAATGGAGTTAGAAATACGTAGAAAGGAATTGGCAAAAATAAAATATTCTTCAAATCCCTATCTGCAGTCGTCATCTTAAATAATCATTTGTGTACATATCCATATAACACTGTGCAACAAAAAAAAAAAAAAACCGGCCTCAATACTTGCAACTCGTAATGAAAGTAGACTACTAGTAGAGCAAATCTGTCGAAAGTTTTGAAAAGTTAGCTGCGGTTCCCGAAATAAGGGTCCCTAAAGTTTTTGAATTTTTAGAAAAGGCCTTTGGTATAAGTCAAACAAAATATACTAAATGTACTTCTGAGCTAAAAGATTATTTTAGATGTCTTCAGTAGAATTGTATGGCGATTCTTTTCTTAGAATATATTAACCCTTTAACACTCATTTTAAGGGGTAATTGTTGTCCCTTTTTAAACTTCAATCTTTTAGCTCAGAAGTACATTTAGTATATTTTGTTTGACTTATACCAAAAGCCTTTTCTAAAAATTCAAAAACTTTAGGGGCCCTTATTTCGGGAACCGCAGCTAACTTTTCAAAACTTTCGACAGATTTGCTCTACTAGTAGTCTAATTTCATTTCGCATTGCAAGTGTTGAGGCTGGCGGCGATGACCCGAATTTGTTTGCACTGTGTAAGTAAACATACTTAATATTATACTTTTGATCTCACCTTTGTGCCTAAAATTAAATTGTTTTATGTTAAAACTTGTTTTTATATACACACATAAGTACATATCATTATCAAAAATGCAAAATAACGCTTTTTATTTGAAATATTTTTCTGTTTACAACGTTTTTGATTCTCCAGTAAAGTTATAAAAAATTATGTTACGTTTTCATTGTTGATAACGATATGTATGTATGTATGTACATAAATTCATATTTATTTTTTTAAGTTTGTTTTTTTTTTTTAAATATACTAAATGAAATTTATTAATTTTATGTTATTTTAACTTAAATACATCTACATATTAAATATTGCATAAACTTAGTTTTATTTGATCTCGAATTTTATTCCCTATTTTAGTAATATTGGTTTCAGTCCCATCATCAAATACAACCACAGGGTTATTATCAGGCGTATGATGCACTTCTTCGTAGTTTGGTACTTTGAAATGAATGCACATATTATGTAGTGCAGCACACACGTTGGAAAACTGTGCAACTTTTTCCGGACTGTACCGACTTCTTTTGTCGTGACACAAAATCTTCCACCGCGCCTTTAAAATACCAATTGTCCTTTCGACCACGCACCTTGCCTTAGAGTGAACTTCATTAAGCCGATACTCCATGGAGTATTCTTGTGGAACTCGGTAGGGCGTAAGCAGCCAAGGTTCAGAGGGATATCCCGAGTCACCTGTAGAAATAAAATTTTAACTACAAATTTTAATAAACATTACAATTATTTTTTTTACCCAAGAGCCAAAAATTTCGTAAATTGCTGTTGAATGCTTCCTCTAGCATAACTCTTTCTGCTGATTCTTTCCAAACAAAAGAGTCGTGGGCGGCACCTCCATATTTGGAATTAATAGCCAAAATTTTGTGCCTATGGTCACATACCTTTAAATGTAAAAAATGGACATGTATTAATGTGCATACACAATTAAATTGATATTGTTCGTTATGGTTACTTACGATCAGTGAGTTAAGGCTGTGAAATCCCTTCCTGTTAAAAAACATGTGCTCCTGTGAAGGCTTTTGTAAACCAAAATGGGTTCCATCCACACAGCCAATAACTGCGGAAAAAAAATAATAAATAATAAATCAAATTGCCATACAATATTTACTCCCGGAATTTGGTATTTTGACATGAAATACTCTTTGCATTCATCATTTCCTCTGGCATCAAAACGAATAAATTGACCACAAAACTTGTGCTCTATTGAGTCCACCACTCGCTTCGTGATCTTTGATATTGCACTCTGACTGACGCCAATTAAAAAATCGTTTCCAACACAATGTTGAAAACCTCCCGATGCCAAAAGTGATAAGGTTGATGCTAATTGAATTTTTGGCGGAACCGTTGTGGAGAGCACCCCCTCAAATTCTAACTCTTCAAGAGCATAATTAAATGCTTCTTTTGTGAGTCTAAACCGTTTTCTAAATCTGAAAAAATATATTGTTTTGCTTAATTAAACAAAAATATATATGTATGTTCTTACTCGTTGTTCGGCAAACTTAAAGGATCAGCGCTTTCTCTTATCTTTTTCCTTGTTATGTTAAGATTTTCATCACCATCAGAATCGGAAGAAGATGAATATAAAAACAACACAGGATCCATATTATATTTTATTTAATTTGTATAAAAAACGGTTTTTAGATTATATTACGAATAAACTATTTTTGATGTTGTGTTTTTTTTTGTATACACATGTTTTTTGTTTACATTTTATTCAGTGTTGTAAAATACATTTATATAAAACTTTTTAACACTTAAAGAAAAACTCGATTCGTTTCATATCGAGTAACGTCATTAGAAAATTTTGTAGTATCGAAATTAATTTTCATTCGAATGTGATTTCGATCACGAATGCGAGAATTAGGCCCCTGATTTTGTGATAACAATATCGTTTGCATGTTTCTTCAAAAATCTCTTTGTCTCATCAAATACATTAAGTATGAATTTGTCCTTTTGATTATTTTTCAGAGTTCTTTTGTGTGTAAGAATTCTGTTGGCTATTTTCGTCCTTACGATTTCTTTTGCCCTATCGTCAGTTAAAGTTTGAACCCATTGTTCTAGGTCTGCTATCAAATTTATAGTTGAAAAATTGTCTTTGGTTACCGGAATTGCGAATTTGGATCCAAGTGATAGAAGCCATTTTCCTTCCTCTGTAAATTCTAAACTTGTCTTGTTTACAAGCCATGATGAGTTGAATTTTAGGTCGTACTTTTCAAATTGTTTCCTTTTTAAATTTTGTATTTTGGACGAATGTGTCTTTTTATCTGATGATATAAGATTGTTATATCTTTCTTGTTGTTTTTTTATGAAGCTGTCGTATTCATAGTCACTTAATGTTGAACTAAATGTTCTTTTTAAGTAGTTTATCTTCTTCTTTATATATTGAATGCTATAATTTGTTTCCTTTATTTCTAGATTCAAAATTTTAACATGAAATTTTTGTTCAACTTTGTCTAAATCCTGTGTTATTTTCGTCGTAGTAAAAAGTTTTCTCGTACTCTTTGTAGTATTAAATAAGTGTGTCGGTGTAAGTCCAATTTTTCTGCAAGTTAATAGATATTTTAATCTTTCTGTCTGTTTCGCTAATCTCATAATCTCCCTGCAGTATTTTTTTAGTAATATGCATGTGTCGTTATCGTATTTTATTTTAATGGTCTCAAAGAAATGCATAATTCTGTTGTTTGATTTAATAATTTTCGTATATTCGGCGGGCCCTCCGATAATTTATCAATATTACTTATTAATCGACCTTTTTCTTTACTTTATTATTATTTTCTTAGATTTAATCTAAATAGGCTTTCAAGGTCATTTGTATTTAAATAAAAGATTATTTATTTATATTTTCATCCTACGTTTCGTTGGTATTTTCCAACTTCATCAGGGATTTTCAGTTTATTAAATCTGGCAACGACACAAAACAAAAATAAAATAATATTTAGAAACAACTATGTATAATAAAGTTCCACATTACAACAACCAAACTTACATTTAATCTTAGTTAAATTTACATTTTATAATAAAAACACACAAGTTTTACAACATAAAACACGAAGTTGTTTAAAATTAATAAAAAATAAAAATAAAAAAGTAATTTAATATCACAGGTTATTGTTGATGTATCACAGTTGAACTAAAACTAAATTATTGCGATTGTGTAATTTGCATTTGTGCCGTCTTTATCCTCCTTTCTATTTATTGCATTGTTTGATTTTTCCTGTATTCGAAGACTTTCAAGAGTGTATCGTTTGTTTGTGTTTTTCTCTCTGTTTAATATTTTAACTCTTTCAATATCAATATAGTGTCCAGTATCAAAACAATGCGTTGACAATGCTGTTGTTAATTTCTGTTTGTTTATATCAGTTTCATGCTCTGCTATTCTCGTGCCTAAGCTTCCTTTAGTTGTCTCTATGTATATTTTCCCACACTTTTCGTCTTCTTTGCCCACACATGTAATTTCATACACTACGTTGCTTAGTTCGTTTTTATCAATTTTGGTTTTTGTTTTTGTAAATAATGTAGAAATTGTTTTGTTGGGTCTGTGTGCTAATTTTACTTGTTCATCTTCTATAATTTCTCTAACTTGAGGGTTACACGATCAAGTTTTGCCTATCAAGTTTTAATACACTCACACTTTTTTACCAATACACTCATCCCAACAAACCAAAACGATTTAGAAAGAACTTGTAGCAAGCTTACTAACAAAAGCCTTAAGCTTAGAAAAGTGTAGTGATTACTATTATAAAAGGCTTATTAACAATTGTTTAATAATGAAAACTGAACCCTTGCGATAATGTTACTAGTCTATAATATAATGTAAGCTAAGAATTCTAACTAAAGAATAAGCTTAGAGAAAAATACTTTTTCTAATCATGTTAATTAACAATGAACACTGAACTACAGTAGTGATTTTATTTATTAGAATTAGTTGTTCTATTATTTAACATAATATATTTAGTAATATTTTTAGTAATTATTTTTGTTTTGTTTACCCACATATTTCTTGCGGGACTCTTGTCTGTTTTTGGCAAACTGAAAGAAAGATTTTGTGCTTTTTACAAATTCGTCCTCTCCTACTCCAATAGAAATTGCAGAATCTGTAAAAATTAAAAAGTAAATGAATATGTTAATTAATACAATATATGAAATACTTTACTTCTTATAGCTCTAGCTACACTCAGGTTACGCGCACTATTGTTTTCAGCCGTTCCCTTCCAGCATAAATGCTCTGCCAGCTCAGCTGTCAATAATTTGCGCCAACAGTTTTTGATATAATTTGGGTTTTTTGCTACCGTAAGCAGCTCAAAATCTTCATCATTTGAAGAACCAATCTCAATAGAGCTGGCTGCAAATTCACTTGCATTGCTTCTCTTTCTTTTATTAGTATTTAAAAGTAATTCAACAACTTCTTTCGATTCTTTACGAACACTCTGTTTAAATTTATATGGCATATTAACAAAATGTTTTTTTAATTATATATTATTTAATTACTTTTTTTTAAATTGGGCACTGTTTAAAACACTTTAAATCACTTCACTCTTCAAGCAAAACACAAAGACTGAAAACTTTAACTTATTATACAAAATGTATGCACGCATCAAATAACGGGACATCATTCTCAAAAACACTTACAAAACTATAGCGAGAATAAGTCATTTGCAATCATATTGGTTGTCACGATGTAGGAAATCTCTTATGATAAACTTATTCTACAACTTATTTAAATTTTGCTCTGTTTTGGTCTGTTGGGATACTTTTAAAAATTGATGCGAACTTGCCTTTAAAATTCTCATGCCAGTGAGTGTTTCAATTTACGTTCAAGAAAACAGCTGATTTCAAGGTTAGTGAGCAAATTTTTCGTTTCTCTTTATAAATTTTTTTCTTGATGGCATCTTGAAAGTAAATTGCTCAAAAATTGAATGCAGCCTACGTCACAACTATCAATTTTTGGAAATTTTGACAAACAGTATATGTAAAAGACTATCAAGAACAACTTGACCGTGTGGCTGCACTGTAAGTTTTTGATTATCGGTAAGATTTGGTAAGTATGATACACTGTAGTATTTAGTGTTGCCAGATGTATTATTTATGGTAGTTTCCCTTGGTTTTTTGTTACTTAGTTTGTTCAATAAATTATTTATTATATTTTTCGGATAACTGTTTTTAGTTAGGATGTCTTTTATTTTAAATATGTTTTTAGAAATAAATTGATCATTACTTATTTTCATTACTGTTGTTATTAGGTTTGTTGCTGTATTTATCTTTTGCCTTAAAGGTTGTGTTGAATTAAAATTTATCAAGCGTCCAGAAGCTATCGTTTTAGTATACCAATCTGTTACAATTTTATTACCTTCTCTAATTATTCTCATATCAAGATATGGAATTGCGTTGTTGTTTTCTTTCTCCATTGTAAACTTTAATTTGTTGTGATAGTTGTTAAATGCTTTCAAAATCTTATCTTCATCTTCTCTCTTAATTATGGCAAATAAATCGTCGACGTATTTTGTAATTAATTTAATGTTTATATTTTCTTTTTTCAAATCCTCTGTTGTTTGTTCTAACAATGCATCTAGAACAATGTCCGCTATTGTTGGCGAAAGTGGGTTGCCCATTGGCATGCCATAAGTTTGATTGTATAAATGTTCACCGTACATAAAATAATTATTATCTTTAAGGCAAAATTGAAGAATTTTTAAAAATTGTGTTCGTGATATTTTTGTGTGATTTTTAAGAATGTTCCATTGGTTCATTATGTTACTTATTGCTAGATGTATCGGTATGTTAGTAAACAACGAAACCACGTCCAATGATATTAATATTTCGTCTTCGTCCAGATTTATTTCATTTAATTTATCCTTAAGTTGTGCGGCATTTCGTATATTATATTTTTCTAATATAATGTTTTTTAGAATATTACCTATGTGCTTAGAAAGGCTGTAGCAAGGTTCCTCTACAGAACATGATATTGGTCGTAAAGGCATGTTCGGTTTGTGGATTTTTGGGAGTCCGTATAACCTTGGGGCTGTTGCTGAGTCTGATGTCAATTTAATTTTCTCATGTTTCGAAATCGATTTTTGCTTAAATAGATCCATTACTATCCTATTATTAGCTCTTTGTAGTTTTTGCGTTGGGTCTATCTGAATTTTCTTGTACGTGATTTTATCCTCTAATAATTTCTCCATCCCATTGTTGTAATCTTTTCTATACATTACAACAGTTTTATTGCCTTTATCTGGGGCCTAATTCTCACTTTCGATTGCGAGTAAGTTCTTGCTCGAACGTACGAGTAAATGCAATTTTGGAATTCTCTTATTCGATATCTAACAAAGTTTATCGAAATTTCTAATGACGGCATTCGATAGTGATCGATGATTCGAAAGCAACTTTGTGTGTTTTTACTCGTAAACAAAAAAGCATTCGAAACAACGTTTGATGTTAAAAAGCAAAAGAACAAAATCAAAATGTAAATTTAAATCAAAGTACATAGATATAATATTTAAATTTTTAGATAGTTAATAATAAATTGTAAATTATTGTATTAATTTAGGTCAAAAATTAACTATACCCAAAAAGAAATTCTCGCCAACTTTATGCCGGAACACACGGATTTTGCTAAAAATATTTTGCCAAACAGTTCCCAAGGAAAAGCAAAATCCCACCAACTTTGGGAGCACCTTACAAGAAAACTAAACGCTTCTGGCCCACCAATAAAAGATGCCAAAGTATGGCGCAAGGTAATAAAAATAAAAACAAAAACATTTTCTATTAGATTTTTAATGATTTTTTTTATATAGGTTTACGCCGACCAAAAACAAAATGTTAGAAAGAAACTTTCGTTTAATAATTCTTCAAAAAAACGAACAGGTGGTGGCCCTTATGAAGAGAAAGTTCTTTCACATGTAGAGGAACAATTAATGGTTGCAGCAGGTATGGATGTCGCTGTAAAGGGTCTAAGTAATATTCGATGCTTTGGATCTGAAAATAATTGCACACCAACCAACGAAAATTATGTGTCAATAGCAACATCACCACAAAATAATGAAATGACATGTCCATTACCATGTTTAATTTCAGACAGTGAAGAGCAGGTACAACGTGACTTTTCATCTTTAATGGAAATTGAGTTTGATATAGAAGAAGAAAAGTTAGAGCCTTCAAAAACCAACAAAAAATTTAAAGAATTGCCAAAAATAAGGGTTAAAGAAAATAAAACAAATTTGCTAAAAAAAAACATTATGTCTGTTGAACTGTACCAGCAGGAAATGTTGAAAAGGCTGGATAAGCTTATTGAAATAAGTAATAAAAGGGTGGAATTAAAGGTGACAGAAGTCGAACTTGCTAATCAATTGTTAGAAATAAACAAGAAAAAACTCAAAATGAGTGAAATGGAACACGAAATGACCACACAAATAAAAGCAATGGAGTTAGAAATACGTAGAAAGGAATTGGCAAAAATAAAATATTCTTCAAATCCCTATCTGCAGTCGTCATCTTAAATAACCATTTGTGTACATATCCATATAACACTGTGCAACAAAAAAAAAAAAAAAAAACCGGCCTCAATACTTGCAACTCGTAATGAAAGTAGACTACTAGTAGAGCAAATCTGTCGAAAGTTTTGAAAAGTTAGCTGCGGTTCCCGAAATAAGGGTCCCTAAAGTTTTTGAATTTTTAGAAAAGGCCTTTGGTCAAACAAAATATACTAAATGTACTTCTGAGCTAAAAGATTATTTTAGATGTCTTCAGTAGAATTGTATGGCGATTCTTTTCTTAGAATATATTAACCCTTTAACACTCATTTTAAGGGGTAATTGTTGTCCCTTTTTAAACTTCAATCTTTTAGCTCAGAAGTACATTTAGTATATTTTGTTTGACTTATACCAAAAGCCTTTTCTAAAAATTCAAAAACTTTAGGGGCCCTTATTTCGGGAACCGCAGCTAACTTTTCAAAACTTTCGACAGATTTGCTCTACTAGTAGTCTAATTTCATTTCGCATTGCAAGTGTTGAGGCTGGCGGCGATGACCCGAATTTGTTTGCACTGTGTAAGTAAACATACTTAATATTATACTTTTGATCTCACCTTTGTGCCTAAAATTAAATTGTTTTATGTTAAAACTTGTTTTTATATACACACATAAGTACATATCATTATCAAAAATGCAAAATAACGCTTTTTATTTGAAATATTTTTCTGTTTACAACGTTTTTGATTCTCCAGTAAAGTTATAAAAAATTATGTTACGTTTTCATTGTTGATAACGATATGTATGTATGTATGTACATAAATTCATATTTATTTTTTCAAGTTTGTTTTTTTTTTAAATATACTAAATGAAATTTATTAATTTTATGTTATTTTAACTTAAATACATCTACATATTAAATATTGCATAAACTTAGTTTTATTTGATCTCGAATTTTATTCCCTATTTTAGTAATATTGGTTTCAGTCCCATCATCAAATACAACCACAGGGTTATTATCAGGCGTATGATGCACTTCTTCGTAGTTTGGTACTTTGAAATGAATGCACATATTATGTAGTGCAGCACACACGTTGGAAAACTGTGCAACTTTTTCCGGACTGTACGGACTTCTTTTGTCGTGACACAAAATCTTCCACCGCGCCTTTAAAATACCAATTGTCCTTTCGACCACGCACCTTGCCTTAGAGTGAACTTCATTAAACCGATACTCCATGGAGTATTCTTGTGGAACTCGGTAGGGCGTAAGCAGCCAAGGTTCAGAGGGATATCCCGAGTCACCTGTAGAAATAAAATTTTAACTACAAATTTTAATAAACATTACAATTATTTTTTTTACCCAAGAGCCAAAAATTTCGTAAATTGTTGTTGAATGCTTCCTCTAGCATAACTCTTTCTGCTGATTCTTTCCAAACAAAAGAGTCGTGGGCGGCACCTCCATATTTGGAATTAATAGCCAAAATTTTGTGCCTATGGTCACATACCTTTAAATGTAAAAAATGGACATGTATTAATGTGCATACACAATTAAATTGATATTGTTCGTTATGGTTACTTACGATCAGTGAGTTAAGGCTGTGAAATCCCTTCCTGTTAAAAAACATGTGCTCCTGTGAAGGCTTTTGTAAACCAAAATGGGTTCCATCCACACAGCCAATAACTGCGGAAAAAAAATAATAAATAATAAATCAAATTGCCATACAATATTTACTTACCTCCCGGAATTTGGTATTTTGACATGAAATAGTCTTTGCATTCATCATTTCCTCTGGCATCAAAACGAATAAATTGACCACAAAACTTGTGCTCTATTGAGTCCACCACTCGCTTCGTGATCTTTGATATTGCACTCTGACTGACGCCAATTAAAAAATCGTTTCCAACACAATGTTGAAAACCTCCCGATGCCAAAAGTGATAAGGTTGATGCTAATTGAATTTTTGGCGGAACCGTTGTGGAGAGCACCCCCTCAAATTCTAACTCTTCAAGAGCATAATTAAATGCTTCTTTTGTGAGTCTAAAACGTTTTCTAAATCTGAAAAAATATATTGTTTTGCTTAATTAAACAAAAATATATATGTATGTTCTTACTCGTTGTTCGGCAAACTTAAAGGATCAGCGCTTTCTCTTATCTTTTTCCTTGTTATGTTAAGATTTTCATCACCATCAGAATCGGAAGAAGATGAATATAAAAACAACACAGGATCCATATTATATTTTATTTAATTTGTATAAAAAACGGTTTTTAGATTATATTACGAATAAACTATTTTTGATGTTGTGTTTTTTTTTGTATACACATGTTTTTTGTTTACATTTTATTCAGTGTTGTAAAATACATTTATATAAAACTTTTTAACACTTAAAGAAAAACTCGATTCGTTTCATATCGAGTAACGTCATTAGAAAATTTTGTAGTATCGAAATTAATTTTCATTCGAATATGATTTCGATCACGAATGCGAGAATTAGGCCCCTGATTTTGTGATAACAATATCGTTTGCATGTTTCTTCAAAAATCTCTTTGTCTCATCAAATACATTAAGTATGAATTTGTCCTTTTGATTATTTTTCAGAGTTCTTTTGTGTGTAAGAATTCTGTTGGCTATTTTCGTCCTTACGATTTCTTTTGCCCTATCGACAGTTAAAGTTTGAACCCATTGTTCTAGGTCTGCTATCAAATTTATAGTTGAAAAATTGTCTTTGGTTACCGGAATTGCGAATTTGGATCCAAGTGATAGAAGCCATTTTCCTTCCTCTGTAAATTCTAAACTTGTCTTGTTTACAAGCCATGATGAGTTGAATTTTAGGTCGTACTTTTCAAATTGTTTCCTTTTTAAATTTTCTATTTTGGACGAATGTGTCTTTTTATCTGATGATATAAGATTGTTATATCTTTCTTGTTGTTTTTTTATGAAGCTTTCGTATTCATAGTCACTTAATGTTGAACTAAATGTTCTTTTTAAGTAGTTTATCTCCTTCTTTATATATTGAATGCTATAATTTGTTTCCTTTATTTCTAGATTCAAAATTTTAACATGAAATTTTTGTTCAACTTTGTCTAAATCCTGTGTTATTTTCGTCGTAGTAAAAAGTTTTCTCGTACTCTTTGTAGTATTAAATAAGTGTGTCGGTGTAAGTCCAATTTTTCTGCAAGTTAATAGATATTTTAATCTTTCTGTCTGTTTCGCTAATCTCATAATCTCCCTGCAGTATTTTTTTAGTAATATGCATGTGTCGTTATCGTATTTTATTTTAATGGTCTCAAAGAAATGCATAATTCTGTTGTTTGATTTAATAATTTTCGTATATTCGGCGGGCCCTCCGATAATTTATCAATATTACTTATTAATCGACCTTTTTCTTTACTTTATTATTATTTTCTTAGATTTAATCTAAATAGGCTTTCAAGGTCATTTGTATTTAAATAAAAGATTATTTATTTATATTTTCATCCTACGTTTCGTTGGTATTTTCCAACTTCATCAGGGATTTTCAGTTTATTAAATCTGGCAACGACACAAAACAAAAATAAAATAATATTTAGAAACAACTATGTATAATAAAGTTCCACATTACAACAACCAAACTTACATTTAATCTTAGTTAAATTTACATTTTATAATAAAAACACACAAGTTTTACAACATAAAACACGAAGTTGTTTAAAATTAATAAAAAATAAAAATAAAAATTATGTTTAGCGATTACGACGAAAATGACAAAAATATAAAAACGTGGTGCCATCTATCGGATAAATACGAAACTCCACAGAAACACTCCACATACATACATCAAACATACAAATTTTGGTCAAAGTCGGTGCAGTAGTTTTTGGGTTTAGGGATTACAAACAAACACGTCTCTTTTATATATATAGAAGAAAGATAGATAGATAGATAAATTTTGTTTTTTCATTTTGGTGATTTTTTTAAAATTTAAAAACTGTTGTGACTGCTGTTGTGATTTCAGGATTGTTTTTTTAGTTTAATTAAAGATCGCTTATTTGCTGACAGCGGCATGAAAGCAAAGTCTAATATTTATTAAAAATCATAAAAGCTGTAAAGAATCACAGGGAAAAATCGCTTCTATCGCGAAAATGCCTAAAATTTACGAAAAATTGCAAACTTGCAAACAAACCCTAAAATTTATTTACAATCACTAAATGAGTTAAAACACAAAAATGTCAAAAAATAACAAATACAAAATTTTGCAATATAGCTAAAATTCGCGAAAAAATTTTTAAAGCTTTAAAGAATCAGAAAACTTAAAGGAACAAATCGTTTCTATCGCGAACATGGCTAAAATTCGCAAAATGTTTAACAAACCGTAAAACTAATTTAAGATTGCTAAATCGGTTAAGAACAATTGTCGGAAAATAACAAAAAATGAGCTATAATTTTGTAGAACAAACTTTTTGTGTTTGCTTGTGCTTTTGACAATTGCAAATCACACCGAAAAACACAAAAATGGTGTGATTTACAGAACACCACAAAAGCACACGTGTGATTTTAAAAGTACATGTGATTTAAAATCACGTGATTTTCCGAACAGGCCTGTGTATGTTTGTTTTAATTACACTATGCAACAAAATTAAACTTTTATCGTGATTTTTGATAATTTATTTTTCTTTTTTTTAGTGCGTAACGGTCCTCTAGGTACAAAAACTTTGTCATTTGTAATATTACATGTTCAAAATTTTGCACACATATGTAGGCGTTATGATATAGGGAATAAAAAGCCATTAAAAACTCAATTTTGAAATTTTTGCAGATAGGTTATTAGGTCTTAAGAATGACGATATGTAACTATCAAAACAAATTCATTTTTGTAAAAATTAATATACGAGTTAAGGCGTTTATACTAAGACGATTATATCAAAAAGTTCATATAAATTTCCTGAAAATTAAAAAGATAAGAAGATTCGCACTACTAGTAATCGTCGATTTAGGTGGATAGTATGGTTTCAACATACTTAATGTTTTCTTTCACCATTATTAAATCTGCTATTGTATTAGTATTGAGTCGGTTACGATGATCAGTCTTAAGGTGCTATTAGACGGGATGTATTTTACATATGTACTGTCAAATTTTCCGTCTGTAAAAGTTGTACACATCGTGTGATACATATGAAACTTTGCATGTGTAAAATACATGTGGAAATACTTATGTAATTTTTTCGATTAGAACACGCTCTATTTTCCTGCGACAAACATAAACAAAACAGCTGGTTTGTTTTGAAACGAAATTGTATGGACGGAATTACATATGGGTAAGAAAAGTGACAGTACATATGTAAAATACATCCCGTCTGATAGCACCTTTAATAAGTTTTAGTACATTTTGCGTACAGATTCAAAAGATACGAAAAATGTCAGGATTATACATGGTACCTGAAGCCATCAAAAGATACGAAAAATGTATCTTTCGTATCCTAATGGCAGCACTGGTGTCCGTAGACGTCAAAAAAAATTTTAAGCTAAAATCAAATTTTTTCTTCCGAACGCGATGAAATAAATACATTTTTAGCCAATATTCATTTCACTATGTTTACTATTTATTTAATTTTAATCAAAAACTTTATGCAATATAATTTTCACAGCACAAAACCTGGATGTTTTGTAAACATAAACAAAACTTTGACATAAGACTAGACAAACAATACTGATGCAAAAAATCGTCATCTGGCGTAGTGCTGCTTTTTTTAAAATTTCAAAACCAAGGCGAATTTACACAAGGTAAACTCATCTCGTCAGCCGTTCATCAGCTGTATCCACGGCGAATTAAAAAAACGCTGAAACGTCAAAATATTGTTTTGTTTCTGTACTGAAATTTGACAACAAGAGGTAAAATTTCATAAACAAAATACATGGGGCTTTTTGTAGTTGTAGAGTTGCACTTACCTTGTGTAAATTCGCCTTGTTCAAAACGTGGGAATTCCCATCAATATAATTCTAAAACGCTAATTTGATGACGATATTTCAAAGTTAGCAGCACTTGTTATTGCATATGTGCGTCTCTTTTTGTTGTGCTCTGTGCTTTTTGTTTTGAGGCATTGAGAAAATTCTATTTGTCATAAGCAAAATATTGTGAAATAATGGAGGAACTGTTGAACGAAGTTGTTCCAGATGATGAACTTGAGGTAGATTTGTAGAATTTGTTATGTTTATTTCCTAAAATTTTTGTAAACTTTCAGAAATTCGAAAAGAAATATGCCCATGAACTTGAATTAGATGGGAAAGTCTCTACAGAAACTAAATTTGGATATGCGTTCTGCTTAGTTCGCAGCGGATTTACAAACGACATCAGAAAGGTTTGTTGAATTGATGAGTTGTATGATCTTAATGATGAATCACTAACTAAAACTTATTGTTAATTATGGTTTTATTAACTATGTATTTGTATTTGTTGAAATATACATAGGGTATTATGATGTTTGAAGATTTGGCACGTATACATCCGGATGGAAGACGCGACTATATTTATTATCTGGCTTTTGGTAACGCTCGAATAAAAAATTATTCTGAAGGGCTAAAATATTGTCGAGCATTTTTAGATATTGAATCAAACGACCAAGTCCGCTCTTTAGAGGTATGTGCATTGTTTCCATTTAACAGGAAGTGGAAGAGTTTAAACGGTTAATTATTATTTTAGGAATACATAAAGAAACAAAATAACAAAGATATGGCTAAAGGCATGGCGGTCGCAGGCGGAGCTGCTTTAGTGTTGGGTGGAATTGTAGGGCTTGGGATAGCGTTAGCGAAAAAGTAATAACATGATAGTTTTTCTAGTGTAATCATAAATTCATTGCTAAAAAGTGTACATAAAACGCAAGATTGTCATCCCATTCCAAATTGATTAAGCATCAGAGCTATCATAAGATATAATATACATATTTAAAATTTTCTACATTTATTGCCTAGCATAAATGATTAAATTATCAACGTGTTATTTAATTTTTGATGTATATTTTCCTTTTTTGTAGTAAACCAAAACGCAATGAATAAATGCAGGATTTTTACTACAATTAATCTAAATAATATTTGCATTCAATTCACTTCAACGGAATCATCCCAAATTGTAATAAATCACAAATGATACACATGCAAAATGAGACATTTATTTAAAAATTAAAAAAGCCACCTTAGTAACGATATCAGATGGTAGTGATAATTGTTGCACATAAAATGTTCAAAAAGCATTGATCGTATGCGTATATACACATGTATGTATGTATAAAATATTTAAAATAATATTGAGGTGTGCACTCATATGTTTATAAATAATTTTTGTTAAGTTTAGAATTATAAAGGTTTTTGCTGTTTTTTTTTTTTTTTGTCATGTATTTCACATATTCTTAAACTGCTGTTAATTGTGTTTTAAATAACAGATTTACCCCCATATTCATAAAAAAAATTTTGATGTATAAAATGTTTATTAAGCAATTTCTTATGAAAATTTGTTCAATAAGCCTTTTATAAATCAAAAATATTTTTATGAACATGGGGGTTATACTTTAAAAATAAATTACATATGTATGTATATCAATAAACTATGAATATTAAAAAAATTTTTAAATTCTTTTCAATAGTTTCTATTAGTCTTGTACTAATTCCTTCATTTTAGCGACCAGTCATTTTTGTTCAATCATTAAAAGTGAACCTGTTCGTTTCCCAATTATTCTTTGGAGTCTTAGGGCACTGTAACACGTTCAATATATGTATGGAGTTGAAGCGAACTAAGTCAAAATGAAAATGGCTATGCCGAATCTTATAAACCCTTCACCATGGTGCGATAATTACAGAAAGTTAGTTCTTTAGATAGAAATAAATCAACTTTGTGTCACACCCACTTGTCTAATGCAGCCCACATTTTGTCGGATGTCGTGTATTGACAACGAAGATGCTTGTAGCTAATTTGATTTACGAAAAAAAATTAAAAGATGCGAAAGACTTATGCGCAAACGTATTAAAAAGTACCAATCGCTAGATTTGCTACAACTTTCTTTCGCATCGCAATAGAGAGTAGCCCCCCTGATTTTATCTGTTAAAATGTGCAAAATATTTATAATAAAAACCTGGAACAATCCCAATTTTCCAAAAAATTCGTGACATTTATTTTGTTTCTCATTTTTTATTTTGCTTAAAAATAAAAGTTTTTGGTGAACTATTAAGTTATACTGCCAGGGTATCACACAATTTTTGGAGCTTCAACCACAAAACCTCGTTCGACCTAAACCTTCGTATAGGAAGGAGAGAGCTTCCAGAATCCGCTCCAGAGTATTTTAGTCTCCACCAGTAAACGTCCGAGTTATTTCCTTGGTACTCCACCAGTAAAACGCCTGATTTATATATGGTTCAACAAACGTTGTGTTTTGTGCAAAAAAAATGTATTTATTATTATTTTTTGTTTTATAATGTTATTTATTTACTTAAATATTATTTACTTGTGTTGTGGTAAACTTAAAAGTTAATTTTTACAAAAGCTTTGCAAATAAATCTCAACTAAATAAAGATGATGCAAAGAGAAATGCAAAAAGGGCAGCTTTCTTAAAAAGAGACAAAAAAAAAACGCAAAATCGTTCGTCTCGTGACAGTTCTATAGTGTTCTGTGACTCAGAGCAGTTTTACGAGTGCTGTTGTTTCTCTCAAGTGTGTTGAATTCACACAGGACCAAGGTCTATGCAAAAGGTTTGCTTACCTCTACAACAATAAAACAACACAAAAAACAACAGGCATTTTGTTTGTGTAAAATTCCTCACCGTTGTCAAAATCTTACTACTACATAGATGAAACAAAAGGAAAAATGTGTTTTGTGTGCATGTATGTGTGGCAA
This sequence comes from Pollenia griseotomentosa, assembly GCA_963931875.1. Taxonomy (NCBI): domain Eukaryota; kingdom Metazoa; phylum Arthropoda; class Insecta; order Diptera; family Polleniidae; genus Pollenia; species Pollenia griseotomentosa. The sequence goes on along the minus strand of OZ007561.1, from coordinate 141,241,345 downwards.
AAAAAAAACAAAATTATACATGTATAAGGAAAAAGTAAACAACTTTTGACATCGTTGAGGAATAAACAAATCAAACATCTGGCTTCTTAAGCAGACCTATTGGATAGGCCTTGCACAGGATCAAGGTATATTTATAGCATGTAGCCGCGAGATTACAACAATTGTACAATAAAACAAACAACAGGGCTTTTTATTGTTGTTATGCGGTACGAACTGTCAAACAGCAAAGGGGTTGATAAGTGTGAATTGGCAACACATTCAATAAATAAAAGTTTGCTAGCACTCTCTTCTATACTTGTCATTTTTATATACATATATATTTTTTCTTAGTTCAATTTTTTCTACTTGAATTGTAACTATTGCTTTTGACTCAACCTCTTAATAAATAACTTTGTTAAAACTAAAAGCCGACAAGTATTCATTATTTCCAATAGGTTATGGGCCCAGGGGGTCGATTCTGGTTCTTTGAAACTGTGAAATGAAAACTTTTTTCACATTTTCATTGAGTTTCTGATTCTCGTTTAGTGAAAAAATTATAAATAAATTCGAATGTTTTCATATGAGAAGAACAAATGGAATGAAACAAATTGTTTTCACATTTTCATTGTAATGTAATTCTTGTTCTGTGTAACAGTGCAAAGAAGTGTCACAAACTTTTCATTTATGTCATATTTTTACACTTTCATTTTAACGGTGAAAAATAATTTTAAATAAATTATTTAGAGGAAAATATGGACATTGCGAACGATAAATAATTATTTAAACAAATAAAAATAATAATCTTCTAAAAAGATACATATTTACAGATTTTTAACTTAATATATTCACATAAAATGCCAATTTTTGATAAAATACAGAACATTACTGACGAAAAACGTTCATAAAGTTTTCTTACCTTGGCTCATTCCGATTTTCTTGCGATAATTAAATTAAAATCTATAATCGTAACATTATTTGAATTAATTATTGTTTTGTGTATTTGTATAATTTTACACTTGATTAAATGACAAAGTAGATATGTAATTATCATCGGCGGTGAAGAATTTAGGATTAGCGACGGCTTAAAGTAAATTTAGAGCCGCTTATTATATTTTTATGTTTTATAATAACATATTAATAAATTAATCTTTATTTGTCCTTTTATTTGTTAATGATTTAACTATTTTTGGGCTTATGGTCGTATTTTAAAGCTTTTATTTAACTTGCAATGTATGTATGTTTGGGTGAAACCTTGAAACTCAATTTGAAGCAGATATCTTCAATTGATTGAGCTGAAATTTTGTACACACGTTCAGTTTTGATGACAATGCATTGTTAACTATGTGACATTATACTATATCCAACATAGCGGCACAGCCAAGATGGCGGTCTAGCTATTTTTAATGCACTCCTATAATATGGATATCAAATGAAAAGTCTTGCTAAGAATAACTCGAAAAATGAAATTCCGTCACACCAAATCCAATATGGTGGACTTCTGAAGCTGGAAACTAATTGTTTTTAATGCATTCCAACAATATGGGTATCAAATGAAAAGACTTACTGGAAATACAAATGCGAGTTTGAAATCAATTTGAAGAAAAAAGGTTTTATTTTAATGCGCTAAAAAGTAAAATAGGGGGGGGTGTGCTGGAAATCGCAAACGCAAAACGCAAGAATTTGGAGGCAGTATTTAATACACTTTTAATCAAATTTTTATAATTTTGATTATAAAATTCTGTTTAATAGAGAAATGTTTGTATAATATTTGTCATAAAATTCTTTTTTTTCAGAAATCTTCCTAAAAAACGACTTTTAAAATTCTTGCGTTTTGCGTTTGCGATTTCCAGCACACCCCTGATAAAATAAGAGTAAAAAATCTTTTTACAACACAAGTTTTTATTTAAATGCGCTAAAACAAAAGAAATTTACTTTTACGTTAAATTTTTACTAACAACTAATAGAGTCACAGATTTGCAATTTGTGTTGCAGAAATTCTTGATTTTATTGTTGAGATGAGTACCCCTCCAAAATGTTCTCACCCCTCTTACCAATTAACTCAAGAATTGCTGCAACAAAAATTGCAAGTCTGGACCGGCACTATAATATAAAAGCTTATCAATTGTCATTACACAATTTACACGATATAAAAACTTGTCTCGAAATTTACTAGTGTAGAAAAACAAGTAAATTAAATAATATAATGTGATTGATTTTAACTATCAAAAAATAAATTAAAAATAAAAAACGTTTTTAAAAAGCAAGCTTTTATTTAAATATTTACTCTTAAAGGAAACTTTTAGTCAATAACAACATTATTTTCGTTAATGTCATTTTTATGCCAAAATTATTATGTTACTCAAGGTTTACTGCAATAAATATTTTGTGGAAATCACGCGGGCAAGATGTTTGCCCAAAAAACACATTTGTCAACTCATTGATTGATCGATTTTACTTTTTTATGACCGCTCTAGTTTTTAGAATTAAAATTTGTTTCAGTTAAAGAATTGCATTTTATGTAAAATTTTTTCCTTTACTATTTTTTGTGCGCACTTGGACAGGGCATTGGCGCCAACCTCTTTCAGATGCAATATCGTTCATGAAAAAAATGCAACAAATTCGCAGAAAATTAAGGAATTTTCGGTTCACTCATTATTTATTTTAAGTTAAAAATATTAACCATGCATGTATGAATATAAAAAAACAATAACAATTCTTTTACAGAAAAAATTTATATTGTATAAAACAAGAGGAGTCATAAAAATTTGTTTTTTTCTTACTTCAAATAAACTCGAAGAACACAGCGCACAATATCAATTTTAATTTACCACCTACAAATGTGAACAAACAATTATACATACATATGTACATATAAAGTTAAAAATCTTTTAGCAAAAATAAATGCATGCGGCGCAAGTAGTTAAAAACTCGTTTGCGGCTTAGCGCCGGCTCAAAAATGCTAAGCTTAGATATCTGCATTTGACTTTTACATTTTATTAATATAGTTACAAAAGTTTCACTGCTACAACGGAATGAAACACTTTTTCATTAAAAGAACGGGAATCGCAATTTGTGTAAATGTGAAGTGATAATGTGAAAAGTGCGTATGAAAACGAAAATGCAAATTTTTTTTTCATTTCACAGTTTCACAGAACCAGAATCGACCCCCAGGTCCCGCAAGTTAAATAACTAAAATAAAAAACAATAGAATACTTAAAGCGTGAGTCGTATTTTGTCTGTAGTCGTGCAAATTAATGACTCCCCATGTCGTCATTGCTTCAAATTGAAAACTGGATGAATCCAACTACTCAACATGGAGCATTCAAATGAAAAGCGTTTTGGTGCACACTGATTTGTGGGGCGTTGTTTGCGGTCGTGATGTAAGACCAGAGGATCCCCAATCTCCGGCCTTTGTGGCATATGAAACCAAAAATGAAAAAGCATTAGCCTCAATTTTGTTGTGTGTGAAACCTAGCCAGCTTAATAGTATCAAAAGCTGTGTCAGCATCGGAAGCGTGGCGTAAAGTACGAGAGATCCATCATCCAAAAGGACCCGCGAGGAAAATTGTTATTTAAGAAACTGTTATATATGTCGTTGGAAGAAGGTGGTAACATGAGTTTTCACGTAAATAATTTCGCAAGTGTGGTAGACCAGTTGTTGGAAATAGAGGTAATAGTATTGGAAGAAATGCTTGTTATATTATTATTATCTAGCTTGCCAAAATCCTTCGAGGGTTTCGTTATAGCGATGGAGAGTAGAGATGCCTTACCTAACCTCGTTTCGTTAAAGGTAAAATTATTGTAAGAGGGTGCGCGGCAACTAGAAGTTTCCGCCAAAAATCCAAACAGCAATAACAACAGCTGTGCAGAGATTTTACATATTGCCCATACAAGTGAAAGTTTTAATAATAAACGACAGCAAAAAGAAAAGAGACCGCCATATGAGCATAATCGCAACAAAAACAATAATTCCGCTAATGACAAAAAATGTTATAACTGTGGGCGCAGAGTTCATTTCGCCGCAAATTGTAGAACAAAAGATAAAAATGTGAAAAACGAGAAAAGGAAAGAATTTAATTGTTTTGTATCATTAGCTACAATGCAAACAGTAAGTAACAACGGCAACATTCAGTGGTGTGTTGATAGTGGAGCTTCTTCCCATTTTTGTTTTGATTACGATTTGTTTGATAGTTATGAGAAATGCAACGAATTGGTACATTTACCAAATGATGACAACTTAAAGGCCATTGGTCGTGGTGATGTCGTAATTAATAGTAACAGAAGCAAGATCATACTGATAAACGTTTTACATGTGCCAGAGCTTAAAGGAAATTTCATTTCTATAAGCAAAATGATTAAAAGTGGAAAGATTGTTGTATTTAAGGAGAATTTTGTGCATGTGAAAGACCGAGAAAATTATTCAATATTGAAAGCGTGTAACAACAACGGAATATTTGTGTATGAGAGTAAAAGAAATGAATGTTTGAGCCTAGATCTGCAAAATATTTTTATGCATTGCCACCTAAACTATGGTCATGTAAATTTCTCGTGTTTGAAAAACATGAAGAAAAACAATGTGGTAAGCGGGTTTAATTTGAAAGATAATGGAAAAGAGCCAGTAAGTGAAACATGTTCCAAATCGAAATTAACGGTGAAGCCCTTTGAAAGGTCACAGTTTAGAGCCAAATCATTACTAGAACTAGTGCATAGTGATATTTGTGGCCCTGCTAATGTGCCATCTATTGCTGGTTCGAAATATTTTGCAACATTTATAGACGATAAATCTCGGTTATTGTGTTTTTCCTTAAAACGAAAGATCAAATTTTAATGCTTTTAAAGAATACAAAGCACTAGTTGAAAAACAAACTGGTTGTCAGATAAAGTGTTTAAGAACTGATAACGGACGAGAATACGTGAATAATGATTTCAACAAGTTTTTAGTTGATAATGGTATTTAAAGGCAGCTCACCGTACCTTATACGCCACAGCAAAATGGGATAGCCGAAAGGGCTCACAGGACATTAGTTGAGATGTACCGCAGTATGTTGTTGGAAGCCAAACTCGAAGAAAAGTTTTGGGCTGAGGCTGTGTTAACTTCAGTATATTTACGAAATAGAATAACAACAAAAGTGTTAGTTAACAAAACACCCTTCGAAGTTTGGCATGGCTTTAAACCATCAGTATCTCACCTAAAAGTGTTTGGTACAAAGGCTATTGTGTTAGATAAAACCCACCATAGGAAATTTTTGCCGAAAGGTAAAGAAATGATTTTGATCGGCTACAGCAAACAGGCGAAAGCTTACAGGCTCTATGAACCAATTTTAAGAAAAGTCCACGTTAGTCGGGATGTTGTTTTCTTAGACGGCAAATACTATAATCAACAAAATCAACATGGTGGGACACATATAAATTTTTTTGGTGATTTCTTGAACCCAACAGAATCTTTAAATGATGCCTTGAATGGTCCGAATGCTAGTCAATGGAAAGCTGCAATGAAAAGTAATACACATCGTTATTAAAAAACAATACATGGGAGGTGACTGAACTGCCCATGCGACAGAAACCTGTGGGATGTAAATGGGTCTTCACTGTAAAACAAGACAAAGAAGGCAATATAAAAAAGTATAAGGCGAGACTTGTCGCTAAAGGGTGCAGCCAAAAATATGGGCTAAATTATAGAGAAACATTTTCACCGGTTATTAGGTATTCAAATATACGTTTACTAGTTGCATTAGCTGTAGAACACGAGCTGTACATGCACCAAATGGATGTCTCCTCTGCTTATTTGAATGGAGAACTGAACGATGAAGTCTACATGTTACAGCCAGAATGTTTTGTTGATGACCAGAATCCAGATTGTGTCCTAAAATTGAAGAAATCGCTGTACGGGCTCAAGCAAAGTGGACGCGCATGGAACATCAGGTTAAACAACGCTTTACAAAGTATGGGTTTCACACAGTGTATCAGTGAACAGTGTATGTACTCCCGAAACCACGATAACACGTTCAACATATTTGCAGTCTATGTAGATGACCTTATAATTGCGAGCACATCAAAGGCGGAACTAACCGGTATTAAATCAGCCATAGCCAATGAATTTGATGTCGTTGATGGGGGCCAACTCAACCATTTTCTTGGAATTGAGTTTCAACGTAATGGCGAAATCGGGGCAGTGGAGGTTTGCCAGAAACAATATATTAAAAATTTGTTAAACGATTTCAGAATGAATGATGCTAGAGAGGTAGCGACGCCACTGGAGGCAGGTTTTCAGGTGACCTGTTCTAACAACGAATGTCGAAAGGTTGATGCCACCGATTACCAATCAGCCTTAGGTGCGTTAATGTACCTAGCCATTTCCACACGGCCAGATATTCTTCACTCGGTATGCAAACTTGCTCAGTGTAACACAGATCCACATTCTGAACATCTATCGGCTATAAAGCGTGTTTTGCGATATTAAAAAAAGACCATAGATTTCAAGCTCCGTTTTGAAAAGACCGGTAAACCAACCGTAGGATATGCAGATGCGGATTGGGGTAGTGATGCAATGAACCGAAAGTCGTACTCAGGATTTGCCTTTGTTAAAGCAAATTGTGTTTTTTCCTGGGAGGCCAAGAAGCAAAATGTGGTCGCCCTGAGTAGCACAGAGGCGGAATATATTGCGCTATCGTCAGCAGCGAAGGAGGAACTTTATATACGCAATCTGCTAAGCGAATTGCGTTTCAACGAAGAAGCACCCTTACGTTTACACGGTGACAAACTCAGTGCGCAGTGTTTGGTTAAAAATGCTACTTATCATGCCAGAAGCAAACATATCGATCTTAAATATCATCATGTTCGCGACGTATACTCAAAAGGTTTAATCGATATTGGTTACGTTCCAACTGAGGAAATGATGTCTGATATCTTTAAGAAAAATTTATGTAAAATTAAACATTTGAAGTTTTGTAAAGCGATGAGCTTATAATAAGAGACAAAAGATAGAGACAAAAAACTTGTTTACATGTTTATACAGCCAAGGTATATTTATAGCAGGTAGTCTCGAAAAGCCAGCTGTTTATTTTTTATTTGCTTGTTTTGTGATACGAACTGTCAAATGTTGTATAGTAAACAAGCAAGGCGAATTCAGTTTTCAGGTGGCATTGAAAGCACAGCTGTTCTACTTTTTTTTTCTTAATTAGACAGAGAAATGTCAAAAGTTCCTTGTGATTTTGACATATGGATCAACGAAAGCAACATACATTGTTGTGTTTTTGGTCGGAAACCACCGTTTACATGAATTCGCCTTGGTAAACAAGTAAACAAATTTTTTGTCTTTATCTTTTTTGTCTCTTATCAACCCCTTTGCTGTTTGACAGTTCGTATCACATAATAACAATAAAAAGCCCTGTTGCTTGTTTTATTGTACATTTGTTGTAATCTCGCGGCTACCTGCTACAAATATACCTTGGAACCAGCGTTACCGCTGGATATTTTCAAAAAGTACCACAAAGGGGATATTTACAAAAAAGTATCACCAAAAAGGGGATTTAAGAAAAAAATGGTTCACTTCTTTTAAAATCAGAATAAAGACTAGTTCACACGGTAATACCATGTATTACTACTTTGTAGAATCAAAATAATATGAAAAATAAAAGTCTGTTGTGAGCAAGGCGAATTCATAAAGGTGAGATTTTCGAGTCATCTGTTTAATGTGTATTTCCTTGTGTGTATACTTAATGTCAAGCATTGTTTACATTTTATGAACAAATTTGTTAAAATTCAATAAAAATATAAATTCTAAAAAAAAAATTGGTTATTGGTTTTTTTTTTTGCTTGTCTGCAGGAAAGAAACCAGAGTCTCAGGCGGGAATCGAACCGGCAACCCCGGCGCTGATAGACAGCTAGCCTACCGGGGCATTTAAATGTTATAAAACAAAAAATGAACATAAAATATAAACACAACGATTTTAAAAGGCGTAATAAGTTGAGCCACAATAAATTTACAATACAGGAGAAAAATTTAGCTTCTAAAGCAATTGTGTATATTTTATAAACAAATAATTTTGACATTTACTCTAACTTTTTACAATAACAAAATACATAGTATTTTTTCAAGGGATAGCTAGCATAATTCTATCTCACGATGCGGTCACCTATATGAATTCGCCTTGGTTGTGAGTATATTTCATATTCACACGAATGGCTTAAGTCAAGGCGAATTCATACAAGGTGGTCTTATTTTGAAAACGGATACAACACTGTAAACTACTTTAACGTTGTGTCAAAATAATACAACACTGCAGTAAAAAAATTAGCTTTGTTACTTAATTCATTTTTAAGCCACACTATCCTACTTTATGAGCACACACGATTTTTTTGACAAATCTTACGTCTAAATAGGATAGTGTATCGCCGGCTTAAAGGCCGTTACACTATCCCACAAAGTCTTTAGTTATTTACGAAAATGCAACCCTGTTTTTGTTTTTTAAAAATGTTCAAAGAATAATTAGATCAGGGAAGCATTTTTGAAAAATACGTAAGACTTTGTGGGATAGTGTGAAACGGCCTTAAGTATGAGTACGATAAATAAAATCAAACTTCTGAGTAAATATGAGCTTGAATAACATTGCAACAAGTATGAGTGCGTATAAGTACAAGAATTTATGAGTCATGATTAAGCTCTACTCACTTTTTCACTACTCATTAGCTCTGTTCCACATGCATAACGAAACAGTCCGAACTTGCACAAAGTTACCCAAAAGCGTTCCACATAACAATTTTTGTGCAATTAAGAGACTAATTGAGAGAGTAATTTTTTTTATTTCCTGTACAAATTTGCACGAACTTTTTCTTTGGGTAAGTTCGGACAAGAAAAAACAATCAGCTGTTTTTGTTTACATATGAAACTAATAAATAAATAATTCAGGAAATTTACAAACAAAAGAAAAAGTTTAGTTTTAATTAAAAAACATATTAAAAAGCAAAATGTAAGGTTTTTGTAAAAAAATTAAAGTGGTAAAAATGTTATTGCATACATATTTCCCTTCATTTTTTATAAAAAAAAAAATAACAAAATATATAAAATTACAATGATGCAAATGTTTTGGTTTTATAATGTTATGACTTTTAAGCGTCTAAAATCACTTAAATAGATCTTAATTTGAAAAGTAAGCAGCATTATTATTTGAAGAAGTGCAAAAATGGTTTTTTGCGTTCCAGCAATTTTGGGTAGTTTCGGCAAATTTAGAGAGTAATTTTAATTTTACTCTCATTAGTCCGAACTTGCCCGAGATCTTGTGGAACACACCTTTTGCTGATCTCTGGTGCATATTAGCAAACATTCTTCTAGCATTAATGAATCGTTTACGAACATTTGAAGTTGTGACATTTCAAATATGGAGGATGAGGGTTATAATAGCGACCCTACAAACACATCCATTTAACGCGTAAAATATCCATTGGCTTAGCCATTATATTGGTGGACATACGTTTGAAAGTAAATATGTATTTTTACTTCTTACGGCCAATTTCACCAAGTTCGGTTAAAACTATCCTTTGATTAAAGTTCTGGTTACCAATTGTTGCATAACTTTTGGTAAAAAAAAATAATGACTTTTTTGTTGTATGCGGATGATCGTACTTGGAATGCTTGAAAGGACTAAGCTCGTCGGAACGGGGAGGGTTCTTGATCACCCGAAATACCACCTTGCAACGCAATAGAAAATTAAATAAATTCATTCCAAGATTTACCTCATTTTTTTCGCTTAATAAGGACATGCTACTAACTAAAACTTATACTATGGGCAATCAAGTGATCGATGTTTGCACCACTTTGAACACTATTACAATTGTAACCCACCCATCTATCGCTCAGATACGTCAGTGTTCCATAAAACGTAAGTTTTGTATCTTCCCATAACAAAAAATTTAAATAATTAACCTACCATCCGGCTTATAAATACTATTGTCAACATTTCTAAATAATTCTCTTACTCAGACTTATTCATTTTCGCAATTTCTTTTTTTATTCTACAAAATTTTCATTACACATAGGTATATAAAAATATTCGAAATTCATAAAAAGTGAGATATTTAAAAAAATAACTATAATTAATCCTTCTTCAGTTATAAAATTAAAAAATAAATTTATGTTTAATTCAATTGAACTCTTATCCCAAATAAACCAAGTTCTTCTTAAATAGTATATAAATCGATTGCATGTTTAAATAAAAGATTGTATATTATTGACTTACGGTTTTTTCTTTAACGTAGTTTTACCCATAATTTCATATTTGCTTATTTAGTTAGATGCTATCGACGATTTGAGCTCAAATACATCCACTTTAATAAAATCTGTAATTCAGAATTTTGATTAATATTTGGCAATAAAAAAAAAGAAAATAATATACAATAATTTAAACATGCTAAATTAAATCTATATTTTCTAGGCTTTAATATAAATAACTTGAATAAATGTTTTAATTTATTCAAAATATTTTAGTAAATAAAGTTACATTAAATCACATTTAATATTGTAAAAGTGTTTTGCAGATCTTTTAAAAAAACAATTTGCATGTAAATCTTGATTACCTTTTTTTTTATGTCTGTAAATTACTCGTGTAACAAAACAGAGTTTAAATTTAAAGAGAATTAAAGCTCAAGAAAATATTTAGCAGAGATAAATTAATGTGAGTATTTAATGTTAATGGATGATGATTCTGTTAAATACTAAATTTTTTTTTTTTTTTTTTTATAAAAAAAGAATACTTAATGTTGAGTTTCCAATATCATTATTAATTGATGACGTCACAGCTTAATAAATCCACGTTATTTCTCAACTACAGTGTGATGGCTTAGCAAACGTGCCAATACAAATTTTTTTTTTTTATAACGGTAAATTGCTAATTTTGTGATGATGTTGTCGATTTAATTAAAGAATTAACATCGATTTTGAGTTATGAAGGTCAAATCTTGGCTTATAAATTTGAAAAATCTCCTGGTAAAAAAATTGAAAACTATTTTTGTAATAGTTTATGTGCTTCTAACCATCCACTATATGAAGGAGTTTTTTCTTAATATGTTTGATGAAGTGTGAGAAGTTGTATGTTGTATGATGAGGTTATAATTACGAAAGTTAAAACACACATTCGTCTTAATGATCATTTACATCGGACCACATTTTGAGGATGGGTTTGTAGCATTTATACTTCCTTTATGGTTTTTAAATATTAATGTTTTCCAAATAAATGATAATTATTAAAACCCTATAAAAAGTATATTGCTTTAGTTGGTATTTTTTTTTCTCTATCTTTGACAAAATATGTTACAATAAAAAAAATTCACACTGCTTACCAGATTATTACTGGGGTTTTCTCACCAATGATTTTATTTAAATAATTTACAATTCTTATTTAATATTTATCTATGTAAATAATTTTATCTTATTAGATAATCTTGCTGGTTTCAGAGTCAGATCACAAAAGAAAGTCAAAATTACACGCTATTAAATCTTTACGACTTTTCCTTATAGTTACAATCTATAATGCAGTTAATGAGATGTAATTGAATGAAACATATGTATGTATGTATATGTAACGATGTACTATAATTTAATGAACCAGCTGTGTGACTTACAGTCGAGGCAATTATGTTATTGATTATAACCTAACATACATGGCAATGATACCTGAAGTTAGATTTAAAAAAATTTATTGTTAACACTATTTCTATGCTCATTTATGTAAATTATGCTAACTATAATTTTTATTCCAACATAACGCTGGGAAATCTGGAATTATAATTATTTTATGAAATAAGTTTTGGCCTAAAAAAAATTTGTTTTGGAAATGTGAAAATTGAAAGTATTGGTTATATTTTCCTTTCTTGAATCAATTGTATCCACAAAGAATTAAACAAAACAAGCTGGTTTAGTATACAATTAATATAAAAACGTTTACATTGCTAAGAACAATTTCAAAATATTTTGCATTTAGCTTTAAAAAAAAATATTTCCAAAATTAGTTGAATTTCAACGCATGCCTAGAAAATGTAGAAATGACCATTTTATAATGTTGGAAATATCGATAAGGATGTGGATTTCTGTTAAATTTAAAATGATTTCGTCTTTTCCTTAATGTTCTTTTCTTGGGAAAATCTGTGACAAACCTTTTTTGTAGACTAAATAACTTAGTCGGAAATAAGGAAAACAGATTTTCTTTGCCCTTTTGTGGGACTCGACCACACCCTGAGACAATATTAGCCGGGCAATAAAATAACATCAAAACGGTTTCAGGTCCTTGGCGTGATATAACCCTATATAATTTCCCTTGAGGTTTTCTAGCTCATAGCACGATTAACCCATTTTTCTTCTAATTCTACACTTTTCATAGCGTGGTAATAATTTGGCATTTATTCCCTTCTTAAAGTCAGATTGCTGAAAGTTTTTCCTGAAAATTTCCTGTCCAACTCTATACTGAACGTCCTTGCACCTCGTGTTATAAGTTTTTGTGGCTCTTTCGTGAGCCAGTGCTAAATTGCCCTTTACCTTGGCATGAATATTGGACATTCTAATGTCATGAGGTACAATATTAATTTGGCCTTCTGTCAAACAATCAAATTTTTCCAATAGCGCATAAGTTGACCCATGGTGTACCATATTGTACCCAAACAGATTGAAGTAAGGAGAGCTTTTCAAAACTTCGTGATAATCACTCCTAAGTATGCTGGCGATTTTGGACACATGGATATCCCATTTATCTTGTCTTTCCTTCAGTAAAATTCTAAATTTAATTAGGAATTCTCTGTTTGTCCTTTCCGAGGCGTTTGCCTGTGGAGAGTATAATGCCGTTTTTATATGTATAACTCCATAACTCGTCAAGAATTCCGACATTTGCGAGGACACAAATTGCTTTCCGTTGTCTGAATGTATATACTGCGGTGTACCGAATTGGTGAAAGATATTCTCTTCTAAGTATTGTATTATAGATGTGCTATTTGCCTTTTTAAGGGGTTTTAAAAAAATGTATTTTGTAAAGTGATCAATTGCAACGAATACCATTGAATTGCCTAATTTCGAGCGAGGGTATGGTCCTAAGAGATCCATATATATTCTTTGAAATGGCCGCTCTGTAACCATTTGTTTTCCCATAGGAGGGCGAAGAATTTGGTAAGTTGGTTTGACAGCTTTACAAACTTCACAACTTTGGATAAAAGCCTTAACATTTTGTGACATTTTTGGCCAAAAATATTTCTCTCTAATACGATTTAGAGTTTTTGCAAACCCACCATGACATGAAATTAGAGAATGATTGTTAGCAATTATTTGTTCCCTCAAACCATTAGGTACCCATAGTCTCCACAGGGAATCTTCCTCCTGGTATTCTCCTTTTCTAAACTTGACTCTTTGGTACACATAACCGTCAGACAGAATTGTATCCGGAAATTTGTCGTTATCCTTAGATATTTCGGATTTAAGGTTGAGATATTCCTCATCTTGAAAAAATTTAGAATTTAAGTCGACTTCTACTGAAATAGGGGGAACTGGAACAGAAATCTCATCAACATAAAGCCTTGATAGGGCATCCGGCACAATATTGGCAGACCCCTTTCTATACTGTATGTCAAAGTCAAATGCCTGAAGTTTTAAACTCCATCGTCCTAATCGTCCTGTAATATCTTTCTGATTCATTAACCACTGCAAACTTGAATGATCCGTAATAATTTTAAATGGTAAACCTTCGACAAACGGACGGAATTTTTTTAAACAAACTATTGCAGCCAGACATTCAAGCTCAGTTACAGTATAGTTTTTTTGGTTTTTGTTCAATTTTTGAGAAACATAAACTATCGGATATTCCCTTCCCTGCTCGTCGGTCTGTGTCAAAACACCCCCTACACCTACTCTTGAAGCATCACACTGAATAGTAAAAGGTCTGTTGAAATTTGGTTGAACCAAAACAGGAGCTGTCGTCAAAGCCTCCTTGAGTTTCTGAAATGATGTTTCCGCTTCCGGGGTGAGTTTAAAAACCTTAGATTTCTTAAGACAGTCAGTCAAAGGAGCCGCTAAATTTGAAAAATTTGGTATAAATTGGCGATACCAGCCGGTCATTCCTATGTATCGTCTGATTTGCCTTGGACTCTTTGGTAAAGGAAAATTTTCTATAGCCTTTACTTTTGACATATCTGTTTTAAGGCAACCTTGCCCAACAATATAACCCAAGTACTTTATTTCCTTCTGACAAAAGCGACTCTTCTCAACGTTAATTGTGAGATTTGCCGACCTTAAACACCCAGCAACTTCCTTCAATATCTCCATATGGGCCCTAAAGTCCGGTGTACATATCAATAAGTCGTCTAAATAAACGAATACGTTTTCACGGAGTCGGCTAGGTATTACCTTGTCCATTAAACGACTCATTCGCTGTGCAGCGTTGCAGAGCCCGAAAGGCATAACTGTAAAGTGGTACAGTGGCCGACCCGGTACTGCAAAGGCCGTCTTTTCTTTTGAGGACTCATCTAAAGGTATTTGCCAAAAGGCATCCTTAAGATCAATACCTGTGATAAAATGAGTATCCTGTAGTCTGCTTAAAAGTCCATTTATATGGGGTAAAGGGTAGGCGTCCTTTCTTGTCAGGGTATTTAGTTTACGTGAGTCCAAGCATAATCTAATTTTACCTGGCTTACGTACCAAAACTACTGGGCTGCAATATGGGCTTTCACTCTCTTCGATTACTCCCAAACGAATCATTCTATCAAGCTCACCGTATGCTTCTTCTTGTCTTGGTGGAGACAGAGGATAATGCTTAATTTTAAATGGTAATGAATCCCCAGTATCTATGGTGTGAGTTACCAACGTAGTTCTACCCAGTCCCAGTTTACTTAATGAAGGAAATTGTGCAATTACGTTTCTAAGTTCACCTAATTGAATATCAGTAAGATTATGCATGTTGACATTTGTATCCGTTTGAAATGTTTCATTGTCATTGTTTATTTCTGACACAAACAAATGAGGGGCAATTCCAAACTCCCTCCAAAAATTGATTCCTAGGTATATAGGTTGTCTTAGTTTAGGGGATAGGTAAAAGAGAATTTCCTTTCTCATATTCTGGTATGTTACTGTTATCTCGGCGAAACCCAATACTTCTTGACATACACCATCTGCCGTTTTCAAAGAGCTTTTAATGGGTGTATATTTAACTTTAAGTTTATTAAGAATCTCTAAACAATCTCTGCCTAAAACGCTTATGGATGCTCCAGAATCCAATAGTCCAAACAATTCTATATTTCCCAAGTATATTTTGGCATATGGTCTATTATCGTTTAACTCATCAATAACAGTTGATTCAATTATTTTTAAAAAACTTTTCCTTTTATGATATCTTTCTCTACATTTTTTTATCCTTTTAGATATATTACATTTGCTAAAATTTTTCAACCTCTCGCTATCATTCTTCAAAAATTTCTTATGTAACGATAAATTTTCATTGTTTCTAATGTCAAATACATTTGTGTTATCATCAACTTTTGTTTTATCCGGTATTAATTGTTCTTTATTAATTTCTGTTTCTGATGAGGGGTTTATTTTCGAGAACGAGTCACCCCAACCTACTCGCTCCTGTCTCTGTTTTCCGAATGTTTACTACATTGTGGTGTTGAAACGTTCCTTTCACCACATTTAAAACAAAAAAGAGTCCTTTTGTCTGAGGGGCAATCATAAAATGAGTGGCCCATTTGGTCACAATTCCAGCATTTGAATTTACTTGTATCTATTTCCTTTCTATACCTTTTTTTGAACTGTCCAACTTGTAGGGCTGCTACCTTGTCACGATTCAATGCGCTCGTGGCCGTTGCCACACGCACGGTTCGCGTGCACTGTCCATTTGTCACACTGGTAACTAACCAATTTTCAGCCGGGCTATGACTCGTCGGGCATGGGCGGGTGTTCGTTGCAAATGAACGTGCATAAAACATTATTTTATGTACCAGTGTATTGCCTAAATAAAAAAAATAGAAAAACGGGGCGTAAACGAAATAGAACCGAAACGCACAGAAACCAAACACGGGATACAATACCTTTTTGTTTCGGGGATTTAGATGTAATTAAATCCCTGGCTGGCCCTCCCTCAGCATCCATCCTGATGCTCGACCATGGTAGCGCAATAGCCGTAAATTATAGCTACCCCTAACAAACATTTTCACCACCAAATACCTACCTTAACCCCTTCACACTTCCATTTTCAAAGTAAACCCGTTTTGCATTTTTAAATTCAAGATCAACTTTCCAAAAAATTTATTATAAAAAAAATCTTAAAATAGCTTATGTAATAATTAAACCATAAAGGTTACGCTCAATGTACTTTACAATACTAAGGTAGTAACTAAAGGGGATATAAACATCTTCCGAGGGAAAATTTGGCTTATTAAACTATTCAAACACCTATATTAGCGCTAATACTGATGGAATCTTGTTATTCATCCTGCCTAAACTGTCACTCTTACCGACGTTGTGTTAGGTTCATACAGAACCGGTCCAAAATATTTTCAATATACAAGGTAACAAAAAAACGTTATTTAAAGGGGGCTAAGATTCTACATTACAATACATCATTTCAAATTGAATTTTTTTTTGGTTTCTTTCTTTTTTCTTAAACTTACAAGGTGGGTCTCTACAGGGTTTGCTCACAAATTACAACAAATATTCTCCAATATGGATACGTATTAAATTTCCCGGAAGTTTGTACAAATTCCAACTTAAAAAGTTTTAAAATTTATAGTCTGTATGCTCTACTTGGTTTCTTGCAATAGTGAAACACCAACAAAATAAGATCCTATAATTTAGACATACACGAGGGCTGTTTCCGTGTATATAACCTTAAATATTAAAAGCAAATTAAGTTGCCATTTGTACGAGGTACGGGTATAATTTAAATTTCAAAAATTTATCCGGGTAGGTTTTCGTTTTGGGTTAATATGGTTTTCTACATAACTACTATTTCAACGTTTATATGTGGTTTGTTTTCGTTTTTTTTTTAAACTAATATTTCGAAATGCAAATATTTACAAATTTATCTAAATTCATTTTTGCCAGTTTAAGTACAATTTTTCAAAATTAACAATGAGTTTAATTTGTATCGGGTTTGTTTTTGTTTAGTTTGGTATGATTTTTTTCCTTTTTTTCTTTTTTTGTTGAAAACGAATATTTACAAATTGATCTAAAATTTATTTTTTTTTCTGCTACTGGATTTAATATTGTTTGGTATAATATTATTTTTCGTAATACAAATTATTTTTAAAAATTGGTCAAAATTCCATTTTCGCCATACCCAGTACGATTTCCAAGTTTAACAATTATTTTCAACTACTGGGTTAAATATTTTTTTTGGTTTATCATGATTTTTTTTGTTTTGAAATACGAATTTTTACAAATTGACCTAGTTTTTATTTCCGCCAAACCTAATACGATATTCACGTTTAACAATTATTTTAATTTGCATTGGGTTTGTTTTTGTTTAGTTTGATACGGTTTTCTTTTTTTTTTTTGACAACGAATATTTCCAAATTGATCTAAAATTTATTTTTTTTTTGATTGGATATTATTTGATCAATCTATCGTGTTCGAAAGATTAAAATTGGGTGGGTGTAAACGGAAGATAAGTGGTTTTTCAGTTTGGCCCGATTGGTCCCTCAAATTAACTTTCGTAAAACCGGAAATTAAATATTAAGCAATGCCTGTCGTCCAATCTTAAAGAATCGAACATTCCAGATTAATATCGAGGTATAATTCATACCAATGGTGATTTTTACGTGATTTAGATCAAGTAAAATTTCAAAAATCCTTATAGATTTTGGTTACGCTCTATGTTTATTAAATATAAAAAAAAAGATTGTGTAGTGGTTGGTCTTAATGGCGACCGATCAAAATAGGCGAAACCCACGCAACAATTCGCAATTCCGATCACTCCCGAACATAGAAAGAAGAAACAAAAAGATTACTTATCTGTTGTCCAACGATGTGTGTTGTTTTTTTCAGTTGTCTTGATGTTGTTACACTTTGTCCCTTGGTGTTGTCTTGGATGTTGTTTTGACTTCGTCCTTCGGTGTTGCTTTGGATGTTGTTTGGCTTTTTCCCTTGGTGTTGCTTTTTTTCGACGTGGTTTTGATGTTGTTGGACTTTGTCCTTTGGTGTTACTTGGAGAATGTGTGTTGCTTTTTTTGTTGTTGTTAGGCTTTTATCCCTTAATGTAGGTTTTTTGACGTGGTTTTGATGTTGGACTTTGTCCCTTGGTGTTCATTTGAGGATGTTAGACGATTTTCCCCTAGTGTTGAGTCAAACTGCCCCCAACGTGACAGCAGTGCTGATATGACCAGCTATACTCGGTAGTGACCACTAATTACACCCCGTTAGGACGAAGACCTTCCAAAATTATTTCTCCCGCTTAGTGAGTATCAGCGAAGCTTCTGGGCCGGTCAGTCGAATGGCTTAACTTTATCTTCCTTTATGCAGAGTGCGGTGTGGGTGATGCGCCGAAGCTGCGCGACCTGTGGCCATAAATGCTCCACTTCCTCGCGCGTCGGTAACATGCACACTGCCGGCTTCACGTTGTGGGCAGTTTGTCACTCGCTTTACTAACTCGCCCTTGAGATTATGCCACCTCGGGTGGCCGGTCGGAGTCTTGACGCGTGTCTCGCTCCCAAATCCGTCTAACTGTCCTCTTATTACCGGTGTTCAGAACTGCGCTATTTTTTTTCCACAATTTGCATACAAGTCCTTGCTGACCGATGTAATTGACCCAGTCTACGACAACTCACTTGCTTTTGGCCGATGCCCAAGATAAGGTAGGTTTTCACTTAACTGCACTGTTTCACGATCACAAGTAAAAAGACCAAAATGCCGGAAACAGGAAGTCAAGTAAAGTTGGCTGTGATTCCTTTTTCCTTACAGGTGTAAGCCCAAAAAATACAACCTTGCTTGCCAAGTTGTAATTCTGTGTAATGCGGCGAATTAGTTACCGTGTAGGTCCTGCCTCATGTTCTGACATACGTATTGTGCCTTGACAATACCCTGACATGGCACACCACACACCTTCCCGGTGTTGATCAGTTTTATCATATTCGTAATCATATTGCGAATATGATAAAAGTGAAATACCAAACTATGCCTTCAAATCCTTAGCATGAAATACTCCTAATGGTTTGCCTTGCAGTGTCTCAATTTCATATAGGCTGTTTCCAACCATTCGGACAATTCTACACTTGAGAAATTTCCGACACAGTTTAGCTGACACTTGTTTAGCAAAATCTGACAACTGAAAGTTTCGGCGGAATACTTCCTGTCCCACTTTAAACTTAGCAATCCTCGCGCGTATGTTGTATCTTTTCGCATTCGCTTCATAGCTTTTGTGTAATCCTTCTTTTAGCTTATCGCGAACGATTTCCATAAATTCGTGCCGGTTCTCAAATCTGATATCGGGTTCATCAACAACGTTTAATCTTCTGGCTATCTTGTATGCCGATGCATGAGTAATCATGTTTGTGCCAAACAACGCAAAGTAGGGAGTCATGCCTATGTCGGAGTGTACTGCTGAACGTAGCGCGCATTCTATTTCGCAGAGGTGTAAATCCCATTCGTTGTGGTTTTCTCCTAAATACGAACGTATAGCTGACAAAATCGATTGGTTAACGCGCTCTGACGCATTTGCTTGAGGTGCATATACTCCTGTCTTGCAATGATTAATCTCAAACGTTTCCATTAAAGCCGCAAACTCCTTGCCCACGAATTGTGGTCCATTATCCGAAACTATTGTTTCGGGACAACCGAATTTATAAAAAACTTCTTTAACTAGAAAATCTACTACATTGCGAGCATTTGCTCTAGACATTGCCTTCAGCAATACGAACTTGGTCACATAATCCAATACAATAAAAATATAACAATTACCACGCTTCGATCGAACGTAAGGTCCTAAAAAATCTATGAAAATACGCTGAAAAGGTCTGGTAGCGTCTGCTTCTTTACCCATTGGTGGTTTGAGAATAGTGTTAGCTGGTTTGCATTCCTTGCATACGTCACAACGATTAACAAAGTTTCGAACTTGGATGTTCAAATGAGGCCAGTAAAAGTATTCTCGAATTCTCCTAATTGTTTTTGCAATGCCCCCATGAGCCATACTGGGTGGGCTATGTGCTTTCTCAATTATGCTTTCGGTTAACGAAGCAGGCATCCATAACTTCCAGGCATGATCTTCCAACAAAATGTCGCCGTTATATACATTTGTTCTTTTGTATACAAAATTGTCAATAACTTTAACATCGGGTAAACTAGATTTTTCCTCCTGAACAACGCGAACTAATTCTTTATAATCATCAGAGCTGAAGTCTGGTGAATTTAAATCCACTAAAAATGAACCAAAGTTATCTAATGCATCTACGGTGTATCGTGATAACGCGTCCGGTACAACATTCTGTGAACCTTTCCGGTGCTGAATTTGAAAACTAAAAGACTGTAGTTGTAGGCTCCATCGCGCTAATCTACCGCTGAGGTCTTTCTGAGACATGAGCCATTTAAGGCTGGAGTGATCCGTGATCACTACAAACTGCATCAACTCGATGTATGGACGAAATCTCTGAATGGCTGACACTACCGCTAAGCATTCACGCTCAGTTACAGAATAATTTTTCTGAGCTGAAGTTAATTTTCTAGAATAATAAGCAATTGGATGTTCGCCACCTTCAGGGTCTTCTTGAAATATGACTGCCCCGATTCCAACATCAGACGCATCGCACTGTATATAAAAAGTTTTCGAAAAGTCAGGATGAGTTAAAACGGGACTTGTACTAAGGCAGTGAATTAATTGGTCAAACGCTAGCTTTGCTTCCGCAGTAAATTCAAACTTCTTTGTTTTCTTAAGTGTTTCTGAAATTGGAGCGGTTATAGTCGCGTAGTCGTTTATGAATCGACGGTACCAACCAGTGGTTCCCATAAAACTCCTAACTTGCTTTGGTGTGGTTGGATAGCTAAAATTTTGTATTGCCGAGATCTTGTCCGGATCTGGTCTCAGAATTCCTCCCCCCACGATATAACCTAAATATTTAAGTTCCTTGCAACAAAATTTGGATTTTTCCACGTTAATAGTTAAGCCAGCGCTAGACAAACAAGTCGCTACTTCCCTTAGAAGATCGATGTGTTCCGCGAATGTAGCAGATACAACTAACAGATCATCCAAGTAGACGAAAACACGCTCGCGAAGGCGCGCAGGGATGACTTTGTCCATTAAACGGCATAACCGCTGAGCTGCATTGCACAACCCAAACGGCATTACCGTAAAATGGTACAAAGGCCTTCCAGGTACCGTGAACGCCGTCTTTTCCCTACTGGAGACTGCTAGCGGTATCTGCCAAAACGCGTCCTTTAAATCAACACTAGAAATGAAATGGGTATCTCCCAGTCTACTCAATAAACCTTCAATATTAGGTAAAGGATATGCATCCTTTATAGTAACGTCATTCAGCCTTCGCGCGTCTAGACATATCCGTACCTTTTCACCTTTTTGAACGAACGTGACCCTATTATTCCAGGGACTTTCACTTGGCTCGATAACTCCCAGAGAAATCATGCGGTCCAGTTCTGCATACATGAGCTGTTGTACAGCTGGTGAAATCGGATAATATTTTTCCTTGATGGGAATAGCTGTTCCGGTGTCTATACTATGCGTTTCCAACGATGTTTTACCGAGACCTTTTTGCGCAAATGAGGGGAATTCTTGAATGGCTTTGTCCAAAATATGTTGTCGTTCAGGTGTTAAAGTGTGTCTGCTAGGAAAATCGGCTGAAGTATCCTCTTGCAACTCGCCGTTATCCGTTGTTATACTATTAATCTCAAATCTGAATACATTAAATAATCTCAAAAAATCTACGCCTAAAAAAAGTTTTTGTTTTAAGGAAGGAACAAGGTAAAAATTTACGTATTCTGAACGCCCATTAAATTCTATCACGGCCCTTACACGCCCTATAATCTGGTTTGCTCTGCCGTCAGCCGTGAAAATTTTCGAAATATAAGGATGTATCACAAGTTTAGCTTCTTCAACGACATCAAGACATCCTTCGCCTAAGCAAGAAACTGTTGCACCGCTGTCAAGCAGACCTTGTACTTTAATGCCATTAATAGAGATGGTGGTATAAATCCTCCTATCCGAGTTTTCAATTAAGTTAGCTGAGGCTATTTCTTTACGTATCTGTTTCCGTTCCTTATAACGCTGTCTGGTCTTAATAATTCTTCTAGATGGTGTTCCAAAAATTCTTTCTCTTGCTGCTTCGTATTCCCTCAATCGTATGTGGTAGGGCTTTCTAGGGTTAATGTCGACTTTGGTGGTATTGCAGGGTAAAATTGGTTGTTCTTTAATCAAAATATCAATTGGTTTAGTGGTTGTTAAATCTTCTGTAGTACTAGGGTCTATTGTAAGATCGGTTTGCGTTTCTGCTGCGACGCCTATTGGTAAAATTTCTGTTACAACGTAGGGTTCGACTGATTCGTCGGTGGTGTACTCGGTGTTTGTTGAGCCTGGGTTGCTACATTTCTCGAACGACCCTCCATCCCAGTACGAGGATTGTTCGCCACCCTGTTTCCCTGACAGACTGGACATTTAGGAGTCACCGTGTTATCGTAACCACACTTGAAACAAAATAATCTTCTACGCTCCGACGGGCAATCCATAAACATATGGCCTTCGGCCTTACAATTCCAGCACACAAGTTTGCGAACTGGGTTTGTCAACGCACTAACAGACATTTCGCTTTCCAATATTTCTCCCTCCATATCTAGTTCATTTATATGTTTTCCCTGATATCTCGGGTTACTAACTCGCTGGTTGTTTAACAAACTCTCTGCTCTTCTCCCTTCGGTTCTAAATTGACTCAATCCAAATGGTCGTACGGCAAACAAAAGTTGTGATAAAGCTGGTCTCAAATTATTTTTCAAAATGTCTACTAAATCTTGTTCTCCCATGGGGTTGGTCTGTTGGTTTCTTAAACGAATCACTGCATTGCAAAAATCATCAACGGATTCCAATGGTTGTTGCCTCCTGTCAAGAATTTTCCGTTGAATATCGAAGTCGCTTTCATATCGGTGAAAATATTTAATTAAGGCGCTCTTGAGGGTTGGCCAGTCACTTAACGTCGTATTCATCCGCCTATAATCCCATAGCCAATCTAATGCTGGTCCACTCAATAAATGATGAAAACTACGAATGACTTCCGCCCAAGAACAACCGTAATCCGACTGAAGTGTCTCAACTCTGAACACAAAATCTTCAACGCTCTGTGTTTTTGTCGTCCCGTCAAATTGCAATCCCCATTTATCGATTCTGTTAAATGATTCTCCATAATTGGTACGTTGATTCCGCGGTGCATACACTTGTGGTGGTGGCTCACTAAAACGAGGTTGTTGGTTTTCAAAAACTGGTAAATTATTCCTGTTAACGTGTGGTGGTGGAACTTGGTATCGGTTATCTTGGTAATTATGGCGCTGTGGTTGTGGTATACCGGTGTGGTAATTGTTCACTGAATTTCTTCTCGGCGGTGGTGGTTGGTGATACGTGCACGGCGGCCGCAGATTAACTGACCTCTGCTCCTCGAAGCTCTGGTTTACTTGGGCTCCTCCCGCTCTACTTGCCTGTGACATCGCGCTTACTGTCGCTTGTACTATCGCCGGTATCAACTCCTCTATCCTTGCGTCCACAGATCTACGAATTTCTATTTGCCTCAAACCTTCTGCTGCTCTTAGCGGCTCTCTCAACCTTTCTGGTCTCAGGTGATTAGTGTTCGCTTCTCTAAATTCCCTTTGAACTCCGATGGCTGTGATGCTACTAAACTCTGGAGAGGTTATGGTGCTGTTTAGAGATGCGTTATTCGTTGAGGTGTTTTGCTCGGTTTCCTCCTGTCCAACCGAAATACTTGGGCCCGCTTCTCCCATGGCTATACCTGTAGCTTGCGTTGTAAATAACTGATAAGGCTGTGAGTGAACTATAGCCGAAGTGGTTATCGAAGTTGCCAATGCCATCGCTGACGAAGTAGTGGTGGTTGTAATCCCCGCTGCTGTGTCGCCTGGTCCCATTGTGTTGGTTGTATTAAATCCACTACGGGTCCTTACCATTAAATCCGAACAAACTTCCCGAGTTTTATCAAACTTCCCAAAAATGTATTCTCAAAATGCTTAAAAAAAATGTTCCCAAAAACTATAAAATGTCGCGACCGAAACGTCCCCCAAAATTATTCTTGACAAATCGAAAAAACAACTATCTATATATATGCCGCGCTACCGATGTATCTAGTGCGTATACAACTAACAAAATTAGTTGCACCAAATGTCAAGCACAAAAACTTTCAAATTTATAAAGTTTGTAAAAGCTGAAAATCAAAAATTTAAATTAAATCGTAAACTCAAACAAATGGAATTATGCCGGAAAATTCAACTAAAAACTTGAAAACGCACTAAACCTATAATTCGTACTTGAATATTAGCCAAACTATCAATCAATTGCCAAAAGAAGTTGTAACCCGATGGCAACTCTTAAAACTTTGACACCCGAAATCAAACAAAAGGTAGTCCCAGAAAACTTTAATCCAAAGTGATAATTTTGTCCAGAAAAATGTAATTAAAAAAAAATAAAGCCTAAAGAATCAAGAAAATCGCATGTGGTAATGATAGCCAATAGAAATTAAAGAATAAAATCACAGAAAGCAATTTCAAATTATTCTTATTATTTTTAATTATAATTACTTTAGAATTTTTACAAATAAAATCATAAAAAAATAGAGCGTTATTGCCAAACAATTCTCGCCAACTGGCAACTCTTAAAATTTTGACACCAAAATTTCGAATAAACACTCAAACGGAATTTCAACAAAAGGATAGTGCGATCAAAATTTATAAAAATTTCGGCTAAAACGTGAACTTTCAAGGTTAAAAACAGAAAAATAATTTAGCAAAAACAATGAAATTTTGCTTATTTAGATTTTTGCCCAGTATGCTGAAAGATTTAAATTTAAAATCTTATCACACCAAACTATTTAGTATAACCCTAAAATCGTTGCAAAAAAAATCGAAAAATCGCCAAAGTAATTTTGACCCGTGGTAACTCTGTAAATTTTGACCCGATGGTAACTCTGTAAATTTTGACAATCGAAATCAAAATGAAACGTAAACAAAGAAAATTTCAATAAAAGTTATTGTCAAATCCGGAAAAATTAAAGTTTTAACACAATTTTTAAAGCCTAAAAAAACAATATGTATGTATTGTAAAAAAAATAACAATCGGCAAAAGTGCACTTTACGGGGCGTACGAAAAAAAAAAAAAAAAAAAATTGGACCCCCTCTGGAATAAAAAAAGAAAAAAACCAAAATTAAAATTTAAGGGGGCTGAGGCCCCTGGGACCCCATGGATCAAAAAAAGCGGCCCGCCCACTTAGTGGTATGTGTGGGTACTCAAATTAAAGGTAATTGTGTAAAAAGTACGAAATTAATAAAATTTAGGTCGAGCGGGAATTCTGGGTCCCTCTGGGGGTAAAAAAATTGCCCCTCCCACCTTTATAACTATGTGTGGGTACTCGAATGAAAGGTATTTTGCTTACGATTGTAAATATTTTGTTTTTATTTGGCTTTTTTAATGTTGTATAAAAATCGCGGGATTTTTTTATAACTAAAGCTTTTCTGTATAGCCGGCCTTCGGCCGGGCGCAAGGATTTTCTCTTCTATGGTATAACAAAGACCGGCTTCGCTAACTAAAGCTTTTCTGTATAGCCGGCCTTCGGCCGGGCGCAAGGATTTTCTCCTCTATGGTATAAAAAAGACCGGCTTCGCTAACTAAAGCTTTTCTGTATAGCCGGCCTTCGGCCGGGCGCAAGGATTTTCTCCTCTATGGTATAACAAAGACCGGCTTCGCTTACTAAAGCTTTTCTGCATAGCCGGCCTTTGGCCGGGCAAAAGGATTTTCTCCTCTATGGTATAACAAAGACCGGCTTCGCTAACTAAAACTTCTCTGCATACCTATAAAAGATACATAAATTAACCTAGAGAGGAAAATATTAAACGAATACAAAAACAAAATACATATTGGCAATCGTGAGCAAATTACCTTTAATTTGAGTACCCACACAGATATACATAAGTGTTATGGGGGGGGAACTTTTTTTGCCCCAGAGGGCCCTTGAAGTGACGCCCACCCAAAATTTTATTATTTTCGTTTTTGTTGCACAATTACCTTTAATTTGAGTACCCACACATACCATTCAGTGGGCGGGGCGGTTTTTTGGACCCAGCGGTCCCCACGGGCCTCAGCCCCCTTAAATATTAATTTTGGTATTTTTTTTTTTTAATTCTGGATCGGGTGGCATATTTTTTATATTTTTTTTTCGTACGCCCCGTAAAGTGCACTTCAGCCTAACAATCTAACAGTTAACCAACTTAATGGAAATTAAAAACCAAAATCAAAAAAAAATCAAAATAAGTTTATTGGTAATTTAGAATTTTGACCAATAACATAAAAGTTCAAATAAAGTTTTAAATTTAAGTTCATGTGATTATCTTAGCAAGAACAACTGCAAATAAAATTGAAATCGTTCTCAAACCTAAAAACCACAAAATTTGCTAAATAAAATAAACAAATTACAAAAATTTCAGTGTTGGGTTGGTATTTGGATGGCGAAAAGACAAGTGAATATACAAACAAAGGTATTGTTTCCCATAGTTAAGTTTGCGAATGTTGGTTCTGCATGACCGTCGTCATGGATACAAGTTAACGTCGCGACGCGGCCTTGAAGTACAAACCCACGGAGCATACGCCACTTTCCACGCTGGCAACAGTTCCCGAATCCTATCGCGTTTAGTAATCCCGGTCAAATCCCAATTACTACGACTTATAGTCATCGACAAACTTCCCTAACCGCACTCGTCGTCGCGAATAAACCGATGTACCATCAGTCCTGAACTTACGAAAAGTCGATTAAGTACCGCCAAACGATCAAAATTGTTTTTACTAAAAATTTCAAACTTTACAAACGCACGATATCTAAAAAGGTAAAACGATTCAATTCCATTCGGGCCCCACGTTGGGCGCCAAAAATAATATATACTGTCACGATTCAATGCGCTCGTGGCCGTTGCCACACGCACGGTTCGCGTGCACTGTCCATTTGTCACACTGGTAACTAACCAATTTTCAGCCGGGCTATGACTCGTCGGGCATGGGCGGGTGTTCGTTGCAAATGAACGTGCATAAAACATTATTTTATGTACCAGTGTATTGCCTAAATAAAAAAAATAGAAAAACGGGGCGTAAACGAAATAGAACCGAAACGCACAGAAACCAAACACGGGATACAATACCTTTTTGTTTCGGGGATTTAGATGTAATTAAATCCCTGGCTGGCCCTCCCTCAGCATCCATCCTGATGCTCGACCATGGTAGCGTAATAGCCGTAAATTATAGCTACCCCTAACAAACATTTTCACCACCAAATACCTACCTTAACCCCTTCACACTTCCATTTTCAAAGTAAACCCGTTTTGCATTTTTAAATTCAAGATCAACTTTCCAAAAAATTTATTATAAAAAAAATCTTAAAATAGCTTATGTAATAATTAAACCATAAAGGTTACGCTCAATGTACTTTACAATACTAAGGTAGTAACTAAAGGGGATATAAACATCGTCCGAGGGAAAATTTGGCTTATTAAACTATTCAAACACCTATATTAGCGCTAATACTGATGGAATCTTGTTATTCATCCTGCCTAAACTGTCACTCTTACCGACGTTGTGTTAGGTTCATACAGAACCGGTCAAAAATATTTTCAATATACAAGGTAACAAAAAAACGTTATTTAAAGGGGGCTAAGATTCTACATTACAATACATCATTTCAAATTGAATTTTTTTTTGGTTTCTTTCTTTTTTCTTAAACTTAGAAGGTGGGTCTCTACAGGGTTTGCTCACAAATTACAACAAATATTCTCCAATATGGATACGTATTAAATTTCCCGGAAGTTTGTACAAATTCCAACTTAAAAAGTTTTAAAATTTATAGTCTGTATGCTCTACTTGGTTTCTTGCAATAGTGAAACACCAACAAAATAAGATCCTATAATTTAGACATACACGAGGGCTGTTTCCGTGTATATAACCTTAAATATTAAAAGCAAATTAAGTTGCCATTTGTACGAGGTACGGGTATAATTTAAATTTCAAAAATTTATCCGGGTAGGTTTTCGTTTTGGGTTAATATGGTTTTCTACATAACTACTATTTCAACGTTTATATGTGGTTTGTTTTCGTTTTTTTTTTAAACTAATATTTCGAAATGCAAATATTTACAAATTTATCTAAATTCATTTTTGCCAGTTTAAGTACAATTATTCAAAATTAACAATGAGTTTAATTTGTATCGGGTTTGTTTTTGTTTAGTTTGGTATGATTTTTTTCCTTTTTTTCTTTTTTTGTTGAAAACGAATATTTACAAATTGATCTAAAATTTATTTTTTTTTCTGCTACTGGATTTAATATTGTTTGGTATAATATTATTTTTCGTAATACAAATTATTTTTAAAAATTGGTCAAAATTCCATTTTCGCCATACCCATTACGATTTCCAAGTTTAACAATTATTTTCAACTACTGGGTTAAATATTTTTTTTGGTTTATCATGATTTTTTTTGTTTTGAAATACGAATTTTTACAAATTGACCTAGTTTTTATTTCCGCCAAACCTAATACGATATTCACGTTTAACAATTATTTTAATTTGCATTGGGTTTGTTTTTGTTTAGTTTGATACGGTTTTCTTTTTTTTTTTGACAACGAATATTTCCAAATTGATCTAAAATTTATTTTTTTTTTGATTGGATATTATTTGATCAATCTATCGTGTTCGAAAGATTAAAATTGGGTGGGTGTAAACGGAAGATAAGTGGTTTTTCAGTTTGGCCCGATTGGTCCCTCAAATTAACTTTCGTAAAACCGGAAATTAAATATTAAGCAATGCCTGTCGTCCAATCTTAAAGAATCGAACATTCCAGATTAATATCGAGGTATAATTCATACCAATGGTGATTTTTACGTGATTTAGATCAAGTAAAATTTCAAAAATCCTTATAGATTTTGGTTACGCTCTATGTTTATTAAATATAAAAAAAAAGATTGTGTAGTGGTTGGTCTTAATGGCGACCGATCAAAATAGGCGAAACCCACGCAACAATTCGCAATTCCGATCACTCCCGAACATAGAAAGAAGAAACAAAAAGATTACTTATCTGTTGTCCAACGATGTGTGTTGTTTTTTTCAGTTGTCTTGATGTTGTTACACTTTGTCCCTTGGTGTTGTCTTGGATGTTGTTTTGACTTCGTCCTTCGGTGTTGCTTTGGATGTTGTTTGGCTTTTTCCCTTGGTGTTGCTTTTTTTCGACGTGGTTTTGATGTTGTTGGACTTTGTCCTTTGGTGTTACTTGGAGAATGTGTGTTGCTTTTTTTGTTGTTGTTAGGCTTTTATCCCTTAATGTAGGTTTTTTGACGTGGTTTTGATGTTGGACTTTGTCCCTTGGTGTTCATTTGAGGATGTTAGACGATTTTCCCCTAGTGTTGAGTCAAACTGCCCCCAACGTGACAGCAGTGCTGATATGACCAGCTATACTCGGTAGTGACCACTAATTACACCCCGTTAGGACGAAGACCTTCCAAAATTATTTCTCCCGCTTAGTGAGTATCAGCGAAGCTTCTGGGCCGGTCAGTCGAATGGCTTAACTTTATCTTCCTTTATGCAGAGTGCGGTGTGGGTGATGCGCCGAAGCTGCGCGACCTGTGGCCATAAATGCTCCACTTCCTCGCGCGTCGGTAACATGCACACTGCCGGCTTCACGTTGTGGGCAGTTTGTCACTCGCTTTACTAACTCGCCCTTGAGATTATGCCACCTCGGGTGGCGGGTCGGAGTCTTGACGCGTGTCTCGCTCCCAAATCCGTCTAACTGTCCTCTTATTACCGGTGTTCAGAACTGCGCTATTTTTTTTCCACAATTTGCATACAAGTCCTTGCTGACCGATGTAATTGACCCAGTCTACGACAACTCACTTGCTTTTGGCCGATGCCCAAGATAAGGTAGGTTTTCACTTAACTGCACTGTTTCACGATCACAAGTAAAAAGACCAAAATGCCGGAAACAGGAAGTCAAGTAAAGCTTGCCAAATTGTAATTCTGTGTAATGCGGCGAATTAGTTACCGTGTAGGTCCTGCCTCATGTTCTGACATACGTATTGTGCCTTGACAATACCCTGACATGGCACAACCTCACTCTTCTCAATATCTATTTCCTCACTGTCTTCCCGATTATCAATTTCTAAAACGAATCTTCTCTGATTTCTTATTTGCTGTTGTTTAGCAAGGAATTGCTCCGCTTTTCTTGCCGCGTCTCTTAAGTGTTCCAAGCTAAATAAATCGTATGAGAACAATAAGGACGCTAAGGATTCTTTCACATTATTTTTTATGAGATCGATCATTTTGCTATCACTCATAGGCTGTGACAGCCTCGTGTTCATATTTAACATTTCAGTGAAGTAGTCATCGAATGTTTCCTTTGGCATCTGTCTTCTCTCTATCATCCTTACAATCCTGTCACAGTCGTTTTCTACTTTACCAAATTGTCTAATGAGAGCTAATTTTAATTGACTGTAAGTTGCATTTCTATTTACTTTTAAAAATGACCAAAACCAAGTTTCAGCTTTACCCTTTAAAAATGTATGAAAACCAGTAACAACTTGCTCCTCCGTAACGTTATATTGCTCTCTAAGGGTATCGACTTTGAAAAGAAAATCAGTGATATCCTGCGTACCGTCGTAGAATATATTCCACTTGTCAATACGTATAGATATATTAGACGAAGAACTTCTGTCAGAATCAGAATTTAAAGTACGATTTTGAAAAGACTCATTAGCAGGCCTTGGATTATTACTCATTGGAGATTGGTGAGTATTGTTTGAAGTTCCTTGAGGTTGATTACCACTTCTAAAATTCTCAACTAAAGTATGTCTTAAACCTGATAGTTCGTTCATAAATACATTGTGGTTCAAGGTCAGCACCCGTTCTAATCGTAAAGTCAGATCGTCCAACCTTTTCGCCTCACCAGGACGTGGAACATTTGTATCTCCTGATTGAGACCCAAAAGGTAAATTATTATTGTCCTCTGCCATATTGTCTACAGCCCCTGTCAAATGTTCAATTTGTGCCAAAGCACGGGACCTAGTTCGAATTGGGCTTTCCCCTAAACGAGGTCTAGGAGTAAAAGGATTTTCCGATTCGTCCTCAAAAGTGTAGTTGATCTGAGAATCACTATGTGCTGGTTCGTCAATGTCTGCTACTTTTTTAACTTTTCCTTTTCTTTTTGACATAACCTATCAAAAAAAAATCCTATTTAACTATATCTTCAAATATTATTTAACTTCCAAATTTAGAAATGTTGACTTAAGTATTAAAACACGAATGGTAAAATTATATATCTCAAGTCCATAGTACACAATTAGATATCGAGTACCTTTGAAATTAGTTTTGTATCGCAATTAAAATATCGTAATATATCTGTTAGATCCAATGACTGATACATACCAACCCCAAATAATTACACCAAGTCAACATAGCAAATTGACCTTGTATTTCAAACACCCAGTAAAATGACTTATGTTGAAAATGATATAATGTAGTCTTCCATCCTTATTAAACACCAACTTCATCCCTACCAATTGGCTACATTTAAATTAGTAGACTCGAATCCTTGGGCAAAGTTTTTTAAGGGGAAATAAAATAAACTGCAAACTTAACAGAAACACTATAATAAATCTGTCAGGGACTAATTTACAGAACTAAACTTGCGATAATGGCAACTTGCCAATCGCGTTGGGCGCCATTCTATTTTGTTGCATAATTTTCTTATATCTGACGACAAACTTTTGGTAAAAAAAAAAATAATGACTTTTTTGTTGTATGCGGATGATCGTACTTGGAATGCTTGAAAGGACTAAGCTCGTCGGAACGGGGAGGGTTCTTGATCACCCGAAATACCACCTTGCAACGCAATAGAAAATTAAATAAATTCATTCCAAGATTTACCTCATTTTTTTCGCTTAATAAGGACATGCTACTAACTAAAACTTATACTATGGGCAATCAAGTGATCGATGTTTGCACCACTTTGAACACTATTACAATTGTAACCCACCCATCTATCGCTCAGATACGTCAGTGTTTCATAAAACGTAAGTTTTGTATCTTCCCATAACAAAAAATTTAAATAATTAACCTACCATCCGGCTTATAAATACTATTGTCAACATTTCTAAATAATTCTCTTACTCAGACTTATTCATTTTCGCAATTTCTTTTTTTATTCTACAAAATTTTCATTACACATAGGTATATAAAAATATTCGAAATTCATAAAAAGTGAGATATTTAAAAAAATAACTATAATTAATCCTTCTTCAGTTATAAAATTAAAAAATAAATTTATGTTTAATTCAATTGAACTCTTATCCCAAATAAACCAAGTTCTTCTTAAATAGTATATAAATCGATTGCATGTTTAAATAAAAGATTGTATATTATTGACTTACGGTTTTTTCTTTAACGTAGTTTTACCCATAATTTCATATTTGCTTATTTAGTTAGATGCTATCGACGATTTGAGCTCAAATACATCCACTTTAATGAAATCTGTAATTCAGAATTTTGATTAATATTTGGCAATAAAAAAAAAGAAAATAATATACAATAATTTAAACATGCTAAATTAAATCTATATTTTCTAGGCTTTAATATAAATAACTTGAATAAATGTTTTAATTTATTCAAAATATTTTAGTAAATAAAGTTACATTAAATCACATTTAATATTGTAAAAGTGTTTTGCAGATCTTTTAAAAAAACAATTTGCATGTAAATCTTGATTACCTTTTTTTTATGTCTGTAAATTACTCGTGTAACAAAACAGAGTTTAAATTTAAAGAGAATTAAAGCTCAAGAAAATATTTAGCAGAGATAAATTAATGTGAGTATTTAATGTTAATGGATGATGATTCTGTTAAATACTAAATACTAAATTTTTTTTTTTTTTTTTTATAAAAAAAGAATACTTAATGTTGAGTTTCCAATATCATTATTAATTGATGACGTCACAGCTTAATAAATCCACGTTATTTCTCAACTACAGTGTGATGGCTTAGCAAACGTGCCAATACAAATTTTTTTTTTTTTATAACGGTAAATTGTTAATTTTGTGATGATGTTGTCGATTTAATGAAAGAATTAACATCGATTTTGAGTTATGAAGGTCAAATCTTGGCTTTTAAATTTGAAAAATCTCCTGGTAAAAAAATTGAAAACTATTTTTGTAATAGTTTATGTGCTTCTAACCATCCACTATATGAAGGAGTTTTTTCTTAATATGTTTGATGAAGTGTGAGAAGTTGTATGTTGTATGATGAGGTTATAATTACGAAAGTTAAAACACACATTCGTCTTAATGATCATTTACATCGGACCACATTTTGAGGATGGGTTTGTAGCATTTATACTTCCTTTATGGTTTTTAAATATTAATGTTTTCCAAATAAATGATAATTATTAAAACCCTATAAAAAGTATATTGCTTTAGTTGGTATTTTTTTTTCTCTATCTTTGACAAAATATGTTACAATAAAAAAAATTCACACTGCTTACCAGATTATTACTGGGTTTTTCTCACCAATGATTTTATTTAAATAATTTACAATTCTTATTTAATATTTATCTATGTAAATAATTTTATCTTATTAGATAATCTTGCTGGTTTCAGAGTCAGATCACAAAAGAAAGTCAAAATTACACGCTATTAAATCTTTACGACTTTTCCTTATAGTTATGTAGTGGCCACACTGGCTGGTAGAATCTGGCAATGCTGTTTTTATGAGACTGGCGTTTTGACAGCAGACACATATACAATGACACAGATTTAAATAAAACGATTTTTTACTTGTTTGGCTTTTGGCAGTGTCAAGTTAAGATAGTTTAGTAGTTAGTGTGAATCGGAACAATAAAAGACACAGCAGCTTGTTTAATATAAAATACAAAGCGTTTTATTTTGTACACACTAAAGTGGTGACCCCGACGTCGAAAATTATGAATGCGAATGAAAACAATTTGGCAGTACAAGTGTCCCGAGTGGCGGTGAAACCCCCTCCATTTTGGAAGCCTGATCCGAAGCTTTGGTTTTTACAGGTGGAGGCACAGTTTGCAAGAGCGGGAATCACAACGGACGACACAAAATATTTTACCCTGGTTGCCGAAATAGATTCTTCAATATTAAAGTGCGCATCGGACATTTTATTGGCCCCGCCGGCGACCGAAAAATATGAGACGCTGAAACAGAGACTCATTGAAGAATTTAGCGAATCAGAAGACACGCGTTTTAAACGTCTTTTTGACAATATCGCCACGGAAGGAAAAAAACCCTCAGCAGTGTTGCGCGAAATTAGGGAATTGTCCAGCAATAAGCTGGATCCGGAAATTTTAAAATCCTTGTGGCTACGACAATTACCAATACAAACACAACAAATTTTGGCATCAGTGGAAGGCGATATAAATATACTGGCTAAAAAGGCCGACAGCATTACGGAGATTCGGAATCAACCTAAAGTAAATGCAGTAAATGAAGGGATCGACATTCAGAACGCAATTATGGAGTTGTCAAGAAGATTTGAGCGTTTAGAACGGGCGAGCCGAAGTCCGGAGGAGACACGCCGTTCACATCGACACACACGATCACCTCAACGCGAAAACGCATCACGCCCACGGTCGACATCGAATGGCATTTGCTGGTATCACCGAACATTCAAGGAAGAGGCAACCAAATGTCGATCGCCTTGTAGTTTTAGACCCCGGCTTTCGGAAAACTAGTTAGCCCTCCGTTTTCGACGGCGAACGAATCGGGGCACAACAACAACACACGCCGTCTATATATTAAAGATAAGAACTCGAATTTACAATTCTTAATAGATACGGGCGCGGAAGTGTCGGTAATTCCCGGGCCAACGAATGTGGAATCGCAACCATCGTTGATAAAATTACTCGCGGCAAATAACACCGAAATCAACACGTACGGCAAGAAATCCCTTACACTGGACATTGGGTTACGAAGACAATTTAAATGGCTTTTCACCGTGGCAGACGTAACACATGCCATAATCGGTGCTGATTTTTTACAGAACTTTAACATTCTGGTGGACATGAAAGGCAAGTCCCTAGTGGATGGAACAACACAACTGCGTCACGTTTGTCAACTGACAGAATGCGCTACAACGGCCGTAACGGTTCGTAAATCGGAGGGCAAGTTCCATAGGCTGCTGGCACAGTTTATCGACCTAACAGACGACTCTCGCACCCTGGCAAGGGGACCATCAGACGTGAAGCATTTTATTCAGACGAGAGGTCCCCCAGTATCGCAGAAGGTTAGACGGTTATCACCCGAAAAATTGGAAATAGCAAAGAAGGAGTTTGATTATTTGCTTGACCGCGGCATTTGCGTAAGATCGAAAAGCCAGTGGGCCAGCCCCCTACACCTGGCAAAAAAGCCAAACGGATCATGGCGTCCTTGCGGCGATTTTAGACTCTTGAATGCAAGGACAATACACGACAGCTATCCGGTCCGACATATTCAGGATTTCGCCAGCGAACTGAACGGTAAAACAATATTTTCAGTAATAGATTGCAAGAAGGCGTACCACCACATAGCTGTAAACCCCGATGACGTCGAAAAAACAGCAGTCATAACACCTTTCGGGCTGTTTGAATTCAGGTATATGACGTTTGGTTTGAGAAACGCGGCTCAGACATTTCAACGATTTATGGACGATACGGTGAGGGGTCTTGATTTTGTATTTCCGTATTTAGACGACGTTTTGGTGGCATCGACCTCAGTTGAAGAACACTTGGGCCATTTACAGCAACTTTTTGAAATTTATCGAAAAAAAGGGTTGGTCATTAACATCGAAAAATGCCAACTTGGCCAACACGAAGTCGAATTTTTGGGTCATAAAATCGCCGAAAATGGCGTCAGACCGCTCGCTCGAAAAGTGGAGGCAATCATAACACGTAAGAAACCGGAAGAGGTACAAAACCTACGGAGTTTCTTGGGAGCTGTCAATTTCTACAGAAAATTCCTCCCGCATGCCGCCGAAATAGAGCTCCCGCTGCAAAAAATGATGGGACCATGCAGGAAACGCGATCGAACTAAATTAAAATGGTCAACGGAAGCTGAAGAGGCGTTCGAGAAAATTAAGTCCGAACTGGCGAACGCAACATTATTAACATTTCCACGCAGGGGGGCGGAGATCGCGCTGATGACCGACGCGTCTGACAAAGCAATGGGCGCAGCCTTACAACAACGTACGGGTGGCAATTGGCAACCGTTGGGATTTTTCTCACGAAAATTCACGACAACAGAACAGCGCTACAGCACATACGACCGCGAACTTATGGCCATATACGCGGCTATCAAATACTTTCGTTTCTACCTGGAGGGAACACAATTTACGGTATTCACAGACCACAAGCCACTTGTTCGGGCCTTCGAGCAAAAGTGGGAACGCTTGGCACCACGGCAGACCAGACAGCTAAATTTTATAAGCCAGTTTAGCATGAATATACAACACATAAGTGGTGCCGAAAACGTAGTGGCGGATGCGTTATCGCGATTGGAGACCTTACAGATGCCGATGACTATAGACTGTCAATTGCTGTCCGATGAACAGCACAAGTGTGTAGAACTACGGGCGCTTATGCAGTCAAACTCAACCTCGCTTAACCTTCGGAAAGTCAGGCCGGCGGGATTCGATGGCGAAATAATATGCGACACATCAACGGGCAAGCCCCGCCCATATGTCCCGAATACAGTACGTGCACTGGTTTTTGAGTCTTTACACGGCTTGTCCCACCCGGGGGTCAAAGCAACGACAAAGTTGGTATCAAGAAGCTTTGTGTGGAATAAGATGAACGCGGAAATAAGGACCCTGGTGAAAAATTGTCAACAATGCCAACGCAACAAGATAACGCGGCACACCAAAAGCGAGTTGGAAACGTTTGTTGTACCGGACAAGAGATTTGAACATATCAATATCGATTTGGTCGGGCCGCTACCGATGTCGAACGGATACACATACTGCCTAACATGTGTAGACAGGTATTCCCGGTGGATTGAAGCTATCCCGGTTACAGACATCACGGCCGAAACGACGGCTAAGGCTTTGATAGGTGGCTGGATATCTCGATTCGGGGTACCTAAATATATAACAACGGACCAAGGTCGGCAATTCGAGAGCAACCTTTTCGCACACCTTTCGAAAATGTTGGGCATTAAACATATTAGAACAACACCTTATCACCCGCAGGCAAATGGTCTGATAGAACGTTGGCACCGCGTGTTAAAAACCGCGTTAAAATGTCATGATAGTAACGCAGATTGGGTCGAAGTACTGCCTATAGTAATGCTAGGCCTAAGAACGGCAGTGAAGGAAGACTTGGGTGCATCGGTGGCTGAAATGGTATACGGACAGGCGATCAGACTACCGGGCGAATTTTTAATGGAGGGACCAAATACCCATATTGGCGAGGGCGAATTCCTGACGAAACTACGACAACATTTTGAAAACTTACGTCCAACCGCAACAACCCAACATGGAAAAAAACCAGTATACGTCCCCAAGGACCTACGATTCTGTGAGTATGTTTTTTTAAGAGACGATACTGTACATGGTCCACTTAAGGCACCATATGATGGCCCCTACGAGGTACTGGAAAGACATCCCAAAACATATACCATACGCATTGGAACGAGGTCGAGAACAGTATCCATAGACAGATTGAAACCAGCATACATTCCCGTGGAAGTGTCGGAATTAGAAGAGACATGCTACAAACCACGTAGGGTTCGATTTGCAGACCAGGTTTCGGCGATGCGGACGGAAGATCTGGAAGGGGGGTGGTGTAGTGGCCACACTGGCTGGTAGAATCTGGCAATGCTGTTTTTATGAGACTGGCGTTTTGACAGCAGACACATATACAATGACACAGATTTAAATAAAA
This sequence comes from Pollenia griseotomentosa, assembly GCA_963931875.1. Taxonomy (NCBI): domain Eukaryota; kingdom Metazoa; phylum Arthropoda; class Insecta; order Diptera; family Polleniidae; genus Pollenia; species Pollenia griseotomentosa. Next base: position 141,203,239 of record OZ007561.1, on the reverse strand, counting down.
CGATTTTTTACTTGTTTGGCTTTTGGCAGTGTCAAGTTAAGATAGTTTAGTAGTTAGTGTGAATCGGAACAATAAAAGACACAGCAGCTTGTTTAATATAAAATACAAAGCGTTTTATTTTGTACACACTAAAGTTACAATCTATAATGCAGTTAATGAGATGTAATTGAATGAAACATATGTATGTATATGTAACGATGTACTATAATTTAATGAACCAGCTGTGTGACTTACAGTCGAGGCAATTATGTTATTGATTATAACCTAACATACATGGCAATGATACCTGCCGTTAGATTTAAAAAAAATTATTGTTAACACTTTTTCTATGCTCATTTATGTAAATTATGCTAACTATAATTTTTATTCCAACATAACGCTGGGAAATCTGGAATTATAATTATTTTATGAAATAAGTTTTGGCCTAAAAAAAATTTGTTTTGGAAATGTGAAAATTGAAAGTATTGGTTATATTTTCCTTTCTTGAATCAATTGTATCCACAAAGAATTAAACAAAACAAGCTGGTTTAGTATACAATTAATATAAAAACGTTTACATTGCTAAGAACAATTTCAAAATATTTTGCATTTAGCTTTAAAAAAAAATATTTCCAAAATTAGTTGAATTTCAACGCATGCCTAGAAAATGTAGAAATGACCATTTTATAATGTTGGAAATATCGATAAGGATGTGGATTTCTGTTAAATTTAAAATGATTTCGTCTTTTCCTTAATGTTCTTTTCTTGGGAAAATCTGTAACACAATATGTTTTGACAGCTTTAACCGACAGTTAATTATAACCGAACTTGGTGAAATTGGCCGTTAGAGTATTAACAGGTCAACCGAAACAAAAGGAGAAAACTTTTTGTAAAAGAAAAATTCTGCTACTGAAACATTTTAAATAAAAAACTAATATAGCGTTCAGTAAATCCGATTTTTCAACCGTCTGATATTGAATTTGCGCTATAATTTTTTTAATATACATAGATTGTATTAATATGAGTTTTGTACAAGAAAACACCTACAGATCTTATATATGTTGGCATGTAAAAGAAATAAAACGATCAATAATTTTCACAAAAAGAGAAATAGTTTATTTTTATGCCATGTTTCCACGGTACGTGCTTTGCTCTTTGTTCATGTTTCACATCCCAATCATGAACAAAGCAACCAGCGTTGCCACAACCAAAAAAAATTTGTAACCAAAATGTTAAAATAAAGTAACCAAAAGCAAAAAAAAGTAACCAAAATTTTTATTATCAAATGTACATACTATTTTATCCGCACTTCAGTTGAAAAATATGTCTAAAGAAGGAATTGTGTTTGTTTGTATCTAGTAGGCTCAAAAACCGCTGGACTAATTTTTATAAATTTTAATGTTGTATTACCGATGGTCTGGAGAGAATAAAAGGCTATATAATTTTTGAAATTTTTAGTTGACGTGCACTTCCTTTACAAAGTTAACACTTCAACCTTTTTATATAAAGAGCTCTTGCAAGTTAAATTTTTTAGGTCTTGCTGCGTTATTAAAGTATCAAAGTACAAAATTTAACTAAATTATGCGGTAAATCTTTTATATATATCTGTTGCATTTTGACAAAACATCTTCAGTCAAATTTTAAAAGTTGAAAAAAAATGTCGTTAATCATACGAATTTTCATTCAAAAAACATTTTTGTTTACGTTTTTAAAATTTTGTATTATAAGCGAAATTTTTCTTTAATTTTGGTTTATTTTAACATTTAATAAAAATTATGTTTTCGCAGAGTTTTTTTAAAAAACTTTTTTGCTATCTTATCTCGACCTAAGATGTTTTGTCAAAATGCCACATATATGTAGATGCTTTTTGCCCGGTGGAAATAGAATCATATTTAAAGTTCCGTTCACTTATCGTTTGTCTAGAAAAGTGTTTCAGTTATACCTATGAAGAATTAAAAGTAGCAGATAATGGCCATCTACACTTCAAAGTATATATGTACATATGGTTAAGTTGACAGTTTGTTAAATTTAAGCTTTTTTAAGTAGATGAAAAAAGTATTGGTATTGGTTGCACAAATACCACACACAATTTTTAAGAGTCAAAAAAGCGGAGCGGGTAAATCCTCTTTCAAAACAAAAAATTGGTTATTTTTGTGTTGAAAAAAAGTAACCAAAATGGAAAAAAAGTACACAAGTACACATTGGAAAAAAAGTAACCAATTTTGGTTAAAAGTAACCAAAACGGCAACGCTGAAAGCAACTGCTTTGCCATACAAAATTTTGAGAGCGAAGCAAGTAGATTCATATTCATGTATGGGCAAATCAATGCAATCACAGTGCTCGTTGAATGCAGACGTGTTTTTTTTTTTTAACGCGGCATACGGTTTTTGTTTTCTTTTAACATACTTAAATAAGTTGTTATAAAATCATAATATTATTTATTAAATAAATAATATAATATCAGCGAATTGGACGCTTAAAAATAATTTTTAATTTGTGAACATAAACGTCAATAATTAAAATAATAAAAGTTATAATTTAATAAAAAAATGTATGTATGAACATACATACATAAACATACATACATACATTTCAAGCAAAAACATTTCTTGTTTAGCAATAGCAATTACTTAACGGCTAAACCTATTACTCGAACGCGTTCCCTCTCACCTTCTTTGTTTACAAATACGGTCGATCGTATTACAATAACAAGTTTGTTAACTGCAAGCGCTGCCGCAGAGCCAAAAAAAAACTTTAATAAGTGATGATACGGTTAACACCAAAACAGCCGCTATGGACAACTCAGTAACTCAAGGAAAAATTTCTCAAAAGCCTACAGTACAAGTTGGTATGGACAGGTACATAACAGTGCTCAAACGGGGACGCAGCCCTACCTCTGCAGCAGTTGCTTCGGCCTCAAAAGTACCAACTTTTGATAAAATAAATACTCAAAATCGTTTTGCAATTCTGGAGGATGAATCCTCTGAAGCACCAAACGTCATAAAATCGTCAAAGCCTCCCCCGATATATCATAGGGAACAAAATTCAAATGAGCTCATAAAGAGTTTGATATCAGTGATAGGTGAAAATTCGTTTTACGTAGCGGCTATCAAGCGTGGTAGTATAAACGAGACTAAAATACAAGTCAATCATGAGAATGATTTTCGCAAAGTAATAAACAACTTTGAAGCACTAAAAAAAAACTTTTATACATACCAACTGAAAAGCAGTAAAGGTCTTCAGGTAGTGATTAAGGGTATTGACTCATGTGTGGACCCAGAAGAGGTCAAAACATTCCTAGAAGAAAAAGGCTTCAAGGTAAAACATGTAGTAAACATTAAAAATAGAGAAAAAATTCCCCAACCACTTTTTCGAGTAGAGTTTGAACCCGGCGACGTTAAGCTTAAAAAAAATGAAACGCATCCCATCTATGATTTAAAATACATTATGTAGAGAAAGGTAACTATAGAGGAGCCGCACAAAAGAGGTGGTCCCGTTCAATGTTTGAACTGCCAAGAATTTGGCCATACTAAGGCATACTGCTATTTACCCCCTGTTTGCGTAGTATGTGGTGAGCTACACGGTACAGTTCTTTGCGATAAGTCTAAAACCGACCCCAACGTAAAAAAATGCAGCAACTGCGGTGGTAATCACACTGCCAATTATAGAGGATGCCCTGTATATACTATCGTCAAGCAGTCGGTTGGACCGAAAACTAATCCCCCTCAAATGCAGGTAACGAATCAAGTAAACAGTAATGATCTTCAGGCTCCGCAGCCTAGTAGTAACATAACCTCTTATGCTAACGTTTTAAAATCAAACAATGTACCAATGCAAGGCGCTTCGTCAAGTAATGACGAAACTCCAGTTTCTAATCTAAGTCGTCTAGAAAAAACCATGGAAACACTAGTGCAAACAGTAAATAATTTTACAAACACAATGGGTAATATGATGCAGGAAATTCTTAGAATGCAATCGATGTTATTGCAAGCTATTCTTAACAAGCCATGAACTGTTTAAAAATTTGTTTTTGGAACGCAAACGGCATCCGCCAACATAAAAATGAATTAGAATACTTTCTTAAAAATAAACAAATTGATGTCATGATGGTTTCTGAAACTCATTTGACCTCAAGAAATACGTTTAAAATTAATGGTTATACTCTATATGATACCAAGGACCCTCGAGATAGAGCTTGTGGAGGTTCTGCTATATTAATAAAAAATCGAATTAAACACTACCCAATGTGTGATCATCGTGAAGATTATCTCCAAGCTACGAACATTTGTGTCGAAGAGCTAAATCGAAGCATAGTTATTTCATCTCTATATTCACCACCTAGATTTGCAATATCAGAAAGCCAATTTTACAAATATTATAAGTCACTGGGGCCCTGTTTCCTGGCTGCTGGCGATTACAACGCAAAACATACCTTCTGGGGGTCACGACTTATAACACCAAAGGGTCGTGTTTTGTTTAATACAATCTCTAAAATGAATTTAAATGTTGTCGCGGGCGGCCAACCAACATATTGGCCTGCTGATCCGCAAAAAATTCCAGATGTCATCGATTTTGGCGTGGTTAAAAACATCCCCACAGAAACGATTTACGTTGAAGCTTCCATAGAATTATCCTCTGATCACACACCTACAATTGTTACTATAAAAAACACCAATAGAATTGAATCTCCCTCTGGTCACATAGCGACGTCAGCTACACATATAAATTGGATAAAATATAAAAAATATCTCAGTACCCATTGCACAGAAAATATTCCGCTTAGCACACCGGAGTATATAGATCGCTCTATTGTCAATTTTGACAGTTTTCTAAAACTAGCTGTTCAACATTCCAGCATTGCCCCCAAAAAAACCAAAAATAATAAAATATATTCCTCAGATGTCGAGCGTCTCTTGTCTGAAAAAAGGAGAGCTCGTAGAGAGTGGCAAAAAACAAAGAGCATAATACCATGTTCACACGGACAGCAACAGTCGTGTTTCGCTATCTTATTCCTGTTTCGCGGCCCAAACATGATTGAAACGACTTGTTTCCCCATACAAAATCTTGAGAGCGAAACAGGTCGTTTCGTTTTGAAACAGGCTGCGAAACAGGAAAAATGTACTATCATCTCCAATTTTGATTACATTTATCGTCAGTTTATCTGAACTAGCTTTCAAAAAAAAAAATCAAAACAAAGAAAAAAACAAAATAAAAATCGATGTTTAATAAAATAAAGTGATAATTATAACATAATATTAATAAAAGTATTTAAAAATATATTTTTAAGTTTTATTTACTTTTTTATCTATTTAAGAAAAAATCACACTAACAACACAAACAAAATGTCAAAATGAAACAAGAATTAATCGTATGAACAGCACATTTGGAAAACTAGTTTCAGAGAGCGAAACGAGTGGTTTATATCGTCGCACAGTGGGAAATTTTACGACAAGGCGGTCAAAATTCCATAACTTTTGACTGGATCGGTATATCTCACCTAAAAGTGTTTGGTACAAAGGCTATTGTGTTAGATAAAACCCGCCATAGGAAATTTTTGCCGAAAGGTAAATAAATGATTTTGATCGGCTACAGCAAACAGGCGAAAGCTTACAGGCTCTATGAACCAATTTTAAGAAAAGTCCACGTTAGTCGGGATGTTGTTTTCTTAGACGGCAAATACTATAATCAACAAAATCAACATGGTGGGACACATATAAAATTTTTTGGTGATTTCTTAAACCCAACAGAATCTTTAAACGATAATGATGATCACCCACAGGAAGCAAGTGTTAAAGCTGGTGATACGCAACAAAATGAAGAAAATAGCAACAACTCTGAATCTTACCAGGATCAAGAAGCTGTGGAAAATGTTGATGCCAGCCCTGAAGAAGAACAACAAAAAATTGGTCCTGGACGTCCAAAATTTATTAGAACTTAATCCAGAGGATATTAATCATGCTTTGAATGGTCCGAATGCTAGTCAATGGAAAGCTGCAATGAAAAGTGAGTACACATCGTTATTAAAAAACAATACATGGGAGGTGACTGAACTGCAGATGGGACAGAAACCTGTGGGATGTAAATGGGTCTTCACTGTAAAACAAGACAAAGAAGGCAATATAAAAAAGTATAAGGCGAGACTTGTCGCTAAAGGGTGCAGCCAAAAATATGGGCTAAATTATAGAGAAACATTTTCACCGGTTATTAGGTATTCAAATATACGTTTACTAGTTGCATTAGCTGTAGAACACGAGCTGTACATGCACCAAATGGATGTCTCCTCTGCTTATTTGAATGGAGAACTGAACGATGAAGTCTACATGTTACAGCCAGAATGTTTTGTTGATGACCAGAATCCAGATTGTGTCCTAAAATTGAAGAAATCGCTGTACGGGCTCAAGCAAAGTGGACGCGCATGGAACATCAGGTTAAACAACGCTTTACAAAGTATGGGTTTCACACAGTGTATCAGTGAACAGTGTATGTACTCCCGAAACCACGATAACACGTTCAACATAATTGCAGTCTATGAAGATGACCTTATAATTGCGAGCACATCAAAGGCGGAACTAGCCGGTATTAAATCAGCCATAGCCAATGAATTTGATGTCGTTGATGGGGGCCAACTCAACCATTTTCTTGGAATTGAGTTTCAACGTAATGGCGAAATCGGGGCAGTGGAGGTTTGCCAGAAACAATATATTAAAAATTTATTAAACGGTTTCAGAATGAATGATGCTAGAGAGGTAGCGACGCCACTGGAGGCAGGTTTTCAGGTGACCTGTTCTAACAACGAATGTCGAAAGGTTGATGCCACCGATTACCAATCAGCCTTAGGTGCGTTAATGTACCTAGCCATTTCCACACGGCCAGATATTCTTTACTCGGTATGCAAACTTGCTCAGTGTAACACAGATCCACATTCTGAACATCTATCGGCTATAAAGCGTGTGTTGCGATATTAAAAAAAGACCATAGATTTCAAGCTCCGTTTTGAAAAGACCGGAAAACCAACCGTAGGATATGCAGATGCGGATTGGGGTAGTGATGCAATGAACCGAAAGTCGTACTCAGGATTTGCCTTTGTTAAAGCAAATTGTGTTTTTTCCTGGGAGGCCAAGAAGCAAAATGTGGTCGCCCTGAGTAGCACAGAGGCGGAATATATTGCGCTATCGTCAGCAGCGAAGGAGGAACTTTATATACGCAATCTGCTAAGCGAATTGCGTTTCAACGAAGAAGCACCCTTACGTTTACACGGTGACAAACTCAGTGCGCAGTGTTTGGTTAAAAATGCTACTTATCATGCCAGAAGCAAACATATCGATCTTAAATATCATCATGTTCGCGACGTATACTCAAAAGGTTTAATCGATATTGGTTACGTTCCAACTGAGGAAATGATGTCTGATATCTTTACGAAAAATTTATGTAAAATTAAACATTTGAAGTTTTGTAAAGCGATGAGCTTATAATAAGAGACAAAAGATAGAGACAAAAAACTTGTTTACATGTTTATACAGCCAAGGTATATTTATAGCAGGTAGTCTCGGAAAGCCAGCTGTTTATTTTTTATTTGCTTGTTTTGTGATACGAACTGTCAAATGTTGTATAGTAAACAAGCAAGGCGAATTCAGTTTTCAGGCGGCGTTGAAAGCACAGCTGTTCTACTTTTTTTTCTTAATTAGACAGAGAAATGTCAAAAGTTCCTTGTGATTTTGACATTTGGATCAACGAAAGCAACATACATTGTTGTGTTTTTGGTCAGAAACCACCGTTTACATGAATTCGCCTTGGTAAACAAGTAAACAAATTTTTTGTCTTTATCTTTTTTGTCTCTTATCAACCCCTTTGCTGTTTGACAGTTCGTATCACATAACAACAATAAAAAGCCCTGTTGCTTGTTTTATTGTACAATTGTTGTAATCTCGCGGCTACCTGCTACAAATATATCTTGGGACTAGCGTTACCGCTGGGTATTTTCAAAAAGTACCAAAAAGGGGATATTTACAAAAAAGTAGCACCAAAAAGGGGATTTAAGAAAAAAAGGGGCACTTCTTTTAAAATCAGAATAAAGACTAGTTCACACGGTAATACCATGTATTACTACTTTGTAGAATCAAAATAATATGAAAAATAAAAGTCTGTTGTGAGCAAGGCGAATTCATAAAGGTGAGATTTTCGAGTCATCTGTTTAATGTGTATTTCCTTGTGTGTATACTTAATGTCAAGCGTTGTTTACATTTTATGAACAAATTTGTTAAAATTCAATAAAAATATAAATTCTAAAAAAAAAATTGGTTATTGGTTTTTTTTTTTGCTTGTCTGCAGGAAAGAAACCAGAGTCTCAGGCGGGAATCGAACCGGCAACCCCGGCGCTGATAGACAGCTAGCCTACCGGGGCATTTAAATGTTATAAAACAAAAAATGAACATAAAATATAAACACAACGATTTTAAAAGGCGTAATAAGTTGAGCCACAATAAATTTACAATACAGGAGAAAAATTTAGCTTCTAAAGCAATTGTGTATATTTTATAAACAAATAATTTTGACATTTACTCTAACTTTTTACAATAACAAAATACATAGTATTTTTTCAAGGGATAGCTAGCATAACTCTATCTCACGATGCGGTCACCTATATGAATTCGCCTTGGTTGTGGGTATATTTCATATTCACACGAATGGCTTAAGTCAAGGCGAATTCATACAAGGTGGTCTTATTTTGAAAACGGATACAACACTGTTAACTACTTTAACGTTGTGTCAAAATAATACAACACTGCAGTAAAAAAATTAGCTTTGTTACTCAATTCATTTTTAAACCACACTATCCTACTTTATGAGCACACACGATTTTTTTGACAAATCTTACGTCTAAATAGGATAGTGTATCGCCGGCTTAAAGGCCGTTACACTATCCCACAAAGTCTTTAGTTATTTACGAAAATGCAACCCTGTTTTTGTTTTTTAAAAATGTTCAAAGAATAATTAGATCAGGGAAGCATTTTTGAAAAATACGTAAGACTTTGTGGGATAGTGTGAAACGGCCTTAAGTATGAGTACGATAAATAAAATCAAACTTCTGAGTAAATATGATCTTGAATAACATTGCAACAAGTATGAGTGCGTATAAGTACAAGAATTTATGAGTCATAATTAAGCTCTACTCACTTTTTCACTACTCATTGCTGATCTCTGGTGCATATTAGCAAACATTCTTCTAGCATTAATGAATCGTTTACGAACATTTGAAGTTGTGACATTTCAAATATGGAGGATGAGGGTTATAATAGCGACCCCACAAACACATCCATTTAACGCGTAAAATATCCATTGGCTTAGCCATTATATTGGTGGACATACGTTTGAAAGTAAATATGTATTTTTACTTCTTGCGGCCAATTTCACCAAGTTCGGTTAAAACTATCCTTTGATTAAAGTTCTGGTTACCAATTGTTGCATAATTTTCTTATATCTGACGACAAACTTTTGGTAAAAAAAAAAATAATGACTTTTTTGTTGTATGCGGATGATCGTACTTGGAATGCTTGAAAGGACTAAGCTCGTCGGAACGGGGAGGGTTCTTGATCACCCGAAATACCACCTTGCAACGCAATAGAAAATTAAATAAATTCATTCCAAGATTTACCTCATTTTTTTCGCTTAATAAGGACATGCTACTAACTAAAACTTATACTATGGGCAATCAAGTGATCGATGTTTGCACCACTTTGAACACTATTACAATTGTAACCCACCCATCTATCGCTCAGATACGTCAGTGTTCCATAAAACGTAAGTTTTGTATCTTCCCATAACAAAAAATTTAAATAATTAACCTACCATCCGGCTTATAAATACTATTGTCAACATTTCTAAATAATTCTCTTACTCAGACTTATTCATTTTCGCAATTTCTTTTTTTATTCTACAAAATTTTCATTACACATAGGTATATAAAAATATTCGAAATTCATAAAAAGTGAGATATTTAAAAAAATAACTATAATTAATCCTTCTTCAGTTATAAAATTAAAAAATAAATTTATGTTTAATTCAATTGAACTCTTATCCCAAATAAACCAAGTTCTTCTTAAATAGTATATAAATCGATTGCATGTTTAAATAAAAGATTGTATATTATTGACTTACGGTTTTTTCTTTAACGTAGTTTTACCCATAATTTCATATTTGCTTATTTAGTTAGATGCTATCGACGATTTGAGCTCAAATACATCCACTTTAATAAAATCTGTAATTCAGAATTTTGATTAATATTTGGCAATAAAAAAAAAGAAAATAATATACAATAATTTAAACATGCTAAATTAAATCTATATTTTCTAGGCTTTAATATAAATAACTTGAATAAATGTTTTAATTTATTCAAAATATTTTAGTAAATAAAGTTACATTAAATCACATTTAATATTGTTAAAGTGTTTTGCAGATCTTTTAAAAAAACAATTTGCATGTAAATCTTGATTACCTTTTTTTTATGTCTGTAAATTACTCGTGTAACAAAACAGAGTTTAAATTTAAAGAGAATTAAAGCTCAAGAAAATATTTAGCAGAGATAAATTAATGTGAGTATTTAATGTTAATGGATGATGATTCTGTTAAATACTAAATACTAAATTTTTTTTTTTTTTTTTATAAAAAAAGAATACTTAATGTTGAGTTTCCAATATCATTATTAATTGATGACGTCACAGCTTAATAAATCCACGTTATTTCTCAACTACAGTGTGATGGCTTAGCAAACGTGCCAATACAAATTTTTTTTTTTTTATAACGGTAAATTGTTAATTTTGTGATGATGTTGTCGATTTAATTAAAGAATTAACATCGATTTTGAGTTATGAAGGTCAAATCTTGGCTTATAAATTTGAAAAATCTCCTGGTAAAAAAATTTAAAACTATTTTTGTAATAGTTTATGTGCTTCTAACCATCCACTATATGAAGGAGTTTTTTCTTAATATGTTTGATGAAGTGTGAGAAGTTGTATGTTGTATGATGAGGTTATAATTACGAAAGTTAAAACACACATTCGTCTTAATGATCATTTACATCGGACCACATTTTGAGGATGGGTTTGTAGCATTTATACTTCCTTTATGGTTTTTAAATATTAATGTTTTCCAAATAAATGATAATTATTAAAACCCTATAAAAAGTATATTGCTTTAGTTGGTATTTTTTTTTCTCTATCTTTGACAAAATATGTTACAATAAAAAAAATTCACACTGCTTACCAGATTATTACTGGGTTTTTCTCACCAATGATTTTATTTAAATAATTTACAATTCTTATTTAATATTTATCTATGTAAATAATTTTATCTTATTAGATAATCTTGCTGGTTTCAGAGTCAGATCACAAAAGAAAGTCAAAATTACACGCTATTAAATCTTTACGACTTTTCCTTATAGTTACAATCTATAATGCAGTTAATGAGATGTAATTGAATGAAACATATGTATGTATATGTAACGATGTACTATAATTTAATGAACCAGCTGTGTGACTTACAGTCGAGGCAATTATGTTATTGATTATAACCTAACATACATGGCAATGATACCTGCCGTTAGATTTAAAAAAAATTATTGTTAACACTTTTTCTATGCTCATTTATGTAAATTATGCTAACTATAATTTTTATTCCAACATAACGCTGGGAAATCTGGAATTATAATTATTTTATGAAATAAGTTTTGGCCTAAAAAAAATTTGTTTTGGAAATGTGAAAATTGAAAGTATTGGTTATATTTTCCTTTCTTGAATCAATTGTATCCACAAAGAATTAAACAAAACAAGCTGGTTTAGTATACAATTAATATAAAAACGTTTACATTGCTAAGAACAATTTCAAAATATTTTGCATTTAGCTTTAAAAAAAAATATTTCCAAAATTAGTTGAATTTCAACGCATGCCTAGAAAATGTAGAAATGACCATTTTATAATGTTGGAAATATCGATAAGGATGTGGATTTCTGTTAAATTTAAAATGATTTCGTCTTTTCCTTAATGTTCTTTTCTTGGGAAAATCTGTGACAAACCTTTTTTGTAGACTAAATAACTTAGTCGGAAATAAGGAAAACAGATTTTCTTTGCCCTTTTGTGGGACTCGACCACACCCTGAGACAATATTAGCCGGGCAATAAAATAACATCAAAACGGTTTCAGGTCCTTGGCGTGATATAACCCTATATAATTTCCCTTGAGGTTTTCTAGCTCATAGCACGATTAACCCATTTTTCTTCTAATTCTACACTTTTCATAGCGTGGTAATAATTTGGCATTTATTCCCTTCTTAAAGTCAGATTGCTGAAAGTTTTTCCTGAAAATTTCCTGTCCAACTCTATACTGAACGTCCTTGCACCTCGTGTTATAAGTTTTTGTGGCTCTTTCGTGAGCCAGTGCTAAATTGCCCTTTACCTTGGCATGAATATTGGACATTCTAATGTCATGAGGTACAATATTAATTTGGCCTTCTGTCAAACAATCAAATTTTTCCAATAGCGCATAAGTTGACCCATGGTGTACCATATTGTACCCAAACAGATTGAAGTAAGGAGAGCTTTTCAAAACTTCGTGATAATCACTCCTAAGTATGCTGGCGATTTTGGACACATGGATATCCCATTTATCTTGTCTTTCCTTCAGTAAAATTCTTAATTTAATTAGGAATTCTCTGTTTGTCCTTTCCGAGGCGTTTGCCTGTGGAGAGTATAATGCCGTTTTTATATGTATAACTCCATAACTCGTCAAGAATTCCGACATTTGCGAGGACACAAATTGCTTTCCGTTGTCTGAATGTATATACTGCGGTGTACCGAATTGGTGAAAGATATTCTCTTCTAAGTATTGTATTATAGATGTGCTATTTGCCTTTTTAAGGGGTTTTAAAAAAATGTATTTTGTAAAGTGATCAATTGCAACGAATACCATTGAATTGCCTAATTTCGAGCGAGGGTATGGTCCTAAGAGATCCATATATATTCTTTGAAATGGCCGCTCTGTAACCATTTGTTTTCCCATAGGAGGGCGAAGAATTTGGTAAGTTGGTTTGACAGCTTTACAAACTTCACAACTTTGGATAAAAGCCTTAACATTTTGTGACATTTTTGGCCAAAAATATTTCTCTCTAATACGATTTAGAGTTTTTGCAAACCCACCATGACATGAAATTAGAGAATGATTGTTAGCAATTATTTGTTCCCTCAAACCATTAGGTACCCATAGTCTCCACAGGGAATCTTCCTCCTGGTATTCTCCTTTTCTAAACTTGACTCTTTGGTACACATAACCGTCAGACAGAATTGTATCCGGAAATTTGTCGTTATCCTTAGATATTTCGGATTTAAGGTTGAGATATTCCTCATCTTGAAAAAATTTAGAATTTAAGTCGACTTCTACTGAAATAGGGGGAACTGGAACAGAAATCTCATCAACATAAAGCCTTGATAGGGCATCCGGCACAATATTGGCAGACCCCTTTCTATACTGTATGTCAAAGTCAAATGCCTGAAGTTTTAAACTCCATCGTCCTAATCGTCCTGTAATATCTTTCTGATTCATTAACCACTGCAAACTTGAATGATCCGTAATAATTTTAAATGGTAAACCTTCGACAAACGGACGGAATTTTTTTAAACAAACTATTGCAGCCAGACATTCAAGCTCAGTTACAGTATAGTTTTTTTGGTTTTTGTTCAATTTTTGAGAAACATAAACTATCGGATATTCCCTTCCCTGCTCGTCGGTCTGTGTCAAAACACCCCCTACACCTACTCTTGAAGCATCACACTGAATAGTAAAAGGTCTGTTGAAATTTGGTTGAACCAAAACAGGAGCTGTCGTCAAAGCCTCCTTGAGTTTCTGAAATGATGTTTCCGCTTCCGGGGTGAGTTTAAAAACCTTAGATTTCTTAAGACAGTCAGTCAAAGGAGCCGCTAAATTTGAAAATTTTGGTATAAATTGGCGATACCAGCCGGTCATTCCTATGTATCGTCTGATTTGCCTTGGACTCTTTGGTAAAGGAAAACTTTCTATAGCCTTTACTTTTGACATATCTGTTTTAAGGCAACCTTGCCCAACAATATAACCCAAGTACTTTATTTCCTTCTGACAAAAGCGACTCTTCTCAACGTTAATTGTGAGATTTGCCGACCTTAAACACCCAGCAACTTCCTTCAATATCTCCATATGGGCCCTAAAGTCCGGTGTACATATCAATAAGTCGTCTAAATAAACGAATACGTTTTCACGGAGTCGGCTAGGTATTACCTTGTCCATTAAACGACTCATTCGCTGTGCAGCGTTGCAGAGCCCGAAAGGCATAACTGTAAAGTGGTACAGTGGCCGACCCGGTACTGCAAAGGCCGTCTTTTCTTTTGAGGACTCATCTAAAGGTATTTGCCAAAAGGCATCCTTAAGATCAATACCTGTGATAAAATGAGTATCCTGTAGTCTGCTTAAAAGTCCATTTATATGGGGTAAAGGGTAGGCGTCCTTTCTTGTCAGGGTATTTAGTTTACGTGAGTCCAAGCATAATCTAATTTTACCTGGCTTACGTACCAAAACTACTGGGCTGCAATATGGGCTTTCACTCTCTTCGATTACTCCCAAACGAATCATTCTATCAAGCTCACCGTATGCTTCTTCTTGTCTTGGTGGAGACAGAGGATAATGCTTAATTTTAAATGGTAATGAATCCCCAGTATCTATGGTGTGAGTTACCAACGTAGTTCTACCCAGTCCCAGCTTACTTAATGAAGGAAATTGTGCAATTACGTTTCTAAGTTCACCTAATTGAATATCAGTAAGATTATGCATGTTGACATTTGTATCCGTTTGAAATGTTTCATTGTCATTGTTTATTTCTGACACAAACAAATGAGGGGCAATTCCAAACTCCCTCCAAAAATTGATTCCTAGGTATATAGGTTGTCTTAGTTTAGGGGATAGGTAAAAGAGAATTTCCTTTCTCATATTCTGGTATGTTACTGTTATCTCGGCGAAACCCAATACTTCTTGACATACACCATCTGTCGTTTTCAAAGAGCTTTTAATGGGTGTATATTTAACTTTAAGTTTATTAAGAATCTCTAAACAATCTCTGCCTAAAACGCTTATGGATGCTCCAGAATCCAATAGTCCAAACAATTCTATATTTCCCAAGTATATTTTGGCATATGGTCTATTATCGTTTAACTCATCAATAACAGTTGATTCAATTATTTTTAAAAAACTTTTCCTTTTATGATATCTTTCTCTACATTTTTTTATCCTTTTAGATATATTACATTTGCTAAAATTTTTCAACCTCTCGCTATCATTCTTCAAAAATTTCTTATGTAACGATAAATTTTCATTGTTTCTAATGTCAAATACATTTGTGTTATCATCAACTTTTGTTTTATCCGGTATTAATTGTTCTTTATTAATTTCTGTTTCTGATGAGGGGTTTATTTTCGAGAACGAGTCACCGCAACCTACTCGCTCCTGTCTCTGTTTTCCGAATGTTTACTACATTGTGGTGTTGAAACGTTCCTTTCACCACATTTAAAACAAAAAAGAGTCCTTTTGTCTGAGGGGCAATCATAAAATGAGTGGCCCATTTGGTCACAATTCCAGCATTTGAATTTACTTGTATCTATTTCCTTTCTATACCTTTTTTTGAACTGTCCAACTTGTAGGGCTGCTACCTCACTCTTCTCAATATCTATTTCCTCACTGTCTTCCCGATTATCAATTTCTAAAACGAATCTTCTCTGATTTCTTATTTGCTGTTGTTTAGCAAGGAATTGCTCCGCTTTTCTTGCCGCGTCTCTTAAGTGTTCCAAGCTAAATAAATCGTATGAGAACAATAAGGACGCTAAGGATTCTTTCACATTATTTTTTATGAGATCGATCATTTTGCTATCACTCATAGGCTGTGACAGCCTCGTGTTCATATTTAACATTTCAGTGAAGTAGTCATCGAATGTTTCCTTTGGCATCTGTCTTCTCTCTATCATCCTTACAATCCTGTCACAGTCGTTTTCTACTTTACCAAATTGTCTAATGAGAGCTAATTTTAATTGACTGTAAGTTGCATTTCTATTTACTTTTAAAAATGACCAAAACCAAGTTTCAGCTTTACCCTTTAAAAATGTATGAAAACCAGTAACAACTTGCTCCTCCGTAACGTTATAGTGCTCTCTAAGGGTATCGACTTTGAAAAGAAAATCAGTGATATCCTGCGTACCGTCGTAGAATATATTCCACTTGTCAATACGTATAGATATATTAGACGAAGAACTTCTGTCAGAATCAGAATTTAAAGTACGATTTTGAAAAGACTCATTAGCAGGCCTTGGATTATTACTCATTGGAGATTGGTGAGTATTGTTTGAAGTTCCTTGAGGTTGATTACCACTTCTAAAATTCTCAACTAAAGTATGTCTTAAACCTGATAGTTCGTTCATAAATACATTGTGGTTCAAGGTCAGCACCCGTTCTAATCGTAAAGTCAGATCGTCCAACCTTATCGCCTCACCAGGACGTGGAACATTTGTATCTCCTGATTGAGACCCAAAAGGTAAATTATTATTGTCCTCTGCCATATTGTCTACAGCCCCTGTCAAATGTTCAATTTGTGCCAAAGCACGGGACCTAGTTCGAATTGGGCTTTCCCCTAAACGAGGTCTAGGAGTAAAAGGATTTTCCGATTCGTCCTCAAAAGTGTAGTTGATCTGAGAATCACTATGTGCTGGTTCGTCAATGTCTGCTACTTTTTTAACTTTTCCTTTTCTTTTTGACATAACCTATCAAAAAAAAATCCTATTTAACTATATCTTCAAATATTATTTAACTTCCAAATTTAGAAATGTTGACTTAAGTATTAAAACACGAATGGTAAAATTATATATCTCAAGTCCATAGTACACAATTAGATATCGAGTACCTTTGAAATTAGTTTTGTATCGCAATTAAAATATCGTAATATATCTGTTAGATCCAATGACTGATACATACCAACCCCAAATAATTACACCAAGTCAACATAGCAAATTGACCTTGTATTTCAAACACCCAGTAAAATGACTTATGTTGAAAATGATATAATGTAGTCTTCCATCCTTATTAAACACCAACTTCATCCCTACCAATTGGCTACATTTAAATTAGTAGACTCGAATCCTTGCGCAAAGTTTTTTAAGGGGAAATAAAATAAACTGCAAACTTAACAGAAACACTATAATAAATCTGTCAGGGACTAATTTACAGAACTAAACTTGCGATAATGGCAACTTGCCAATCGCGTTGGGCGCCATTCTATTTTGTTGCATAATTTTCTTATATCTGACGACAAACTTTTGGTAAAAAAAAAAAATAATGACTTTTTTGTTGTATGCGGATGATCGTACTTGGAATGCTTGAAAGGACTAAGCTCGTCGGAACGGGGAGGGTTCTTGATCACCCGAAATACCACCTTGCAACGCAATAGAAAATTAAATAAATTCATTCCAAGATTTACCTCATTTTTTTCGCTTAATAAGGACATGCTACTAACTAAAACTTATACTATGGGCAATCAAGTGATCGATGTTTGCACCACTTTGAACACTATTACAATTGTAACCCACCCATCTATCGCTCAGATACGTCAGTGTTTCATAAAACGTAAGTTTTGTATCTTCCCATAACAAAAAATTTAAATAATTAACCTACCATCCGGCTTATAAATACTATTGTCAACATTTCTAAATAATTCTCTTACTCAGACTTATTCATTTTCGCAATTTCTTTTTTTATTCTACAAAATTTTCATTACACATAGGTATATAAAAATATTCGAAATTCATAAAAAGTGAGATATTTAAAAAAATAACTATAATTAATCCTTCTTCAGTTATAAAATTAAAAAATAAATTTATGTTTAATTCAATTGAACTCTTATCCCAAATAAACCAAGTTCTTCTTAAATAGTATATAAATCGATTGCATGTTTAAATAAAAGATTGTATATTATTGACTTACGGTTTTTTCTTTAACGTAGTTTTACCCATAATTTCATATTTGCTTATTTAGTTAGATGCTATCGACGATTTGAGCTCAAATACATCCACTTTAATAAAATCTGTAATTCAGAATTTTGATTAATATTTGGCAATAAAAAAAAAGAAAATAATATACAATAATTTAAACATGCTAAATTAAATCTATATTTTCTAGGCTTTAATATAAATAACTTGAATAAATGTTTTAATTTATTCAAAATATTTTAGTAAATAAAGTTACATTAAATCACATTTAATATTGTTAAAGTGTTTTGCAGATCTTTTAAAAAAACAATTTGCATGTAAATCTTGATTACCTTTTTTTTATGTCTGTAAATTACTCGTGTAACAAAACAGAGTTTAAATTTAAAGAGAATTAAAGCTCAAGAAAATATTTAGCAGAGATAAATTAATGTGAGTATTTAATGTTAATGGATGATGATTCTGTTAAATACTAAATTTTTTTTTTTTTTTTTTTATAAAAAAAGAATACTTAATGTTGAGTTTCCAATATCATTATTAATTGATGACGTCACAGCTTAATAAATCCACGTTATTTCTCAACTACAGTGTGATGGCTTAGCAAACGTGCCAATACAAATTTTTTTTTTTTATAACGGTAAATTGTTAATTTTGTGATGATGTTGTCGATTTAATTAAAGAATTAACATCGATTTTGAGTTATGAAGGTCAAATCTTGGCTTATAAATTTGAAAAATCTCCTGGTAAAAAAATTGAAAACTATTTTTGTAATAGTTTATGTGCTTCTAACCATCCACTATATGAAGGAGTTTTTTCTTAATATGTTTGATGAAGTGTGAGAAGTTGTATGATGAGGTTATAATTACGAAAGTTAAAACACACATTCGTCTTAATGATCATTTACATCGGACCACATTTTGAGGATGGGTTTGTAGCATTTATACTTCCTTTATGGTTTTTAAATATTAATGTTTTCCAAATAAATGATAATTATTAAAACCCTATAAAAAGTATATTGCTTTAGTTGGTATTTTTTTTTCTCTATCTTTGACAAAATATGTTACAATAAAAAAAATTCACACTGCTTACCAGATTATTACTGGGTTTTTCTCACCAATGATTTTATTTAAATAATTTACAATTCTTATTTAATATTTATCAATGTAAATAATTTTATCTTATTAGATAATCTTGCTGGTTTCAGAGTCAGATCACAAAAGAAAGTCAAAATTACACGCTATTAAATCTTTACGACTTTTCCTTATAGTTACAATCTATAATGCAGTTAATGAGATGTAATTGAATGAAACATATGTATGTATGTATATGTAACGATGTACTATAATTTAATGAACCAGCTGTGTGACTTACAGTCGAGGCAATTATGTTATTGATTATAACCTAACATACATGGCAATGATACCTGCCGTTAGATTTAAAAAAAATTATTGTTAACACTTTTTCTATGCTCATTTATGTAAATTATGCTAACTATAATTTTTATTCCAACATAACGCTGGGAAATCTGGAATTATAATTATTTTATGAAATAAGTTTTGGCCTAAAAAAAATTTGTTTTGGAAATGTGAAAATTGAAAGTATTGGTTATATTTTCCTTTCTTGAATCAATTGTATCCACAAAGAATTAAACAAAACAAGCTGGTTTAGTATACAATTAATATAAAAACGTTTACATTGCTAAGAACAATTTCAAAATATTTTGCATTTAGCTTTAAAAAAAAATATTTCCAAAATTAGTTGAATTTCAACGCATGCCTAGAAAATGTAGAAATGACCATTTTATAATGTTGGAAATATCGATAAGGATGTGGATTTCTGTTAAATTTAAAATGATTTCGTATTTTCCTTAATGTTCTTTTCTTGGGAAAATCTGTGACAAACCTTTTTTGTAGACTAAGTAACTTAGTCGGAAATAAGGAAAACAGATTTTCTTTGCCCTTTTGTGGGACTCGACCACACCCTGAGACAATATTAGCCGGGCAATAAAATAACATCAAAACGGTTTCAGGTCCTTGGCGTGATATAACCCTATATAATTTCCCTTGAGGTTTTCTAGCTCATAGCACGATTAACCCATTTTTCTTCTAATTCTACACTTTTCATAGCGTGGTAATAATTTGGCATTTATTCCCTTCTTAAAGTCAAATTGCTGAAAGTTTTTCCTGAAAATTTCCTGTCCAACTCTATACTGAACGTCCTTGCACCTCGTGTTATAAGTTTTTGTGGCTCTTTCGTGAGCCAGTGCTAAATTGCCCTTTACCTTGGCATGAATATTGGACATTCTAATGTCATGAGGTACAATATTAATTTGGCCTTCTGTCAAACAATCAAATTTTTCCAATAGCGCATAAGTTGACCCATGGTATACCATATTGTACCCAAACAGATTGAAGTAAGGAGAGCTTTTCAAAACTTCGTGATAATCACTCCTAAGTATGCTGGCGATTTTGGACACATGGATATCCCATTTATCTTGTCTTTCCTTCAGTAAAATTCTTAATTTAATTAGGAATTCTCTGTTTGTCCTTTCCGAGGCGTTTGCCTGTGGAGAGTATAATGCCGTTTTTATATGTATAACTCCATAACTCGTCAAGAATTCCGACATTTGCGAGGACACAAATTGCTTTCCGTTGTCTGAATGTATATACTGCGGTGTACCGAATTGGTGAAAGATATTCTCTTCTAAGTATTGTATTATAGATGTGCTATTTGCCTTTTTAAGGGGTTTTAAAAAAATGTATTTTGTAAAGTGATCAATTGCAACGAATACCATTGAATTGCCTAATTTCGAGCGAGGGTATGGTCCTAAGAGATCCATATATATTCTTTGAAATGGCCGCTCTGTAACCATTTGTTTTCCCATAGGAGGGCGAAGAATTTGGTTAGTTTGAAGTTACATGCATACTTATGCATACATTAATGTGGCATCTCTTCTTATAAACATGGATCATTTTAATAAATTAAAGGGTTCGGTTCGTGCTTTGTTGTGATACCGACGTGTATTCTTAACTCCGCATACAATTTGAATTTTTAATTAATCACATTTGATTTTGTTATATAAACAGCGAATGGACGCTTGAAAATAAATGATATATTTTGTTATTTTAATTATTTAACATAAAGTGAACAATTAATACGAAAAAAATATTAAATAAAGAAAAATAGTAAAAATATATACGTACTAATGTTCATACATGTGTATGTATACATACATATTCTGAGCAAAAACATTTTAGTTTAAAGTTCTTATTTTTTTGTTGTTGTAAAATACAATAAATAACAAAAATATTAAAAGCACATTTAAACGGTGAAAAACAAAAACAATTTATTGCATGAATAAAAACAATGAAACAACAATAAAACTAAATGATAGAAATGTTTATGTGACAGTGCATGCTAACGAAGACAATGCTGTAATAAATAAAACAAAAGAAAACAATAGTAACTACCTAACGGCTAAACCAATTTTTTGAACACGATCCCTTTCGCCCTCTCTTTTTACAAAGACGGTTGATGGTGATACGTTAAAAAATATAAACCTCACACTTGCAAGTGTTGCCACAACGGCAAACACAATCTTATTAACAAATGGTACCATGAACTCTAACACAGATGCAATGCAAACATCTCAAGTAAAAAGTGGTCAAAAGCCTCAAGTACAAGTTGGTATGGACAGGTACATAACAGTGCTTAAACGGGGTCGCAGCCCTACCTCTGCAGCAGTTGCTTCGGCTTCAAAAGTACCATCTTTTGATAAAATAAACTCTCAAAATCGTTTTGCAATTCTGGAGGATGAATCCTCGGAAGCACCAAACGTTATAAAATCTTCTAAGCCACCCCCGATATATCTAAGGGAGCAAAACTCAAGTGAGTTAATAAAGAGCGTGATCTCGGTAATAGGTGAAAATTCGTTTTACGTAGCTGCAATCAAGCGTGGAAATATAAATGAGACAAAAATACAGGTAAATCATGAGAATGATTTTCGTAAATTAACTAACAAATTCGAAGCCCTTAAAAAAAGCTTTTACACATACCAACTAAAGAGCAGCAAAGGTCTTCAGGTAGTGATCAAGGGCATAGACTCATGCGTGGACCCAGATGAAATTAAAACTTTTTTGGAAGAGAAGGGTTTTAAAATAAAAAACGTTACAAATATTAAAAACAGGGAAAAAAATCCCCAACCATTATTTCGGGTAGAATTAGAACCTGGCGACATTAAGCTTAAAAAAAATGAAACGCATCCTATTTATAATTTAAAATATATTCTCTACAGAAGAATAACTATAGAGGAGCCGCACAAAAGAAATGGTCCCGTTCAATGTCTTAATTGCAAAGAATTTGGCCATACTAAGGCATACTGCTATTTACCCCCTGTTTGCGTCGTATGTGGAGAATTACATTGTACAGTCCAGTGCGATAAGTCTAAAAATGACCCCAATGTAAAAAAATGTAGCAACTGTGGCGGGAATCACACTGCCAATTATAGAGGATGCCCTGTATATACTATCGTCAAGCAGACGGCTGGACCGAAAACTAATCCCCCACAAATGCAGGTACCAAATCAAGTAAACACTAATGGCATTCAGGCTCCGCAGCCTAGTAATAACAGAACCTCGTATGCTAACGTCCTTAAATCAAACCATGTGCCAATGCAAGGCGCTTCGCTAAGTAATGATGAAACTCCAGTTTCTAATTTAAGTCGTCTTGAAAAAACCATGGAAACATTAGTGCAAACAGTTAATAATTTTACGAACACAATGGGTAATATGATGCAGGAAATTCTAAGAATGCAATCGATGTTATTGCAAGCTGTACTTAACAAGCCATGAACTGTTTAAAAATCTGTTTTTGGAACGCAAACGGCATCCGCCAACATAAAAATGAATTAGAATACTTTCTAAAAAATAAACAAATTGATGTCATGATGGTTTCTGAAACTCATTTGACCTCAAGAAATACGTTTAAAATCAATGGTTATACACTATATGATACCAAGGACCCTCGAGATAGAGCTTGTGGAGGTTCAGCCATTTTAATTAAAACCCGAGTCAAACACTACCTAATGTTTGATCACCGCGAAGATTATCTCCAAGCAACGAACATTTGCGTTGAGGAATTAAATAGAAACCTAATAATTTCATCGTTATACTCACCGCCTAGATTTTCAATATCAGAAAGCCAATACTGTAAATATTTTAAATCATTAGGACCCTGTTTCCTAGCTGCTGGCGATTATAACGCTAAACATACCTTCTGGGGGTCACGACTTATAACACCAAAGGGTCGTGTCTTATTTAACACAATTTCTAAAATGGATTTAAATGTGGTAGCGAGCGGACAACCAACATATTGGCCTACTGATCATCAAAAAATTCCAGATGTTTCGATCCATGTTGAAGCTTCCTTAGAATTATCTTCTGACCATACACCTACAATTGTTACTATAATGAACCCCAATAGAATTGTATCTCCGACTGGTCCCTTAGCGACGACAGCTACGCAAATTAACTGGTTAAAATATAGAAAATACCTCAGCACCCATTGCACAGAAAATATTCCGCTTAGTACACCGGAGTATGTAGATCGCTCTATTGCCAATTTTGACAGTTTTCTGAAACTAGCTGTTCAACATTCCAGTATTGCCCCCAAAAAAACAAAAAATATTAAAATATATTCCACAGATGTCGAGCGTCTCTTGTCTGAAAAAAGGAGGGCTCGAAGAGAGTGGCAATTGCACAGATCCCCGTTACTTAAGAACTTACTAAAAGAGTGTACAAAAAAGCTTAGAAAGTTACTGCAGACTCAGAAAACGGCTTCTCTGGAAAAATATCTTAAGGAACTTGATGCAACCCCACAATCAGACTACTCATTATGGCGTGCAGCTAGAAATCTCAAAAGGCCAGTTGTCTCTAAACCACCATTAAGAGACTTGAATGGTAGTTGGGCAAGAAATGATGTTGAAAAAGGAAATCTGTTTGTTAATCATTTAAAAAACGTATTTACCCCAAACATATCTCACGATATTGCGGCCGAGTTACCACCTGTTGTTGCTAGAGCAGCTGTTCCCCTAAGATTTGAGATAAGAGAAATCGAAAAAGCTATTTGTGATTTAAACCCCAAGAAGGCTCCTGGTTTTGATAAGATCAGCAACAAAATGCTTCTGGAGCTACCCAGCATAGCAAAGAAAATTATTCTTTTAATTTTTAATGCTATTTTACGACTTGAATACTACCCTCAAAAATGGAAGGTCTCATTAGTTACGATGATACCAAAGCCAGGAAAAGATCACTCCAAAGTTGAGTCATATAGGCCTATCAGCTTATTATCTAATATATCAAAGCTGTTTGAGAAGCTCTTAGCGTCCAAATTAACCCCAATTTTAAATGACAATGGGTGTATACCTAACCATCAATTCGGTTTCAGACGAGAACATAGCACAATTGAACAAACCCATCGGATAGTAAACGCCATAAGAAAAGCCTTTGAAGAAAGAAAATATTGCTCCGCTCTCTTCATCGATGTCTCTCAAGCTTTTGATAAAGTCTGGCATGTAGGTTTGTTACATAAATTAAAGCTGAACCTACCGGTTAACACACACAAGCTGTTAGAAAGCTACTTGGTCGGTCGAAAATTTATTATTAAAGAAGGTGATTTTTTAAGTTCTCCTCAGACAATTGAAGCTGGAGTCCCTCAGGGAAGTATCCTGCATGTGGAAACGTGGGGTAAGGCCCCAGTACTAACATATTTTGATAAAACAAGACAATTAGTCTTATCTGTGGATGCCTCGAAATTTGCTGTAGGTGCAACAATTTCACACGATAAACATCCTCTTGCATACGCCTCAGCCGCACTAACAGACTGCCAGGTAAACTATGCACAAATCGAAAAGGAGTTGTTTGCAATTTTATTTGGTTGCACTAAGTTCCATCAGTATGTGTATGGTTCTAAAGTGGTAGTTGAGACGGATCACAAGCCTTTGGTAGCGCTTTTTAAAAAGCCTTTGTATAAAATTCCCGCAAGATTGCAACGTTTCATGCTAAGATTACAAGCGTATAATATTGATGTTAGATACAAACCTGGGAAATATCTTTTCATAGCAGATACTTTATCGCGCGCACCAATGCCAAGTGAATTGGCTAATATTGATGACGAAATTCAACTTCATTGTAATCTTATAATGCTACACCTTTCTGAATCTGACCATAATCTGGAAGAAATTAGGATAGAACAAAATAAGGACCCACTAATGCAGAAAGTTACAGAATATCTTAAAGTTGGATGGCCAAAGAACAAAAAGCTAATCAATCAAGAAATTATGCCGTACTATAAGGTCAAAGGTGACATAAATTTAATAAATGGAATAATACTTAAAGGCAATCAGATTCTCATACCGAAGGTCTTTCGTGGAAAAATATTGAACAAATTGCATGAGGGTCACTTCGGAATTAATAGGTGTCAAAGTCTGGCTCGTAGAACTGTATATTGGCCAAGTATGAATAATGATATCTTTAACTTAGTATCAAATTGTGAAATTTGCATGAAATATCGTAATTCTCATCCTAAAATGAAACTTATGTCATATGAGATCGTAAATTTACCATGGTTTAAAGTTGGTTCTGATTTGTTTGAATATCGGAAAAAGCAATATTTGTTAATAGTTGATTATTTTTCGAAATACATTGAAATTGAATTGTTGCCTGATGGATACACAAGCTTAGAGGTCGTGACTAGAATGAAGTCAATTTTTGCCAGACATGGGATACCGGAGCAACTTATTTCCGACAACGGACCACCATATAATTCGAAGGCTTTTAGAAATTTCTGTGATGAATGGGGCATAAAACACACAACATCAAGTCCGTATATGCCAAGGTCAAATGGGTTGGCAGAGCGTTCTGTACAGATTATAAAACGAATGCTAACGAAATGTTTGGAGGATGGAACTGATCCTTACATAGCGCTGTTACACTATAGAACTACAGAGAAGGAAATTATGCCAAGCCCGGCTCAATTACTAATGTCCAGACAATTGAGGACAAAAGTTCCGTCCATTGGTGCTAATTATAGACCTGTTACAGTGGATTTAGAGAATTATGAAAGACTTCTTGAAAAGAAAAAATTAGCATGCGAAAAATACTATAATAAGAAAACTGTTGATTTGGAACCAGTATTTCCGGGTGAAAATATCATGGTCAAGCGAACGCCCACTTCTGTTTGGTGTCCGGGAAAGTTGGTCGAAAAATGTGAGGAGCCTCGGTAATTTTGGTTGTTGATGATGAAGGGTCAATCTATCGTAGGAACAGGGAACATATTAATAGTGTACCGGCGACTAAAGGTGATAGAGGGACTGAAGTTGAGATGGGGGATGATGCAGGGGAAAACAGTGAAAGTAGTGGCGTTCATGATGGGAGTGGTTGCATTCAGGATAGTGGGGGGAATAGTGAACCTTATGTGACGGGTTCTGGTAGAACTGTTAGACCACCGAGACGGTTTTCATTCGATTAGTTCAGATATTTGATAAATCTGCTCTCTTGTTTTATTATTTATTGTTCTTGATTTTTATACTTTTAAGTTTAATTTAGAATGTTACTTACTTTGTTAACTTTCCTTATTTATAATTTTTTATATATTTTTTCTTGTATTTTGTAAAAGAAAGATGTTACATTAATGAATTAATAGTTTGAAGTTACATGCATACTTATGCATACATTAATGTGGCATCTCTTCTTATAAACATGGATCATTTTAATAAAGTAATTATCAAGCATTAAACAGGCCGTTAGAGTATTAACAGGTCAACCGAAACAAAAGGAGAAAACTTTTTGTATAAGAAAAATTCTGCTACTGAAACATTTTAAATAAAAAACTAATATAGCGTTCAGTAAATCCGATTTTTCAGCCGTCTGATATTGAATATGCGCTATAATTTTTTTAATATACATAAATTGTATTAATATGAGTTTTGTACATGAAAACACCTACAGCTCTTATATATGTTGGCATGTAAAAGAAATAAAACGATCAATAATTTTCACAAAAAGAGAAATAGTTTATTTTTATGCCATGTTTCCACGGTATGTGCTTCGCTCTCTGTTCATGTTTCACATCCCACTCATGAACTAAGCAACTGCTTTGCCATACAAAATTTTGAGAGCGAAGCAAGTAGATTCATATTCATGTATGGGCAAATGCAAAATGAAAATGCAAAAAGAGCGAACGATGTGTATACATACACAAAAAACAAAGAGCATAATACCATGTTCACACGGACAGCAACAGTCGTGTTTCGCTCTCTTATTCCTGTTTCGCGACCCAAACATGATTGAAACGACTTTTTTCCCCATACAAAATCTTGAGAGCGAAACAGGTCGTTTCATTTTGAAACAGGCTGCGAAACAGGAAAAATGTACTATCATCTCCAATTTTGATTACATTTATCGTCAGTTTATCTGAACTAGCTTTCAAAAAAAAAAATCAAAACAAAGAAAAAAACAAAATAAAAATCGATGTTTAATAAAATAAAGTGATAATTATAACATAATAATATTAATAAAAGTATTTAAAAATATATTTTTAAGTTTTATTTACTTTTTTATCTATTTAAGAAAAAATCACACTAACAACACAAACAAAATGTCAAAATGAAACAAGAATTAATCGTATGAACAGCACATTTGGCAAACTAGTTTCAGAGAGCGAAACGAGTGGTTTATATCGTCGCACAGTGGGAAATTTACGAGAAGGCGGTCAAAATTCCATAACTTTTGACTGGATCGGTAGTTTTTGCTCGATAGGTGCGATGTTAGGCTTTAATTTGCGCTATAAAACGTAAAATTCGACTGATATGAGCAAAAGTTATGGGGAGTTCAAAATGCATTTTCATTTTTTTGTTGAGTTTCGGTGTAAAAGTTGAATATTTCAAATATGATTTTTTTATAATTCATCATTATTTCTCTTGTATT
Organism: Pollenia griseotomentosa; assembly: GCA_963931875.1. Taxonomy (NCBI): domain Eukaryota; kingdom Metazoa; phylum Arthropoda; class Insecta; order Diptera; family Polleniidae; genus Pollenia; species Pollenia griseotomentosa. Next base: position 141,175,239 of record OZ007561.1, on the reverse strand, counting down.
TTACAACTGATACTTATTTTTTATTGTCGAACTTAGATCCTGTCAGAAAATGCCAATATTTGGCCCCTGTAAATTTTTTAGTCCCAATATTCACAGGGGCCAAAGGTGGGCTTTTTTGGGACGAGACGAGTTGTTATAAGGATAAAACTGAAAAGGAATATTTTGAAAAATGCCCAAATAGCATTCTTGGCTATCGATAACATTTTAGGTAATTCAACTTTTATTTTTGGTTTCAGATGTATGTGTATTTTATTTTTATATATTAATACAAATATCTTAAATCAAAAACAAATTATAATCCATAAACAATTTTAAATTAAAAGTTGTTTAGCTTCTTCCTCTAATTCGATTGAGGTTGATTTCCATTTTTGTCGAATACTGGACATATATTGATCTAATGTGCACAACAAAATAGTAATAAGATCTTCATTATTTCAACATCTGGACATTCTTCTTGTGTTATGCTCGCGGAAGAATCTGTAGTCGTTGTTCCTTTTTTCTTGCGCTTCTTCATGGTATAAAATTTTATGAACTGTGGTTGGCATATGTCTCCAAGAGTATTTGTTGTTATACAGGGTTCTTATCACCGCATACGATATCGAGCAAAATTGATCGAAATTATATATTTTGGTATCGTGAAACTCGATATCGAATGAAATGTATTGAATTTGAAATAATTGCATTCGATATCGAGTAACTCGACATTACATTTATCGAGTTTTTATTCGATACGTCAGTGTCTATCGTATGCAAAAAAATTTTATAGTTTATTCGATACGATAGTGTCGAACGCGGTGATTCAATACCAGAATTGCTGTTTCATTTGCATACTGGCCAAATTTTTTTGCATTTATCTTTCTGCTACATGATATAACTTGTAAAATTATCTGGAATCGTCTTATTAATTCAAAATGTACTCCTGTGTTAGATGCTGCAGTTTCTGGATTGGAAAAGAATCTCCTTGCAGCGTTTCCATCATTTGAATTTCCTTCTCCTTGTTTTGGCTGATCAATTTAAGGCCTAGGTGAAGGTATTTTTCTTGAATTTGTTTTTTTGGTTTGCTTCCTTTTTTCCACATTTTCTTTGTTTTTTCTTACTGTTTTGCCTAACGGGCCAAATTCCAAATCATAACCCAATTTAAGAATATGCTCCTTAAAACAAATTCTGGTATGAAGAGGGGACATTCCAAATTCGTATGCTTCATTGAAACTATTGTCTTGTGGTGGGGGTTGGCTTAATTGACTTGATGTCTTTTGGCATATGGTACAGCTTGAAAAAGACTTTGTTTCGGTTAATGCTTGTGCAACTTTTCCATCGATCATTGTAAGGAACATTTGAAAATTAATTTCAATGCATTGGTCATCAAATTTAAATATTGCCGGTTGAAGTTCTTTAATTTGATCTTTTATTTTTCGAACTTCTTCAGTTATGCCATCTTTAGTTTCCTTTTTGTAAACAAACTTTATTGGTCTGCAATACTTTGTTGATGAGGGAATTTCATTTTTCCATACATCCATTTCTGTAACTCTACTGGTTGACGGCTCTAAGCCAATATAAGTTTTTCTTAAACGTAATGGAACTAAAGATACCATGAATAAGTAAGCATCAGATGAGTTTTCTGAATTACATTGCTTGTATTGTTTCTGACCAGAGCTTCCATCACATCCCCATTTAGAAAAAAAGTGATGCTGCAATTTTTAAGTTTTTTTAAACAGTCAGCATCAAGTGTATTTAATAATCGTTCTGCAGTGTGTTCGAGAAAAGCCTGCAATTTTACTTCTGCTGAACTTGAAGTTACACTAATAGCCGTTTGTGAAGGTAAGCACTCTTTTTTGACAGAAACTAAATCTCGATATGCTGGAAAGATTCCACAATTTTTTCATTGGTTCGCTTTCGCAGTTCTGTATACTGATTTTTTTGTCAGTCTTAAATCCAAAAATAGTGCAAATGCTTCTTCTGGAGTAAATTTAATTTCTTCAGTTGGTGTAGGCATACTTTTTAAAATCCTCTTTGTGCGTTTAGGGCTCACTTCCACTATTTTTTCAATTATTGCAATTTTTGTTTTCTTATTTTGCGTTGGTTGAATTTGATGCAGAAATGAATCCTTTATCATACTATGAGTGTCAATTTGTTTTGCGGGCCGACCCACTTTTCCAGTTTCCTTAGCGGTTATTGACAGCTTTTTAAAAATCAGATCATTTGTTAGCCATTTTTCGTTGCGTAAGTAAAACGTTTTCTTGTTTCTAGAACATTTAAGGAACCGTTTTCTTAATGTAAATGAAAACTTTTAATTTTTATCTAATGAATTTTGATTTCTTGTTCGTTGTATAATTTAAAGAATGGATTATTCATTATGTGTAACACAAAATCTTTTTCATCTTTCTGCTGAAAATATATATCTGCAAGAACTTTATAACTGAACTTAGCCATTGTTTAAACAATAATGAAGGTAAAATGATGAATGCATGCCTTTTTATACTCTTGATAGAAGTTTTTTTAAATGATCTTTTGTTACCACTTCTTTGAAACATAAAAACCCTTTTTTAATTACAAATTTAATCTTTTATTAGCATTTCTTTGAAACATAAAAAAACCTCCTGTTTTTACACTTTTTAAAAGGACAACATACCGGCAATAAATTAACAGGTAACATGTAGGTAATTTTCACGTAAAATATAACTGCGTGCTAGTTTTTTTACCATTTACCTGCTCTTCCATTTTTTAAATTAAGTTGCAATTTTCAAGTAATTAAACTATGTAGTTTATGTTGCGGCTATTTACTAATGTTTAACCTTTTAACTTACTCAGAAATCTAACGTGTTAGTCTATTTATGTCTCCTATTCGTTTTGCAGCATCCGTTCACACACAATAAGTTCATAACAATGGCAATAATTGATAACCTGACGTGCTAGATAATTTATGTGGCCTGAACTGCTTTATTTGTCGAAAATTCTTTAAGATTCACCTTCTTTAATTTCAGTAATATTTCCTTGCAGGACTTATTTTTTGAACCGAATATCTTACCTTGGGTCACAGAAATTGCTGTAGTTCACAAGACCGTATCCAGATGTGTGTACAATGGGGTATAAAAATGTAGGTTAGATTCTGGACTACAAGAGAGTATAGATTTTTTTTGACTCGTTTTGACGGGCAGGAATTATGCTCTATAAAGTAAGAAATTTCCGGGAAATTTTGATATTAAAAAAAAAAAAAAAATTAAATAGTTCTAGAGGTCGCAGAGTTTAATGCTTTAAACCACGTATAGCTAATAAAATAAAATAATACACAAAACTTATTCTGTCAAAAAAATCTTAAAAAACAAAAAAGTTATGAGCATTTCAACTTCAAAAATTGACTCAGAAATTCAAAACTATAACCAAATATTGAGAAAGTCCATTTCGGACCACCCTGTTCTCTATGAAATAGTTGAAATAGGGTTGAAATTTTTTGGCTCCCGAGGTTCACTAGTATTTACTTTCACATGAATAAAAAAATTTTAAAATCGGAGAACATAAAAAAAAAATCATTTTGGCCGCCTTCTCACAATATGAACGAGTGTGCGTCGTATGAACATAGTATAAAACCAACAAATGCAAACGTAAACAAACCAATACAATGCCACATGCAAAGCTTTCAATGTAGTGGTGCCCATACCTGTTCATATTTAGGGGATTCACAAGGTGTCATAAAGTCATAATTTAGTGTGCTATTTTGAATTAAAATCAGCTAATTTAAAACAAATATACAAATAAATATTTACCAAAATAAATATTTTTTAATTCTAATCCATGAATTAATAAATTAAATTAGATCTTATCTGACTTATTTTCAATTTTTTAGATGCGAATCACAAATAAATTTTATTTCGTTTGTTTACCGAAAATCAGAGTCCTAAGCCGATAAATTTTGACGTTGCAAAAATTGCTAGCCGCAGGTTAAATTCGGATATTAGCTGGATAAAACTATACCATCAACGGCGACGGCTACACCAACTAATGCTGCTCGGCTCAGTCGCTCAGCGCAGGTCTCTTCTGATTAATTACGACAGCACAATAAACATAGCATGCAAAGTTCTATTAATTTAAAACACTTTTTGTTTACAAAGAAACAACAATGTATTTAAACCATTGCAAAATGTTAGAACATTATGACAACCCTACAAGAAGACTACCGGTCATTTTACTAGTTATATAACCGGTAGTGTTGACCAATATATTGGTTAAAGTTTCTATTAGTTTATTAAGAGCAAAATGAAAAAACTAACCGAAACTCTTGTGTACATGTGATTTTGCCTCTCTTTCTAATGAATTCCACTCGACTACGGAACATATATCTGTACTGCTTACTCTGCTGCTTTTTATTAGTCAATGATAACCAAAACAGTGGTTAATGCTAACTAGTTAGTCATAGCGTAAATATTGGTTAGCACTAACTAGTTATTCATAACGTTAAAATTGGTTAGTACTAACCTTTATAAAAAATAGTATATTATTTTATTTTTCATTTTAAATAAAAATTTTTTTATTGAAACAATTATAATCCAATTATTAGTCAGGAAATTAGGCTTCAGAAAAATAAGTACCACTTATCGCTATTTCTGTGGCTGCTTGGTAACGTTTCACTTCTTGCGTGGGTCTGGAAATGGAGGTAAACGTACGTGTGACCATTTAATTTATTGTTAACAGATTGAGACCAAAAAATCAAATACATACTTGAAAAGTCATCAGGACAAATCTTAAGCGATTGTCCTGGCCAAAGCCACCACCTTTCAAAACGATCGCTTCGAACATGACCACTGTTGTTCCCAGAGAATCCACCACCGCATCCTCTGAAGCCACCATCAGTACGTCCTCCTTAACCACTAGCATTCTGATTTTCCGCTGTTTGCTGGTGCTACTTTTTCTTCATAGTTACAATCTAGTTACAAATATAATTTTTTTTCTTTAACACCAATAATAAATATTAAATTAAAGCAATTCACAAATTTTATCAAGCGTATGACAAAAATATATTAAAAAATTGGCATTTTTAGAAAGTGTTTTTAGTTGTTCTACTCTAACACACATGTTAGAGTAGAAACACTAATGTAAAATTGTTGCAAGTGTGTTAGTAAATAAGTTTTTTTTTTAGTTTTGGTTATGCATTTCTTGTAGGGAATATAACATGTTAACATACCTCGTGAATACCCCAATTGAATCTATACTTGCGAAGCACGAAAAATTACTCTCTTCTCCAATTTTTATCGCAAGTTTATCTGAGCTAGCTGTAAAAATCGATTGTTTCAGAGTTGTCAACTCGGTGCGTTTCGCACCATTTTTGGTACTTTTTAAAAATTTTTCTGCGATAACAATTATGATGAATATATTAACTTTATTAATTTGGAATAATTATTATAAATTTTTGATCTCTTTTTAAAAAGTTTTAAACAGAATTTATTAAATTAATTTACGAAAATATATCAGCTTGTACAAATGAATGCAAACATAAATACTATGTACAAATTTGTTTACTTTTTTTTATAAAGTTTTTGGTTTTTCTTTTTTAACTATGTATAATGTAAAAGGCTGTTTTATTGTTATATTTTCAATATGAAAATATTAAACTTCTGAAAAATATATACATTTATAAAAATATTTTAATAAAACGATAAATACTGAACTATTGTTAATTTTGATTCCTTACTAGATATTTATAGTTGCTCTCTTTTTAAAAAAATTTTGTATATATTTTATGTAATAAAAAAAAAATTATCTTGTGCATATGAATACCGAGTCGAATTCAACAAGGTAAACTCGTCGCTACAACAATTAAAAAAAAATTAAAAACCCTAAAGCGAATAAGAATTTTAAACCCTCAAAGTCTTACTTGTAACAATATCAAAGCTTAAACAAAACACCAACAATAAACAGTGAGTTTATCTTTTCTTATATCCCCCTACAATTGGTTGGGTTCTTTCCGACTCGAATTGTAGTTGTAAGTGGGTAAAAAGAAAAAACACATGCAAGTATGTTATCAAATATAGAAGAAGCTAGATTTCCCTCAACAATAAGTTTCAGTGTATTTATCAAATATGAAAAATTGGGAACTTAGCACGTCATACAGAAATCGTTTTAATGAAAAATACATGTTGTTTTTATACCCTTCACCACAGGTGGAAAAGGGTATATATAAGTTTGTCATTCCGTTTGTAATTTCTACAATATTGATCTTAGACCCTATAAAGTATATATATTTTGGGTCCTTATGAGGAGAGAATTTGATTAAACGATGTCCGTCTGTCCGTCTTACGTTTGATATGTATTTTCCGTAGACTCCAGACATGATAGCGGGTAGGTTTTTTTACATTTATGTCACATATAGTCCATAATTTCTTGCTATTGAAATATGAACACAAAAACCCGACTACCTCTAATTTTTTCCAAAAATTCCTTGTTGTTGTTGTATTTTTATTAATTTTTTCTGTATATCTGGAGAACGGCAAGAGCAAAAGTTTGGTACATACATTAAGGTTATCAATACACATAATCCCACAAAATGTGGGCGGGATTGGAGAAGTGGGCGTGGTACCTCCCGTACAAAAAATATCAAATATTGTATAAAAACCTGATTGACTGTCATATGTCCCTTATAAATCAAAATATCGGAAATCTTTAGTAGAAAATATTTTCTGAAAAACTCGGAAAAATCGGTTCAGATACGAAAAAGTTATGACCAAAATAAAAATTTTTAAATACCCACTTTCGGGAACCATAGATCTTCCCGAGTCCAAGATTTTTAGCCCAAATAACTGGCAAATTTCTTCTTAAGCACGTCGGTATATAAATCGGTTAACAAATGGCTGGGTTAAAATCAAAATACTGAAATCCCAAAAATTACTCTTTTTATACCCTTCACCACAGGCGGAAAAGGGTATACATACACTTATATATATGTAAGTTTGTCATTCCGTTTGTAATTTCTACAATATTGATCTTAGACCCTATAAAGTATATATATTCTGGGTCCTTATGAGGAGAGAAGTTGATTTAACGATGTGATTCGCTATTTTGTGGTGAACAAAACATCAAAAATAATTACAACTCAACTGTGTTGAGTTGTGAACCGTAAACGGGCCATATTTCATTTTAATGATATTTAAACAGTGTTCCTTCATGGTTCAGTTGTCTAGGGGGTTTGTTTAGGTTAGAAACTGTGAGTCCCCTGGTTCGAATCTTGGTTTTTCAAAAAAGAGCATTTTTTTTAAAGTTTTTTATGTTCAAAAACGATTTCAAAAAAATTTACAAGTTTTCGCTTTTTAAATTTAATTTATAATGAAGTTTAATGTTTTGTATATATGTATGTATATCGTTACTTTAATATATAAAAGCCCTAACTAACATTTTCCGTACTTTACAGGAGAAGGAAAAAACTTAATAAAAATTATATTCTTGCAGTCGCGATTTTTTTTAAACGCAGTTTTTTATTAAACTCTCTAAACAATTTAATAAAAAACTGCGTTTAAAAAAAATCGCAACTACGATACTACAATTTTTATTAAGTCTTTTCCTTCTCCTGTAAAGTAAGGAAAATGTTAGTTAGGGCTTTTCTATATTAAAGTAACGATATGTAAAAATTATTTAGTTTTTGTCTAGTTGCTCTGTATTCTGCTCGCACAATGGTGAAGGGTATATAAGATTCGGAACAGCCGAATATAGCACTCTTACTTGTTGTAGTCTCGCCGCCACCTGAAGTAAATTCGCCTTGCGAACTTTAGTAGATAAACATTTCAGTATGTTTATGAATAAAGTTGTTCATGCAGCCCTTTAATGTTGAATATTAAAAAAAAAACTTGAATTAATTAAAATTTAATCGATACCTAAGAATACTATTTGCATATTTTCAAAATGTTCTTCAGTTCAGTTCAGTTTTATCCTTATAGCAACTCGTCTAGTTCTAATAAAGTCCACCTTTGACCCTGTGAATTTTGGGACTAAAAAGTTTACATATTCTGACTAGATTTAAGTTCAATAATAAAAAATAATGATCAGTTGTAAATAACAACAGAAAAAATGGGAAATTATAAAAAAATATACATATTTGAAACTCAACAAAAAAAAAATTAAAATTTTAGATCCCCCTAACTTCTGTCTATATCAGTCGGGTTTTACGTTTTTCCCGCAAATTAAAGACTAAGATCCCACCTCGTAGCGGTCCATACTGCACTCGGCCCTATATCTTGGGAGCCTATATATAAGGTAGCTAGAACTTAATGAACTATGTGTTCATTTGTCCTTTAAGTTGTGCTGAAAAAAGGTCAACAAGAAAAAGAAACACAAAAATGAAAAAACAAAAAATGTACTTTGGACTTCAAGAAGAATTCTTGACAAAAGTATTTTTTTTATTATTTTTCTTACAAATATGTACTCTTATATATAATTCTAATGTCTGCTAGATTTAATCTTGGACCTGTTATAAGTGATAGTAATTTTCTTTGTTCTCAATTGTCTAGTTTTAAGCAGAATATTAATATAGGTCATTTAAATTGTACCAGCTTTAATTTGAAACCTAGCTCCTCTAAATTATCTGAAATCAAATGTTTGCTGCAGGGTTGTTGTTTGGATGTTTTTGGGGTTAGTGAGACTTTGTTGAAGGAGTCTGTATCTACTTCAGCTATTGATATTTTGGGATATACATGTCTTAGGAATGATCGTCCATTTTTAAGAGGTGGTGGGGTAGCTCTTTATATTTCTGATAATATTAGGCATAGGGTGGTTCATATTGGTGTTAACTATGGTGTTGTTGAGTGCTTATTTGTTGAATTGTTCCTTAATGATATGAAACTATTGGTGGGGGTTGTATATCTTCCTCATGGTGACTTGGCTTCATTTGAGAACGAAGTTTCTGATTTGCTTGTACGTTATTCTCATATTGTCATCATGGGTGATTTTAATAACAATTTGTTTGATCAAGTTAAATCTTTAAGGGTTAGAGATGTATGTAGTAGGATGGGTGTTTCCCTTGTTCATAACTCAATGCCAACCCACTTCGATATTAACCATAATTCGACTTCTTTAATTGATTATTTTATGGTCTCGTCTACTCAATTGGTTAAATTAGCTAATCAGTTTCAATGTCCAGGTATAACAAGACATGCGCTTATATTCTTATCAATTGAAATAGTACGACCAGTAAGCAGACAGTTTTATGAATTTTATGATTATAATGCGGTTGATATTCGTTTGCTTGAGGCTAGGACAAGGGAATGTGATTTTGATAGGATATATTTGACTAACAATGTAGATGAGCAATTGGGGATACTAAACAACAACTTTCGGTTATTACATACCGTGGTTCCTTTTAAAAGGCAGATTATACGAAATCGTGTGGTTGACTGGATCAATGCTCCTGAAATTAAGTATCATATTTCACTTAGGGATCTGGCGTATAGGGCATATTTGGGTGATAGGACTGATTTGAATTGGAGATTATTCTGTAGGTGTAGAAATAAGGTTAAATCAGTTATTAGAAGATTAAAGAGAAGGGCGCATGGGTCATTATTTGATTGCAAGGACGGTAGGGAATTTTGGTCTATTCTTAGGAGAAATGGAGTTGTAAGTAGTGTTGATGATTTTGTTGATGTTGATCCTGACTATTTAAATGCTGCTTTTTCTTCTAATCAATCTGATGATGGTAATAGAATTGTTGACTTTTCTGATTTTATGCAAGATGGTTTTTCTTTTCGTGCAGTTGACTTGGTTGAAATGTTTGAGGCTTTTAATTTGATTAAGTCGCGAGCTGTTGGTTTTGATGGTATTAGACTTAAGTTTGTTAGACTCTTGATGCCGATTATTGGAGGTTATGTGTTGCATTTGGTTAATACAATTTTGACTACGTCTAGCTTTCCGTTACTATGGAAGGTTGCGAAAGTTATACCTATTGGAAAAAGGGGGAGTGATGATTTTAGGCCGATTTCTATTTTGCCAATTTTGTCAAAAATGGTTGAGCATATTATTAAGATCCAACTTGTCAAGCATATTGATAATAGGCAGTTGTTACATGACTGTCAGTCTGGGTTTAGGTGTAATAGGAGTACTACTTCTTTACTTCTGGGTTTAACGGACAGCATTAGGAGGAATGTTTCTGATGGTGGAGTTTGTGTAGTATTGTCGTTGGATTTAGCTAAGGCCTTCGATAGGGTAAACCATTCGATCTTGGTAAAAAAGCTGCATGATTATTATGGCTTTTCTGTATCGGCTTGTAAGCTTATTTTTTCTTATTTGTCGCATAGAAGACAGTATGTATATAGTGGTGGTCGTGCTTCAGGTTTGCTGTCGGTATATAGTGGTGTCCCACAGGGTTCTGTTCTTGGTCCTCTTCTGTTTATCATGTTTGTTAATGATCTATTTGGGAACATTGCTAATGGAATGTGTACTCCATTTGCATTTGCTGACGATGTGCAGCTGTTGTTTAGGGGTACTGCGGAGTTTTCTGATGTTTTGCAAAACATGATTGAATATACTGTTGGGTTATTGGTTGATTGGATAGGTAATAATGACCTGTCTATTAATGCGAAAAAAACTAAGGCAATGATGTTTGGTAAAAGTGATAGGGTTGATTTTTCTATTACATTAGATGGTCATTTGATTGAGTTTGTTGAGAAAATGGAATGCCTAGGGGTTATTGTTGATAAAAAATTGAATTTTGAAAGCCACGTTAATACTATAGTTTCCAGGGTTAACTTTATTTTGCGTAAGTTGTATAGTTTGGATTTAATGTTGCCTTTTTTTGTTAAAAGGCGGGTTGTTCATAGCCTTATTATGCCATTGTTTCTTTATGCCTTGGAGGTTTACTCGGGAACCTGGGGATATGTTTTGAAAAGAATAAGGCTGGTGTTCAATAGGGTAATGAGATATTTGTTTTCTCTCAGTTTATGTCGGCATGTTTCTTCGTATGTTGTACGATTTCTTGGTTTTTCATTTGAGGATTTAGTTAAATTTAGGACGTTATTGCATTTTTACAAGTCTTATAGGTTACTAACGCCTAAATATTTGGTTGATTTGTTTGAATTTGGTAGATCAAACAGAAATAAGCAGTTGATAATACCAAGATTAACATCAGTTTTGGAGCGTTCATTTTCTGTAAGAGTGGCTCGGTTATATAATAAGTTGCCAGGATTTTTGAGGGTATTTGATGTTTCCCCTGATGTGTTTAAGATTAAGCTCTATCGTGAGTTTTCTGCATTGTAGGGTTAAAGTAAATGCTGTTCCTATCAGATTAATGGATTAATGATATATAGTAGGACTTTTGGTCTCACATTATTATTAGTATCCTTATGTTTTGTAGATTTTTTGGAATTGTTGGGTTTTGCTTTTAATTTTTGTGCAATTTGATTGACCTCTTAATTAAAACTTATTATTAAAATGTTACTTATATTATTTAAAATTTCTTCTATAAATTAGTTTTTGTTGTTATGTACTATGTACTTATTTATTTTTAAATTTTTTTTATATCTTTAAAAGTTTTTTTTACTATTATTAAGTAGAAATTTGTAAGCCGATTATGGCCAATAGGCTAGGCTACTGAAATTTAATAAATAAATAAATAAAAATAAAATAAATAAAAGTACGAAAAAACAGAAGTAAGGAAAACATGTAAAATCAATTAAAATGGATAATCATTTAAAAAAGCAAATTTCGATCTACCAAAGGTTAAAATACAATTTGGTTTAAGGATTGATGTTTGACTATTGACGTCAGCAGTCGTCGATGGCTGCGAGTGTAAAACGGCAAATCCATCTGAGGAGATCGAGTGGTTGCGATCGAAACATTTCATGGAAACCTGCCGGCCGCGGTTCGAGCCCCGGACATGGTCAAGAATTAAAGATTATCAATAACAATTTTAATTAATTTTCATGCTGTAAAATTTCTTTCTTCATAAAAAATAATTTAATAAAAAATTAAATTTGATGAACTTAAGCCTAATTAAAAATATTAAAAATTTGGATTAAAAACCATAAATAGTTCAACAATATAACCACAATACTAATTATTATTTAAACAATAGCTGTGTTCGAGAACACAAAAGTTTTTACTATTTTTTACTGAACTTTACTGCATTTTACGAAATTGCGTTCGAGTACACAAAATCCAGTAAATGAGAACACAAATTGAGAGCGAAAAGTGACAGTTCTTGTCTGAGTATTTACAAATTTTTACTGCAGAAATTTTTTGCAGTAAAATTTAGTAAAACAAAAAAACATATGTTTCAAAAGGTAAACAAACAAAAGTAACAAACAAAATGCTTACAAATTGTGAAAAAATTGTTAAATTAACGAAAAGTTGAAATAAAAATTAAACAAAAACAAAATGTGAATAAATAATAATTAATTAAACTTGTTTGTGAATCATTTGCTGGGCTAAATACCAACATTTGAAACTTTTTTTGTTATGTTAATTTTTTAGAGTTGTAAAAGTGCTAAGTACTTGGGTACTTAAGTAATCAATAGCAAAAAACTATTCATGTTTTTTTGAATAAATTAACCCGCCACAAATTAGTAACATCAAATAAAATAAAATACAAACAAATATGAAAGATTACATAAAATAATTTGTTTGTATTTTCCAAAAATGTTTGTGTTATAAAAAGTATTTAATCGAGTACCGATAAGAAAACGAGTTAAGTAGTCAAAAGTGTTAACATTTTTCAACACTTCAACTATTTGTCATCATTTGCGTTCGCGTACTTTTTTGGACAACAGCTTTTTGTGAGAGCAAATTTTACAATTTTCTCATTTACTGCATTTTACTGTAGAAGTACTCAAACGCACCTAATATTAAAACATATATTGAATATTTAAATAATATAAACTAATAATGAAAAAAAAAATGTATTATGATTTATGTTTTAAGTGTAGTGTAAAGTTTTGAATATTCCCAATTGAAATTAAATTAAGGGATGTTTTACAAATGTTATTAACATTTTATGTTAATAACATGTAAATTCTACATTGGTAAAATTTCAACTCAAAATATTTTCAGATAATTAAAAATAAAACATAATAAAAATAATAACAATATTTTAGGTTAGATTAGGTTCAATGTGCAGCCGTTACGACTACGGCTCACTTGGGTCCTCATGGCGGTCCCTTTGTGATACCCTTAGCCAGTGACAAGAGTCAGTCAGTGTCAACCAGACTATTCCCCAGAGGTTATTAACATTTTATGTTAATAACATGTAAATTCTAATTCTAAAAGAGACCCTAATGTCCAATTCCTCGATGAAAAAACCTCCATCTTGTAACGAAACTTCAGTTCGGAGACTGAGATGGTATTTTTTGGAAACGGGGCTAACGGGGGGTTTGTTATGTTCCCAGTTTAATGTAAAATAAAATTAAATCGCTCTTTAGAGATTTAAAAATTTTTTAGGTAGCATAATTAAAAAATAATTAAATTGACCCATATAGACAGATAGAAATAAAGAGAAAGTATATATGGATTGATGATGTACGTGTAGCGAAAGGTGTAATATGCTACACAGATCCTAGCCCACCCTCCATGCTGATATATATACTGTTTATCAGCCCAAAACAACAAAAAAAAAATAAATATACAAAAATAAAATCACCCTATATGCCCCATGCCTTAACCTCACCTTTCACAATAAAAAAAACCATTCAAAATTTCATGTTTAATATGATTAACTAAAATAAACAGAAATTTATTTAACAATCAAAAAAAAGTAAATAAATTGAATTTATCTTTTAGTGACAAAAATTAAAAGTAAAAATTGGTCACCTATTTTTTTTGAAACACAAGAAAGAATAAAGATAATTTAGGGAATGTAACCCTTGATTAATTAATACAATAATAATAAAAAAAAAAAAAAATTAAATAATGGAATCTCTATCTATTTATATATATGCACATATGTAAGTTATTGGACATTTTCACATGCGTAAAATAAGAAAAAATGAATAAACTAGTGTGTGAAGTATATCATTTATGGCAGAGTCAATGCAAAATAAATAATTAAACTTACTTTTTACTGTCCCACGCTGTCAGCAGGCGCCCGTTGACTGGTATGCAAGACGTTTACGCAGACTCAATTAATATAATTTTAACTATAAATTTTAAATTTACGAAGATTTAAGTTGCATATGCGTGGATGCTGTTAACAAAGCGATATCTATTCCCCTCAATAACAGAATCCACACATTTCTTCTGTGTTAGTTATGGATACGTTATAAGGTTTTATGTCAAGGTATGATTACATAGCGTCTTTACCTGACAATTTTTTGTCATACCAAACGTCAAACTTCATATTAAAAAAACGCTGACAAAAATTGACGCTATGTTATGTATGTGAAATGTCTATAGGTGTATTAATTTTAGAAAACCCGCGAATGACTTATAAAAAGGTGACCATCGAAATGAAATGATTTAAAATTTAATTAAGAAAAGTTTATCAAATTAATGAAAAGTTTAAAAGTAAAGAAAAATAATTTGGTTCAGCTATTACACCCAAATAGTTAAGAGTATTTAGTTATTTCCGATTCTTTCCCGTATCCTAATTTTTCCCTCTTCCAGAATGTAATGATAATTTAGCGTATTGTAAAATCAACACTTCATAAACACAAAATAATTATTTTAAAACATATATTTAAATCACTTCCGCCGAAATTTAAACCAAATTATTCACCAATTTTAAAACACTTTTTCTGGCCACCTTATAATTTAAAAGGAAACAAAATGAACAGGTTTTTTAACGAGTGCTGTTCCTGAATACTGGCCTTTCGCCCAATTAAAACAGATATGGCCACACTATTTGATGCAAGTTGGATGTTTTATATATTTTGCAACTATCTACTTTCTGTGTTTTATCCCTTTTTCCTTGTGGAAAACTTCAACTTCCAATTTTTCAGACACAGGAAATAAATAGTAAAAGCTTAAGCCTTGTGAAATTGTCAATATCCTGAGATAGACGTAAAATAATGTCCTTTAAAAAAAAACCATATAAATAACACATTTCAAGTTCTTCTTACCAGAGTTTAAAGCTCGGAAAACAAACCCCTTTTCAAACGTAAATAATAACCCACAGTATTGACCTTCCTTTCGTATATACTTTCTATCCTCTTTCCTTCTCAAATTTATTTTTTCCTTTTAAAATTGAAATTCAAAAACCCGTCAGAGCTCAATAACAATTTTTGAAATATTAGGAAAATTTTTTCAATAAACTTCAGTCTAAATAAAACAATGCTAACTAAATTGATAAAAACTATGTTTCGAAACAAAATTAAAAACATTAACAAAAGTATACATTTCAACACAACCAACAAACAAAATTTTAAAATCTTACAATTGACACTACCTAGTAAGTCGCTATCACAACCTACTCTATGCCCATTTTGGAACCATCAGTATAGACCCTTAGGGCCGGTTCCAGAGATCGCGTGTTATCGAGCAGCTCATCATCATTACCATGATGAACTGAAAATAAAGCACAAAAAAAGGGTTCCGAAGTACAATAGTCCATCCCCGCCAGGTCATATGATGCATGACCCTGGCATGACCATAGGCCCACCGCCCCCAGTCTAATAACGGAAGTCAGGGCCTGTTGTTCGGCCATGATGTCCACCGGCAGCCAGTTCAGCATAGTAAGCAGCGCCTTCGTCGGTGTCGAGCGGAGTGGTCCCGTGATCATCAGCGCAACCACCCTATCTACTTTCTCAAGCATCCTACAGTACCGTCCCCTGCCCATGGCAGGCCACCACACTATGACCCCATAGAAGAGGATCGGTTTTACCACCACCTCAAAGATCCATTCAACGCCCCTGGGGCCAAGGCCCCAGTTTCTGCCCACAGATCTCTTGCAGGTGTATAAGGCCACAATAGCCCTATTAACCCTTGAACGAACGTTGAGTTCCCAGGATAGCTTACTATCGATAATTACGCCCAAAAATTTGGCACTGTTCGGAAGCATAAGTTAACAGTCTTGTACCTCCTGGTAAAGAGTACCAACTCAGTTTTCCGTGGATTGACACCAAGTCCAGAGCAGATGCTCCAAGAGCTTAGAATCTGTAATGCAGATTCCATACAACGGGACAACGTGTCCAGTGTTTACCCATGACCGCCACCGCCACGTCATCCGCGCAAGCGACGGTTTTTATCATCGTCAAGTTCCATAGTATAGGGGACAGAACCCCACCTTGCGGGGTGCCCCTGTGTACAAATCTGCAAACATTGGTAGCACCCATCGTGGATTCAATGATCCTACTGTCGAGTAGGTCACCAATAAATCTACAAATTACATCGTTAACAACCAACTCCCTCATTGACTCCAAGATGGAGTTGGATTTGACATTATTGAAAGCTCCCTCGATGTCCAGAAAGGCCAAAAGCGAGTATTCCCGAAGTTCAAGGGATTTCTCAATGTAGCCGACCAGTTAGTGAAGCGCAATGTCTAGGAATAGACATCCTCAGATGAATAACAATGACCCTCTCAAGGGTCTTGAGAAGAAGGACGACAGGCTAATTGGCCTGTAGTCCTTAGGCTTGGTGTGGGATGTTTTCCTCCTTTTGAAATAAAAACAACCCTACATCTAGTCCATCGAGTGGGAACGTACGAGAGTCTAATACATTCCGTGTAAATAGCGTACAGCCAAGGAATTACAAGGTCCTCATTCTTTTGAAGGTCGGCCGGAAAATACCGTCCGTCGCCAAAATGAGCCTAACATAGCACAGAGAAATGGGCACGAGTCCAGGCTCTGATAAGCAATTGATCTCCATGGTGTTGAAAGGGAATTGCCAGGAAAGTGTGTGTCAATTAACACCTTCAGCGTCTCCTGACTATTCGTAGTTCAGCTACCATCAGCTTTCTTAATGTAGCTAGGGACAGCCGAGCAAGGAGCCATTATTTTGCGCAGCCGGTTTGTCCCCGAGGAGCCTTCCACGCCGCCGCAGAAGTTTCTCCAGGCACTCCGTTTCGCCGATCTAACCAAATTCTTAAACCTATTCAATGCCAACTTATATTCCGCCCAGTTTCTCAGACGTTTAGCCATGTTGAATAACCTGCGACAGTCCCTGCGAGACTGTGCAACCTCAGGGCTCCACCATGGTGGCTTGCCCCCTCCTTCCTAACTACTGGCATGCAGGCCAGTGCCGTTGCTTGACGCAGTGCCTCGGATAGGAATTCCACTGCCATTTCAGTCTCCCACTTCGTTCTTCTCCTATTCACAAAAGTACACATCCCAAGGGGCGTGAACCTAATTGAAACTCAACATATCTGTGGTAAGGAGCAGTCATTTGAGACCGCCCAGTTACTTATTAAGTCGGAGTGTTCCGAGCTGACTAATGTCACATCGAGAACTTCCTGCCTATTAGCGTACGTTCCGCGCCTATGTTTGCAATTTCTAAATTACCGTTACAGATCAAAGAAAATAGCGACTCACCTCTAGTGTTGGTGTTGGAGCTGCCCCACGTCATGTGGTGCGCATAAGCGTCAGCACAGTTAACCACCGGTGTACCCATGGAGCCAGCTTTAGCCACTAAGCCACGGACGAGCCTATTGGGTGGCTCATCATCATGGTCGTGCGCCATATAGCCCGAGACGATCCAGAACGACCTGTCACTCATCTCTAGGGCCGCTGAAGTTGTGTCTTCATCACTGAAATCAGAAAGAATGAAGATATCCAACGTATTTTTAGCCAAAATGCAAGATCTAATTTTACCTGCTCCTTTGGCATATAGGAGCTTATAGCCTTGGTTGCTTCTTCCTCCGAACGCTGCTGTTAAGGCATTGCCTTCACAGGGGCAGGAGGTGAAACGCTCTGAAGCCCAGTAGTAAGGGCCTTAGCCCATGCCATTGAATCTTTCTGTTCAGCGGAAAGCTCATTGGCCTCTTTGGAGCCGAATAGCTCAATAACACGTAAGGCAGCACGCCTTGTTAGATGCTCTCTCGGAAAGGTTTTTATGCCGAGGTGTCTTTTTAGTGACGCCGGGGTTGGCGGGGGGAGGTACAGAAGTGGGACAGGATGTACTCATCTCTGTCCATCTTTGCACAATAGGCATATGGGAGGCTGCTTTGTTGGACGACTTTGACATTTCCAGCTTGGTAGCACCCGAAGCATGGGATTTATCCGTTTTGGCGGAAAGGGCTTTTGCGGCCTTTGATGTACTTGTCCCTAATGACAGCGGTACATCGCCGCTATTGGGTGTCGAGGCTGATACAGCCACCGACGGGATTGTATTCGTCTCGTAGTCCTTATCATTAGTCCTGTTCCGTGCCATTGTTTGTCGCGTCATATGCCCCGATAACGTGGTAAGGGCGTAGTCTATTTGCTGAGGTGCCCAGTTATCAGCAAAGCTTCGTGATAACACAGTGGGTAACCCCTGACTGCAAACCAACCGATAGGCACGGGTCGCATAACACCTCGGATTAGGGGATGGATAACCTTTTGTTGCTAAGGCCTTTAAGTTCACTGCCTTCACCTCGGGCAGAACTCACCAAATTTTATTCAACGATGACAGCAGACTTCAAAAAAAAAAACCAATGAGCATACTTACATAATAATTCAAAGTCACCTCTAAGATTATTAATTGTAAGAATATTCACACGGTAAATAAACTCATCAACGGTTATATTATTGTCACGACCGGTAAATTAATTTTCCAATTCCTTATAATATTCAAAACCTTGTCTGCCGAAAATGGCCCACGATCTGGACTGTTATTGTTTCCAGTCGATCTAGATGATATATTTGGAAAATCTGCCATTGTTCGAGGTTGAGTTGCAGGTTGTCGAATATTCAAACCTTGAAATGCAGATCTCATTTCATTTGAAATGCAGATCTCATTTCATTTGAAATGAAACCCATCATTTCATTACGAATTGATTCCATACTGTCATTTATTATTTGTCTTGTCCGAGAGTCATTGTCAAATCTTGTACTATTATTATTCTGAGTAGGTGTCCTTCCCTTCTGTCTCGTTGAAGGTCCTCGCACACCCTGGCCTACATCTACAGTAAAACTAACATTAGCTGGTTGTTCCAGCTCTAACAAGTTCTCGCGACTTCTAGTCAAAGGCATTTTAAAGTACTCGTATGAGTTAAAGTTTTATAACTAATACAGTGCACTCGCGATACTATGAACACCCTTATATATGAACACCCCAAAATATAAACACTTATTTCCTTCCATTGACTACTCTAAAATATGAACTTGTGCAAAAGCTTTAAAATATGAACAACCTATAGTTGTATTTTTCACGTTTTTATCTACCTACACAGTGTTAAAATCAAAAATAGTTGTATTTTTCACGTTTTTTATCTACCTACACAGTGTTAAAATCAAAATCAATTTTGATTCAACTGCATTCTAACTTGGGGATTTCCCTAGCTATCGCTTTTAAATTATCTTCAGTTGGTAATCAAAATGTTTCACATACATACACTTTTCAGTTAGTTCTCACATTAACATGGAATTCTTTATACATTTTTAAATATAATTTTAACATGAAAAGTTCTTATATATGAATTAAAAAAAGCATACGTTTTGAACTTTAAAAAGCAAACTCAGAAATTGTAGAACATTTAGGAAAAGGCATTATTAATTTAGCAAATAAATTCGTTTTTTTTTTGAAATGTTCTAACAATACGTTTATTTGACTTGGAAAAAGAAAAATGTGCGGTCTTCCGAATACCCAAAAAATGGAAACTGCATGCACCGATGGTTTTTGACAATGACATACAAAAAGATCACTGTTAGCGGACACTGCAAATACATGGGGATCTTAAAGAGAGCGGGACGTCACAGACTTTGTCGCATAACTTTAAGTTTGTTTATTTTTTTTTAAATCATTAGTTTCTTAAATCCAATAAACAATAAATAAAAAACTTTACCATTAGAAACTTTTATTTTTATGGAAAAAAACATTTTTGAAGGGAAATTAGATGCCATTTGCAAATATGAACAATCTTGCAAAAGTAAACTGGCTTTGTTTTAATTAGTTCATATTATCGCGAGTGCACTGTAAAATCTTCCACTACTAAGTCAAACAAAAGTTAGGTAGTATAAAAAAAAATGTAATAAAAAAATAAGTACTAAATTTCAGACATAAGTATACAAAAACAAAAGAAATGATGATGGTGTTATAAAATTACAAATGAGTATAACAGTCATTTAGAATGCCAATACAAAAACCTCCAAATGAAATTTCAAAACAATGCAAAAAAATAAATAGTGGAATTATATAATATAGTAGGTAAGTATTTGAATTTTTCAAATGCATAAATCCTATTCGTAATCATCAACATATTAACAAAATTTAGAGAGAGAAGAGCCAACAAAATAAAAGTTTGCGTATGATTTTGTGAGTAGGGTCTCGAAATGTCCAAGATCTAAAATCTCAAACAAAATAACGTATTCAAAAATAAAAATAAACATACGCTACAGATCAAATAATAGTTTGAAATCTGAAAATCCATAATGTTTAAAGAAATTACAAAACTAAACAAAACAAAAAAAAATAGTTAACAGTAATAATATATAAATACGTTTTTTATTTTTATCAGAAGCTTAATGTTTAACTTGAAAATACATATGTCAAGCGGACAGGTATTATGCTGTTGGGCGCCATTCAATTTATGTAACGGTCCATACTGCACTCGGCCCAATCTCATAGGAGACCATCGCTACCTATTCTTCCGACCGTGCTCAGGCAATGGGGTGGTGTTCTTGTCTCCCTTGAGACTGGTTAAAAACCGTTAAAAAAACTAAATTTAAAAGTTAGCTAAAGGCGCCCGTACACGACATGTTTTTGTCATCTGACATGTCAAATTTCCCACTGCAAAATACATACATGTCGTGTGTTACCTTTTTAACTTTGCTTCTGTAAAAGTCAGACCCAAAGTCATCTGACAAAATTTCAATTAGAGCGTGCTCTATTTTTTTCTGACAAACCATCTGACATCAGAAAGCTATGCCGGGAAGAAACCGGCAGCGGCGTCCACTATTGACGGAATCATTAGCCGGCTGAAGTTAATTTTTTACAATACCGAGATATGTTTGATCATCTTACCATTGAATAGAATTTATGTGAATATATATGGGGGATTTCATGTCAAGTGACCCAATTTTGAAATCGATGTCTTCCGATTTGGATGAAATTTGCACCAAGGTTAGTCCAATTGGATAGTAGTTTAGACACAAATTTTCAACAAGATCGGTCTAAAAGTTTCTGAGTTAGTGGGGGTCAAAATTTGACATTTTGGCCATATAGGTGTTCTTTCTTATCCATGTAACTTATTACCTATTGGTGTTAGCAAAATTTGTCCCAAGTAGCTTCGATAGCTATTTGATCCATCTTTTGAAAAAAATTTTTTTTGTTTTTTTAAAAAATTTTTTTTATTTTTTTTTTTAAATTTAAAACTTTTTTTTATTTTTTTTTTTAGCGGGTATGTTTTTTTTTTTTTTTTTTTTGTTCAAAAGAAAGCTTATGTCTTTTCCTTTCAGGTAGTTTTGGTCCCTTTTTGGGATGCGAGCGGCTTATGTATAAAAAAAAATAATTTCTAACTCTAGACAAGGGTTTTTCAATTTTTAGCATATGCAGTGTTCTTTCTCATCCATTTAACTTATTACCTATTAGTGTTAGCAGAATTTGTCCCAAGTATCTTCGATAGCTATTTGATCAATATTCTGAAAAATTTTTTTTTTGTTTTTTTAAAACTTTTTTTTTTTAATTATAAATTTTTTTTTTAAATGCAAAATTTTTTTTTTATATTTTTTTTTTATCCGGAATGTTTTTTTTTTTTTTTTTTTTTGTTCAAAAGAAAGCTTATGTCTTTTCCTTTAAGGTAGTTTTGGTCGCTTTTTGGGATGCGAGTGGCTTATGTATAAAAAAAATTATTTCTAACTCTAGACGAGGGATTTTAAATTTTTAGCATATGCACTATTTTGAATTTTTTCCTATTTGTGTTTAAGTGTTTCTAAAGCCTTAAAAATAAAACGTTTGCAAAGAAACTAGACAAATTAACCTTTCCGACGGTATGTTACAAACCCAATTACTATTTTATACCTTCGATACTATAATGCCCACAATATGTTAATCCCAGGAATAAAATCACTTTTTTTCTGTAGAAATGTTGACAAATAATTCTTTTTTTAATTTTTCCTACATAAATTTTATTAAATTATTTATCTTTATCTTTTTATTATTATTATTAGAAATTATTATTATTATAATTAAATATTAGTTTAATTATTATTACAAATTAATAAAAAGAATTTAATTTGTCAACATTTCTACAGAAAAAAAGTGATTTTATTCCTGGGATTAACATATTGTGGGCATTATAGTATCGAAGGTATAAAATGGTAATTGGGTTTGTAACATACCGTCGGAAAGGTTAATTTGTCTAGTTTCTTTGCAAACGTTTTATTTTTAAGGCTTTAGAAACACTTAAACACAAATAGGAAAAAATTCAAAATAGTGCATATGCTAAAAATTTAAAATCCCTCGTCTAGAGTTAGAAATAATTTTTTTTATACATAAGCCACTCGCATCCCAAAAAGCGACCAAAACTACCTTAAAGGGTAAGACATAAGCTTTCTTTTGAACAAAAAAAAAAAAAAAAAAAACATTCCTGATAAAAAAAATATAAAAAAAAAAAATTTTACATTTAAAAAAAAAATTTTAAATTTAAAAAAAAAAGTTTTAAAAAAACAAAAAAAAAATTTCAGAATATTGATCAAATAGCTATCGAAGCTACTTGGGACAAATTCTGCTAACACTAATAGGTAATAAGTTAAATGGATGAGAAAGAACACTACATATGCTAAAAATTGAAAAACCCTTGTCTAGAGTTAGAAATTATTTTTTTTTATACATAAGCCACTCGCATCCCAAAAAGCGACCAAAACTACCTTAAAGGAAAAGACATAAGCTTTCTTTTGAACAAAAAAAAAAAAAAAAAAAAACATTCCGGATAAAAAAAAATATAAAAAAAAAATTTTGCATTTAAAAAAAAAATTTATAATTAAAAAAAAAAAGTTTTAAAAAAACAAAAAAAAAATTTTTCAGAATATTGATCAAATAGCTATCGAAGATACTTGGGACAAATTCTGCTAACACTAATAGGTAATAAGTTAAATGGATGAGAAAGAACACTGCATATGCTAAAAATTGAAAAACCCTTGTCTAGAGTTAGAAATTATTTTTTTTTATACATAAGCCGCTCGCATCCCAAAAAGGGACCAAAACTACCTGAAAGGAAAAGACATAAGCTTTCTTTTGAACAAAAAAAAAAAAAAAAAAAACATACCCGCTAAAAAAAAAAATAAAAAAAAGTTTTAAATTTAAAAAAAAAAATAAAAAAAATTTTTTAAAAAAACAAAAAAAATTTTTTTCAAAAGATGGATCAAATAGCTATCGAAGCTACTTGGGACAAATTTTGCTAACACCAATAGGTAATAAGTTACATGGATAAGAAAGAACACCTGTATGGCCAAAATGTCAAATTTTGACCCCCACTAACTCAGAAACTTTTAGACCGATCTTGTTGAAAATTTGTGTCTAAACTACTATCCAATAGGACTAACCTTGGTGCAAATTTCATCCAAATCGGAAGACATCGATTTCAAAATTGGGTCACTTGACATGAAATCCCCCATATATAAAAACCGTTTTATTATAAAATCCTAATTTGGTATCTTTGAATTAAAAGAAAAAAATGTTAAGATGTCTGAACTATTTTACGGCGCAAATAAAACATTTCATGGCGGCAGCAAACTATTTTGAAACCGAGCACTACTTTGGTTTCTGCAATAACAATGCGAAAAAAACAGAGACAATGTCAGAAGCAAATTACATGTACGTTTGTGACCGAATATTATAAAGCTTATGTAAAACAGCGATTTTGACAGGCATGCACAATTACATGTGACTTAAAAATTTGACATGTCAGATGACAAAAACATGTCGTCTATATGCTCCTTAAAAGTAACCAATGTTAACTGTGGGAAAATAAAAATTAAAAAGATAGAAAAGAAAAGTAGCCCGGTCTGAATTTAGTACAAGGAAGAAGATGGTGAAACTTCCTTATGGTCTTAACCCTCCCTGCCATGCTATCGTACCACTCAATCTTTAGATAGCCCTAACACTACTCTAACTAATTGTTGATTAACCTTGCATTGAATTAGAAAAAAAAATTAAGTTTAACGCCATTTTAATCAACGCGCAAAATAAAAATATTTATTTAAACAATATTTAAACATATTTTGAATATTTTAATAATATAAACTAATAATGAACAAAAAAATGTTTTATGATTTATGTTTGTAGTGTAGTGTAAAATTTTGAATATTCCCAATTGAAATTAAATTAAGGGATGTTTTACAAATGTTATTACCATTTTATGTTAACATGTAAATTCTACATTGGTAAAATTTCAACTCAAAATATTTTCAGATAATTAAAAAGAAAAACATAATAAAAATAATAACAATATTTTAGAACTCACCAAATTTTATTCAACGATGACAGCAGGCCTGATGTGGTGTTGAATTTATTTGTTTTCGTAGATTTTGAATTATTTTAAATTATCTTACTAACAATTTAGATTATATATTCAAAATTTTGTTAATTGTTTATGTTAACTGTATGTTAGTGAATGTCAATGTGTAATATTATAGGTATACGTGTAAGTGTGGTAAAACATGTATTTGAAAAAAAGAAATATTTTTATCCAGTATTTTACGTAAAATTAAAAAAAGATTAGAAAAAAACGTCAATTAAAGAAAAACTGGATTTTTAATCAGATCATTAGAAAATTAATTGATATAAGTTAGATTAAGGGTGTGTGTGAAACGGTAGCAAAGTTCTATGGTGAAATGAAATTTGTTTGTGGTAGAAAATTTTCATATTTATGCTGTGTGAAATTGTAACATTTTTGACAACGTAAAATTTTGACATAAAGAAAAAAACAATTACTGGTAGTTTTTTGAAAATGAATAAATTAATCAAGTTTTTACCAATAACCATTTCAATTCTGTTGGAAATGAGATCGTCCCAACTATTTGATGAATTCGTTCTGATATATTAACAATTTTTACAAAAAGTGTGGGCAAAAAAGCTTATACATATGTAAATACTTGTATGTTATATAATTCTTTTTAATTTTTTTGCCGCTGGTCCTGCTTCCATATTATTTTTTATTTTGTTTAAATAAATTTGATGAAAAAAAATAATTTTGTGGTTGTCAAAAATTTCTACACTAATGTCAAAATTTATACTAGCCCCCAGGGCTAGTGAAATTTTATTCACCTCAATAGTGTCAAAATTTTACTTCCATGAGTACTTTGCTACCGTTTCACACACACCCTAAGGTGGGGAAAAAATTGATTGATAAAAAAACATTTACGTTAAAGTTAAGTTTAAGAAAAGGAAAAATTAAGTTTAATTAAACTAAAATTGAATTTAAGATAAGAAAAATTAAGTTAAATTAAGATGATAAGTTAAGCAAAGAAAAATTAAGTCAAGATTTAGTTAGATTTAAGAAAACTTAATATAAGCTCGAGTTAGGCTTAAGTATTACTTAGTTTAAGAATCAGCAGGGTTAATATATCAGGCAAAAATTTAAATTCGTAAGAGTATGATCAGGTACTAGGCGGAAAATTGATAAATTCGATATAGGATCTTTCCGGATGTTAATGTATTTGCCGGTCACAAATAGAGTTAAATGATTTAAGTTTTATTCGGTTATTAAAGATGTTGACTTTAATTCAATAAGCAATAATTCCCGACTTAATTAGGACTGCAAAATTTTGTTTGCTCAATTTGAATTTCGGGAGATTTTCCCTTATATAATACTATGAAAATTAATCACAAATAAACAAAAAATCTCATTAAACTTACCATAAATTGTTTATCTTTTTAAATAAAATTATCGTGTTCTAATTTTTTTATTTTCTATAATTAATTTTCTCTTTAAAAAGTCCGGTACTTATAAAGGCCGTTACACACTATCCCACAAAGTCTTACGTATTTTTTTAAAATGCTTACCTGATCTTATTATTCTTTAAACATTTTTAAAAAACAATAACCATGGTTGATAGTGTATAACGGCCTTAAGTAGCCGTTTTCGTTTTCAAAACTTTTATTTAAATAAATTTATTTCAAATTAAAATTTTTGAAAAACAAAATGTTCAATGTTTGTTTATTCTATTTGAAAATTATATTATTATTTATAGCCTAGCGAACATTCCTATCCAAACATTGCCCTCACAACCTATCGAACAAAAAATGCCGATCCAGCTAGTTATGGAATTTTAACCCCCTTCCTGTGAAATTACCCACTGTGTGGCGGCTAGGTAAAATGAGGGACCGATATGAGTAATTTTCAACTTATTTTTTTTTAATTAAATGCGGTTAAAATTACATAAAATCACACAAATATTGGCAGACATTGAATCCAACAACCTTGCCAATATATAGTACAAATTCTAAACCGACAGTACATTGAAGCCGAGCTGATCCATCCATAACATTGTTTTCGCCACTTACGAATCCAAGCAATTTTAGGTGGACTAAAGTAGAAATTTGTGACAGGAGATTGCATGTGAGTCCGACCTTTTCATCAATTATAGCATAGAAAATTGCTAACAAACGGTCAATGCTAAACGATTTAGGACCCAAAGATGTAGACATTTTCTCCACCACCTTAAATAATACAATTTATTAATGGAATTTTAATTGTGTTTATTTTCACATTAAATTACCTTCGCTTTTCTGTTAACAGTTTGCATACGTTTTCGTTGCTTGCCATGATGCTTTACAAATAAACGTTTATCTTCTTTGGCAGAGTTATGACTAGCTAAGAAAGCAGCAATTAATAAATATTTACCATAAAATGGTAGCTCTAGAGATTGAACCATTTTCCGTACACTGTGGTTTGAATATTTGCCATCAGGAACAATTGTTGAATTCTATAAGAAAAACAAAACAAAATTTTCGTACTTTCTAGTGAACACATTCTTAACTTTAATGTGCTTTGGCGAACATTTAAGCAAAACTACAGCAAATATAGAATTTCTAAGCCATTTTATCGATTTGGCTTAAACAAAATAGCTTGTATCTGATGCTATTTTAATATTGTCCTTTAAGACACTCCATTATAGCACACGGAAATTTTTTTTGGTGTCAAAGTCTTCAAGCCCTAGTCCTTAGATACAAGCTTCAACGAAAACAGGATAAGTAGTTAAGAGTATCGTTTCATAGTAATAACTAGTTGGGGGTGCGGCGAATAATCAAATATAACTGTTGCAAATGCGAATACTTAAATATGTTCAAAATCCATAAGCAAATAAATTTTTATATGAGTTTAATTAATACAAATATATACATATAAAAAAGAAGAAGAACAAATCTTGATAAAAGCACTACAAAACAGTATTAAATAAATTGAAATATTCAGGTATGTTCTAGAATCCAAATCCACTCAAAAGTGTATTACTTCAGCATTTTTGGTGTTCTACATTTCACATCCTCATGTTTTTATTCGTTTAAATTAGAGTAGTATGTGGTTGGTGAAAGTAAAACGAATCGACTTTAATTCTAATGTGAATAAATTTTTTTACAAAAAAAGATTTCGTTTTTTAGTTTAAAAGGTTCTTTATCCAATTTTATCAAAAATATATCGTTACCTAAAACGCAAAAGGCCCTAACTAATCCAAAATTTAAAATCGACTTTTTCATTGATTTTGATGTAACTATAGCTCATTTTTTAACGCTTTTATGTTATTTTTCGACAATTTGTTTTTTTTTTGAATCGATTTAGAGATCTTTAATTAGTTTTTGGGTTTTAGCCATGTTCGCGATTTGTTCCTGTAAGTTTTCTGATTATTTACAGCTTCAACGATTAATAATAAAAAGTAGACTTTGCCATCATGCCGCTGTTAACAAATTTTTTCGAACTTCCGCTAATTTATTTAATTTTTACCGAATTTTTGACATTCCTTATAGTTTTAGGGACTTTTAATTCAACTTTAAGTGCAATATTTTCAGGAGTTAAGGCGCCAATAGAAAAACTACAACAAATTAATGTTGTTTACGAAGTAAAGTGTAACGGAAGGAACGATCAGAATTGTGACTTAATTTATATAGGAACAACAAAACGCTCACTCGAAAAGAGAATGGGAGAGCATCAAAATGACATATTAAAGCAGAGAGAAACAAATGCATTATCACAACACATGATTTCAAAATCTCACTCCTTTGAAACAGAACAAGTGAGTGTTGGATTTTGAACGAGGGGAGAGAAAGAGATTCACAATAGAAAGCTTGAGAATACAACAAAACATAATGAAAATAATGAACCACAATGAAGATATTGACAACATTAGCGCTAGTTATAGAACCGCAATATAATAAAATCTGTGATAATAATTTTAAGTTGTGCTCTTCTGTTTTTTGTTAAATGTTTTTGTGCAATTTAATTTTATTAAAAATCTGATGTTTTTAATGTAAAATAATATATAATTTTTGTAAGTTGTGTTTGCTTGTTGTGAAGAATATTTTGTATTAATCAGGGTTGTCATAGAAACCAATCTTATCGGTATTGGATTTGAAACCGACAAAAAAAAAATACGTTGGTGTCATGAAATCCAATGTTATCGGTTTTGTGTTCGAACTAAAATTAGTGTCGGTTTTAGGTGTCACAGAAACCAATGTTATCGGTTTTTTATTGAAAATAAACCAAGCAGCTTACAGCTCTTGTTTTCTTATTGGAAATAAACAAAGTAGCTAAAATCTCAAATTTTTATTTAATTTTTTTTCAACATTTAGATTTTTTGTAAAAAATGTAAGTTAATAAAGTTGATTAATTGTTAAAAAAAAAGTTTTTAATTTCATGTTTTAATTCTCAATAGGGGAAAACATAAAAATAGCACACAAAACACTATTTTAATCGAGTTTATGGAATAGTATCCGGACCTTGCAAGAGGATTCACAAAACGCGATAAGCCAACAGTAGAATTCCTTTGGCAACAGTTGGTTGAGTCGTTTAACAGCGCAGGTCCACCGCAAAAAGATATTAACGGATGGAAAAAGGTAAGCAAAATGTAAGAGGTATGTCATATTATATTACTGGACTGTGTTTTTATTTTATACAGGCTTGGACTGAATGGAAAAGCGACGCGAAGAGAAAGCTGGCGCAGAATAAAGCCGAGTCCAGAGCAACTGGTGGCGGACCGTTTTCTAAGTTTCAGCTTTCTAGCAATGAAGAAGCAATTATCTGTGTATGTGGAATTGCTCAGGCGGTGGAAGGTGTTGCTGGTATTGCGGTTGGATTGCCTGAAAATTTAGTTACTGAGAGCGAGGAAGAAATGGCCTCAACTTCTACAAAACGTCCACTGTCTCCCCTTTTAATTAGCAGTACACCTAAAAGGCTCAAAACCGAAACCCCTGGCGAGCGATTAAAAAAGTTTCTGGACGAACACAGTGAAAGAAAGGTAGAGATAAATGAAAAGTTAAATGAGCTATTGAAAACAGAAAAAGAAAATGCAAGTAGCTTGCGGCGTATGTATAGGACAATCGAAACGGGACAAAAATCAATAGCGAATGCAGTTACAGAACTGAAAGAAGAATTTGTGCGAGTCAACAAGGGAATTTTGCAAGCGATGTATGAAGAAAATGAGCTAAAAAAGAAGCAGTTAGACCTGGAGATAATGAAATTTGAATACGAAAAGAAAAAGTGAAATATTTTTAAACATTGTACCTTTAGATATTAAGTTTTTTAGTTTCAAACATACTCACGTACCTTTATTTATATGATATAAGAATTTAAAAGACTGAATTTTTTATTATTTTTTTTTTTTTTGTTATTGTTTTATGAAATAAAAATTTTATTTTACTTTTGTTTTAAATTTCAGTTTTGTAGATAAATATTTTGTTACAAGGTATAGCCTATTTCATCTCTTATCCTTTGACCTTCACTTTGAAGAGACGAATTTAATGTTAGTGTTGCATTATCTTCATTATCATGGTGTGTCAAAGTTATGTTTTCCTCATTGCTTTGTACTTTGTAGCTTCTGCATATGTTGTGAAGTGCACAGCAGGAGTTAATTATTTTTACAACTTTTTCTGGGTGATAATGTAGTGTGCTCATTAAGCAGCGAAACCGGCTTTTCAAAGCTCCTATAGTTCGTTCCACAATATTACGAGCTGATGAGTGAGCTATATTGAATTTATATTCTTTTGAGTTGCAGCGTGGATCCCTGTATGGTGTCAACAAAAAAGGTTCAATGCCATATCCACAATCTCCAAGTAATTTTGACGTCCGTTCTCCTGACTCATACATCGTAAGGAAATGATTTCTGGCGATACTTATGTTCCATATGAATGCGTCATGGCTTGAGCCGGGATACCGTGCATCTACCGCTCGAATTTTCATTTCATGGTCGCAAATCTAAACATTAATGCATAGTATGTACATAAAAATTAGTTTCGTAGTTAATGCTTATAAATATTATAAAACTGTGTTGGTACAATACTTACAATCATGGCATTCATACTGAAATATCCTTTTCTATTAAAGTATAAATGCTCATTACAGGTAGGCTTTATAAGCTTGATGTGTGTCCCGTCGATGCAGCCAATAATCGAAGGAATTTTATATTTATTAAAGAAATAGTCTCTTGATCTTTGCTTTTCGTTAGAACTCATTTCAAGTTGCACCCACTGTGGACAAATAAAGCGCTCTATAACATTGAGTACATCATCAAGAATAGTTGAAACTGTACTTCTACCTAGACATATGCTAGAATCGTTCCCAACAGCTCTTTGATAGGAACCTTCAGCTAAGAATCGTAACGAAGCTGCAAGTTGCAGCAACGGCGGGATCTTAGAACGTGAGAGGTGTTCGTTTATTACGTCTAGTACCATGCAGAAAGCGTCTTTGTTTAAACGGTAATAACCTATGAATCTGCAAAGCAAATTTAAATATGAACACAAATACATTGTATATACGTGAAGGCCATAAGCACCACGACCCAGAGGATCTTTTGTGCAGTACACAAATACATAATAACAAATGAACTTACGCTGTCTCCGGCAGTTCAAGCGGGTTGCT
The DNA here is from genome assembly GCA_963931875.1 of Pollenia griseotomentosa. Taxonomy (NCBI): domain Eukaryota; kingdom Metazoa; phylum Arthropoda; class Insecta; order Diptera; family Polleniidae; genus Pollenia; species Pollenia griseotomentosa. The sequence goes on along the minus strand of OZ007561.1, from coordinate 141,144,140 downwards.
GCAATCTCGCAACAGTCTTCTTCTCACCTTTTCTGCGCGCTCTTCCTCCAACAGCAAATATGTAACAACAGCAGCGGTCATTTTTTTAATAGTTTAAACAGGAATTTTTTATATTTTTAATAAATTTGTTTTATATTTTCACAAAACAAAATTTCACAAATGCAACAATAAATACAAATAAAACGATAGATTTTACTTCATGTATGTACATATGTATATTTATTGTATTACCACTTCTTATTTTCTTTTTCATAATTTGCTTTTTATTAAAAACACAAGATTTTACAATATTTTCGCGCAAATACTATAATTAACAAAAATTTCCAACCAAAAATGGCATCAAAAGCTGTAAACAAATGTGTCAAAACAAAAAACAGCTGATTCGAATATCGGTTTTATTTGCATACGAAAATAACAAAACCGACTTGTTTTCATGACACCAAATGAAACCAATATTGGTTTGCAAAACCGACAATAAGCAAAACCGACTTGGATTCTATGACACCCCTGAATATTGTCCTTTTATTCAGGGTTTAAAAATACTAATGAAGGGTTATCCATTTTGCCGGTTTCAAAAGTAAACGTAAATAAAACACATATAAAATATTTTTTTTTCATGATTTCTTTTTTATTATAAAGTTTGAACGTTGACACTATTTCATTTAAATGACCACCACGCGAAGTGTTGCAAGCATACTACAAAAATGGTGATTCTGGCACAGCCACATATCGTGCTTTAAGAGATTATGGTTTACGTAATCGTCCAACTACGCAAGCAATTGGCAAAATTGTGAAGAAATTTGAAGAGACTGGAGCGGTTACAGATATTGTAAGGCCAGTGCATCATCGTTCAGATCGTTTCGCTGAAAATATCGCTGCTGTAAGTGAAAGTGTTGCCGAAGACCCGAATGTGTCGATTCCTCGTCGTTCTCAGGAATTAGGACTGTATGGTCGTATGATAACCGACTTTTTTTGCCTGCTATTGAAGAATACGACTTGGAGAATAAGTGGTTTCAACAAGACGGTGCCACATGCCACACAACTCGAGCGAATATGGCTTTATTGCAAGAGACATTTCCTGGCCGTGTAATTTCTCGTCGTGGCGACATCAGCTGGCCACCAAGATCATGCGATTTGACACCATAAGACTTTTTTTGTGGGGCTACGAAAGACCGTGTTTATGCAGTTAAACCTTTAACTCTTGAGCACTTAAGAACCAACATTCGTCAAGTTATGGCTGAGATACCGCCCAATATGTGTCAAAAAGTGATCCAAAATTACCTGAAAAGAATCAATGCTTGCAACACTTCGCGTGGTGGTCATTTAAATGATATAGTGTTTCACACATAATGTTACCGTTCAAACTTAATAATAAACAAGTAAGAGTGCTATATTCGGCTATGCCGAATCTTATATACCCTTCACCATGATGAGATAAGAACAAAAAGTTATATACATAATTCTTTAGATAGGTATAAATAAATATTAATTGAGCGACGCCAACTTTTCATTTCGCCATGCCAAAAGTTGATGTTTGAAATTCGTTTTATAATCTTAAAATCGGTTTTTTTAAAACATAAAAAAAATGTAAAGAATTCTTTTTGGGATTCGAACTGTCAATATCATCAGTCTCAAGAGAAAACTTAACAACTCGGCTACGAATGCTTTTACTGAAGAAGCGTTAAATTAAAATATATTGTGTCTATGAGTTTGTTTCTTTATTTGAGCGGCATATCATATACATGCATTAAAGTGTATGCGTAAAATTATACACATTACAAATAAAATCCACCACTTGTAGTGAAAGGTATAAAAAAACAACAACAAAAAACCACATTACCATAGCCACTGTATGACCGTAGAAACCAAAATTAAATTGGTTTGTATTGTATGTTTATGTCGTTTTGGTAATGGTATGGTAATGTCACGTCTAATTAGATCTTTAAAGGAAAAAATTTGAGGCAGTCGTGGTTTTTTACTCATATCTCAGCCATTTGTGGACCGATCTTGCTGAATTTCAATAGCAAACAATTCCGGACTATATGTGACATAAATGTATAACAACCTGGCCTCCATCATATATGGGGTCTTCGGAAAATCCTTTTCAACGGACAGACGGACATCGTTAAATCAACTTCGCTCGTCATAAGGACCCACAATATATATACTTTATAGGGTCTAACATCAATATTATAGATATTACAAACGGAATGACAAACTTATATATAAAAGAAATATCATGAAAAAAATATTTTATATGTGTTTAATTTACGTTTACTTTTGAAACCGCAAAATGGATAACCCTACATATTGTTCATAAATATGCATAACTTTTAACACAAACTAACAGAAAATCTAAAAATATTAAACAATCAACCAACGTAATATATTTAAATGCATCGCTGTATTAATATAATTTCTAGTTATACTCAAAAATATTTAACCAGTGGCACAGTTTTAATTCTACAATGCGCAAAATATTAAATATTTCGCCGTATAAATATTTTTTATATCGAAATATTGAAATATTTTTAGTCATCATAAATATTAAATATTTCTACAATATCAATAGGTGTGTTCCACAAGATCTCGGGCAAGTTCGGACTAATGAGAGTAAAATGGAAATTACTCTCTAAATTTGCGAAAACTACCCAAAATAGCTGGAACGCAAAAAACCATTTTTGCACTTCTTGTAATACTAATGGTGCTTACTTTTTTAATTAAAATCTATTTAAGTGATTTTAGACGCTTAAAAGCAATAACATTATAAAAACAAAACATTTGCATCATTGCCAACAGATTAACAATTATATTTAAAATGTCTTCATCAGACTCACTTGATGTGTCCATAAATTCTTCACTGATCTGTAAAAGCATTTTTTATTTTAAAGAACAAGGGAGATATCTATTCACTAATGTATTTACCACTTTAACGTTTTCATTAAAACCTTCCATTTTGCTTTTTAATATATTTTTTAACAAAAACTAAACTTTTTCTTTTGCTTGCAAATTTTTTGATTAATTTTCAGTTTCATATGTAAACAAAAAACAGCTGATTGTTAAATTCTTGTCCGAACTTACCCAAAGAAAAAGTTCGTGCAAATTTGTACAGGAAATGAAAAAAATTACTCTCTCAATTACTCTCATAATTGAACAAAAATTGTTATGTGGAACGCTTTTGGGTAACTTTGGGCAAGTTCGGACTGTTTCGTTGTGCATGTGGAACAGAGCTAATATATTGCTACCACACATTACAAACTGCCACAGTAAATGCGAAATGTACGAATATAAATAACATAACAAAACAAAATATGCTGCGACTATTACTCACGAAATATTTAAATATTCTAGTGTGAATAGTAAACATATTATTAGTCGATATATAAACTAATAATAGTGACAATACGAAGAACAAAATATTATTGTGTGTACATACAAAAAATATTTAAAAGAGGAAAGATTAAAAATAAGAAAATCTTTGAATGTATGTATGTAGGTATGTGTTGGAAGAAGTAAATATGCATTATTGTTAAATGGTTTATTTATTTATTGAATAAAGGCAATATATGATTGGAAGGTGAGTTTTATAATTTAAATGCAAAACTATAACAAAGATTGAAAAGTTAACTAATGTTTTAAGAAAACATATACATTAGGGATATAACTTTTTAACAATTTTTTAAAATATCAAAATTGGCATAGCATAGTCCGATAGAGCATAAAAAACTATAAGGGAACGTATATTTATTTTTCGCTAAGGTCAAAAAAGTTCACACACCAACCGCAATGAAGTTTCGAAAATTTTTAATTTTATTTTTGGTTAAGAAAAATTAATTTCTTTTTTTCGTTCTTTTGTCCTATTTTCATCAACACATGATCTAGAAACTAAATCCGCTATCATATTAGAGTTACTACGAAATTGCATTTATATATGTATATTCCAGAGCACCGTGTAAAATGTATCTAATTTGCAAAATCTAAATTATTTATATACAAAGATGATGTACTTGGCAAAATTTCAATTTTGGTATTCTGCATTTCGATTCCGCTCAGTTTCTTTCGATTGTATGTATTCTGCATTACGATCGGAGCTCCGTTTCTCTCAGTTGTTTTTTTGTTAACGGAGGTTTTTTCAATTTTTGTTTTTTTAAGTAAAAAAGTGAAAAAATGTAAGTAAAAAATTAAAAAATTCAAGAACGATTTTTTTTTCTCATTATTTATTTATTGAATCTTCATATATTAAATATGAACTAACAATAATTAATCAAATCTTATCCTAATTCTTTATTTTATGTCCTGCCAGTGCAAGACAAAAATTTTCTTCATCACGGGTTCTGTATCACATTAATATATGTGTTTATCGCTCATCTTAATGGGTAAGTGCTGCAGTGTCTCTTCTCCTTAAGCGAGTGTGGCCGCTATCATTTAAAATATTTCGAGCTAGTGGATTTGGGTGCAACTCTAGCCTTTTTAAATATTTTACCGCATACTTCGTAATAATAGTCCTTACCAGTGGCACATTGAGATCCCTGTGGATATTTGAGTTTTTAACATACCAAGGGGCAGCTGTGATTATTCGAAGAAGTTTATTTTGGCGCCTTTGAATTTTTTCGATATTTGAGGCCGAGGCAGTGCCCCATAGTTGAATACCGTACCACCAGATTGGCTTTAAAATAGAGTTGTAAAGTAGTAGTTTGCAATCGTCACTAAGAACAGAATTTCTTCCAATAAGCCAGTTAATTTGAATTGCTTTTAGTTTCATTTGGGTTAACTTTGCTTCTATATGGCTTTTCCACGTTAAACGGCGATCTAGATGAATACCGAGGTATTTTACATGCGAATTTTGAGGCACTAAATGATTATTGATTTTAATAAGGGGCATGTTTCCCGACGCAAGGTAAATGTTATATGTACGCATTTTTGCTCATTGACCTTTATCCTCCATTGCTTTAGCCACAGTTCGAGTTGAAATATATGATCCTGTAGGTATCGAGATGCTTCTTGACTGTTTTCGTGCACGCTTAGAAAAGCTGTGTCATCAGCAAATGTTGAAGTTTGGGTGTAGTTGTTTGTTGGCATATCCGAGGTATATATTAAGTATAAAAGTGGGCCCAGGATGCTTCCCTGAGGGACTCCAGCTTCAATTGGCTGAGGAGAGCTTAAATAATCACCTTTTTTAATAATGAACTTTCGACCGACTAAGTAGCTTTCTAACAGCTTGTGTGTGTTTACTGGTAAGTTTAGCTTCAATTTATGTAATAAGCCTTCATGCCAGACTTTATCAAAAGCTTGAGAAACATCGATGAAGAGAGCGGAACAATATTTTCTTTCTTCAAAGGCTTTTCTTATTGCGTTTACTATACGATGGGTTTGCTCAATTGTGCTGTGTTGTCTTCTAAAGCCGAATTGGTGGTTAGGAATACATCTGTTTTCATTTAGAATTGGGGTTAATTTTGACGCTAACAGCTTCTCAAACAGCTTTGATATATTTGAAAGTAAGCTTATAGGCCTATATGACTCAACTTTTGTGTGATCCTTTCCTGGTTTAGGTATCATGATGACTAAGGAAACCTTCCACTTTTGAGGATAGTATTCCAGGCGTAAAATAGCATTAAAAATTAAAAGAATAATTCTCCTTGCTATGCTGGGTAGCTCCAAAAGCATTTTGTTGCTGATCTTATCAAAACCAGGAGCCTTCTTAGGGTTTAAATCACAAATAGCCTTTTCGATTTCTTTTATCTCAAATCTTAGGGGAACAGCTGCTCTAGCAGCAATAGGTGGTAACTCGACCGCCATATCGTGAGATATGTTTGGGGTAAATACGTTTTTTAAATGATTAACAAACAGATTTCCGTTTTCAACATCATTTCTTGCCCAACTTCCATTCAAGTTTCTTAATGGCGGATTAGAGACAACTGGCCTTTTGAGATTTCTAGCTGCACGCTATAATGAGTAGTCTGATTGTGGAGTTGCATCAAGTTCCTTAAGATATTTTTCCAAAGAAGCCGTTTTCTGAGTCTGCAGTAACTTTCTCAGCATTTTTGTACAGTCTTTTAGTAAGTTTTTAAGTTGAGGGGATCTGTGCAATTGCCACTATCTACGAGCTCTCCTTTTTTCAGACAAGAGACGCTCGACATCTGAGGAATATATTTTATTATTTTTGGTTTTTTTGGGGGCAATACTGGAATGTTGAACAGCTAGTTTTAGAAAACTGTAAAAATTGACAATAGAGCGATCTATATACTCCGGTGTGCTAAGCCATGGTGGAATAAACAGGTGGCAGCACTACGCCAGATGACGATTTTTTGCTCTTGCATTATTTGTCTAGGTTTATGTCAAAGTTTGTTTATGTTTACAAAAAGTTCACGTTTTGTGCTGTGATTATTATTTATTATATTTTACTAAAGTTTTTGATAATATTAAATTAAAATAAATAAGATATTGACCATAATTAAATAAAAATTGGCTAAAAATTTATTTATTTCATCACGTTCAGCGGCACGCTTTGATTTTTGTTTAAAGTAATTTTTGACGTAAACGGTGATGTAATTTCCATTTTTGTTGTAATGTTGTATTTGTTGCCGTAACGATGCCACCTGCTTATTCCACCATGTGCTAAGCGGAATATTTTCTGTGCAATGGGTGCTGAGGTATTTTCTATATTTTAACCAGTTAATTTGCGTAGCTGTCGTCGCTAAGTGACCAGTCGGAGATACAATTCTATTGGGGTTCATTATAGTAACAATTGTAGGTGTATGGTCAGAAGATAATTCTAAGGAAGCTTCAACATGAATCGTTTCTATGGGGATGTTTTTAACCACGCCGAAATCGATAACATCTGGAATTTTTTGATGATCAGTAGGCCAATATGTTGGTTGTCCGCTCGCTACCACATTTAAATCCATTTTAGAAATTGTGTTAAATAAAACACGACCCTTTGGTGTTATAAGTCGTGACCCCCAGAAGGTATGTTTAGCGTTATAATCGCCAGCAGCTAGGAAACAGGGTCCTAATGATTTAAAATATTAACAGTATTGGCTTTCTGATATTGAAAATCTAGGAGGTGAGTATAACGATGAAATTACTAGGTTTCTATTTAATTCCTCAACGCAAATGTTCGTTGCTTGGAGATAATCTTCACGGTGATCAAACATTAGGTAGTGTTTGACTCGGGTTTTAATTAAAATGGCTGAACCTCCACAAGCTCTATCTCGAGGGTCCTTGGTATCATTGATTTTAAACGTATTTCTTGAGGTCAAATGAGTTTCAGAGACCATCATGACATCAATTTGTTTGTTTTTAAGAAAGTATTGTAATTCATTTTTATGTTGGCGGATGCCGTTTGCGTTCCAAAAACAAATTTTTAAACAGTTCATGGCTTGTTAAGAACAGCTTGCAATAACATCGATTGCATTCTTAGAATTTCCTGAAACATATTACCCATTGTGTTTGTAAAATTACTTACTGTTTGCACTAATGTTTCCATGGTTTTTTCTAGACGACTTAAATTAGAAACTGGAGTTTCATCATTACTTGGCGAAGCGCCTTGCATTGGCATATGGTTTGATTTAAGGACGTTAGCATACGAGGTTCTGTTATTACTAGGCTGCGGAGCCTGAATGCCATTAGTGTTTACTTGATTTGGTACCTGCATTTGTGGGGGATTAGTTTTCAGTCCAGCCGACTGCTTGACGATAGTATATACAGGACATCCTCTATAATTGGCAGTGTGATTTCCGCCACAGTTGCTACATTTTTTTTTACATTGGGGTCATTTTTAGACTTATCGCACTGGACTGTACAATGTAATTCTCCACATACGACGCAAACAGGGGGGAAAAAAGCAGTATGCCTTAGTATGGCCAAATTCTTGGCAATTAAGACATTGAACGGGACCATTTCTTTTGTGCGGCTCCTCTATAGTTATTCTTCTGTAGAGAATATATTTTAAATTATAAATAGGATGCGTTTCATTTTTTTAAGCTTAATGTCGCCAGGTTCTAATTCTACCCGAAATAATGGTTGGGGATTTTTTTTCCCTGTTTTTAATATTTGTAACGTTTTTTATTTTAAAACCCTTCTCTTCCAAATAAGTTTTAATTTTATCTGGGTCCACGCATGCGTCTATGCCCTTGATCACTACCTGAAGACCTTTGCTGCTCTTTAGTTGATATGTGTAAAAGCTTTTTTTAAGGGTTTCGAATTTGTTAGTTAATTTACGAAAATCATTCTCATGATTTACCTGTATTTTTGTCTCGTTTATATTTCCACGCTTGATTGCAGCTATGTAAAACGAATTTTCACCTATTACCGAGATCACGCTCTTTATTAACTCACTTGAGTTTTGCTCCCTTAGATATATCGGGGGTGGCTTAGAAGATTTTATAACGTTTTGTGCTTCCGAGGATTCATCCTCCAGAATTGCAAAACGATTTTGAGAGTTTATTTAATCAAAAGATGGTACTTTTGAAGCCGAAGCAACTGCTGCAGAGGTAGGGCTGCGACCCCGTTTAAGCACTGTTATGTACCTGTCCATACCAGCTTGTACTTGAGGCTTTTGACCACTTTTTACTTGAGATGTTTGCATTGCATCTGTGTTAGAGTTCATGGTACCATTTGTTAATAAGATTGTGTTTGCCGTTGTTTGCCACAACTTGCAAGTGAGAGGTTTATATTTTTTAACGCATCACCATCAACCGTCTTTGTAAAAAGAGAGGGCGAAAGGGATCGTGTTCGAAAAATTGGTTTAGCCGTTAGGTAGTTACTATTGTTTTCTTTTGTTTTGTTTGTCACATAAACATTTCTATCATTTAGTTTTATTATTGTTTCATTGTTTTTATTCATGCAATTAATTGTTTTTGTTTTTCACCGTTTAACTGTGCTTTTAACATTTTTGTTATTTATTGTATTTTACAACAACAAGAAAATAAGAACTTTTAACTAAAATGTTTTTGCTCAGAATATGTATGTATACCTACACATGTATGAACATTCCTAAAAATTTAAGGAATAGAACTGTTACAAAAAAAGCTTTATAAAATACATAACTGAAATGTAACTCATAGAATAAATTCGAAAAATAAAAAAATGTTGAATTTAATATTTTTCTTTATTTAATATTTTTTTCGTATTAATTGTTCACTTTTATGTTAAATAATTAAAATAACAAAATATATCATTTATTTTCAAGCGTCCATTCGCTGTTTATATAACAAAATCAAATGTGATTAATTAAAAATTCAAATTGTATGCGGAGTTAAGAATACACGTCTGTATCACAACAAAGCACGAACCGAACGATTTAAATACAAATTATTATTATAATTTTTTTGTTTTAAATTGTTATTTTTTTGTCTTTACATATTTAACCACAACACTTTTATTTTCTACTTTTTTTAGTTAATTTCAGCTTCACTAGATTATACACACTTATATATTTATGCAAAACTTATTTTTTCCTTTTTCTTTTTTTATTTTATTTCAATATTTTTCTTTTATTAAATTTATAAACAATTTACTTTATTATACACAGAACTTGTTTTATTAAATTTGACATTTGTTTATGAAAATGATAACAGACTTGCTTATTCTGCTTTTTCATTTCCACATTCCACATTGATACAATTGATTTTGTAAACATTGTTATCTTCTTCTTATTCTTTCGATTCCGTTTTTCTGCAGAATACCAATTTTCGATCGTAACGGAACTGAATGCGGAGACGTAATCGAAATGCAGAATAGGGGTGATTAATTAAAAATTTTTTTTTCGTTAAAAAATTTTGAAAATACGTTTTGGTTTGCGGAAAAATCTCTAACCATCTCTAAATATTAATAAAATTTCATACTTGAGCTATTTTTTGTTTTAAATAAACATATTACTAATTTTTCTTAACCAAAAATAAAATTAAAAATTTTCGAAACTTCATTGCGGTTGGTGTGTGAACTTTTTTGACCTTAGCGAAAAATAAATATACGTTCCCTTATAGTTTTTTATGCTCTATCGGACTATGCTATGCCAATTTTGATATTTAAAAAAATTGTTAAAAAGTTATATCCCTAATGTATATGTTTTCTTAAAACATTAGTTAACTTTTCAATCTTTGTTATAGTTTCGCATTTAAATTATAAAACTCACCTTCCAATCATATCTTGCCTTTATTCAATAAATAAATAAACCATTTAACAATAATGCATATTTACTTCTTCCAACACATACCTACATACATACATACATTCAAAGATTTTCTTATTTTTAATCTTTTCTCTTTTAAATATTTTTTGTATGTACACTAGGGTTTTTTCCCGGGATTTCCCGTCCCGGGAATTCCCGGGAATTTCAATTATTTTATTTCCCGTTTTCCCGGGATTTTTCTTGCGGGATCCCGGGAAATAAAAAATTCCTCATAATGTCAGAAAATAGCTATTTATACTTTGAAATTTAGTTTTCTATTCTCTTAAAATGAGCATCTGTGGATGGGTTGTGGATTAGATCAATTACAAGAAGTGAGTACATGTATTTAAATCAGTGTCTCCTGATGCAATAAATCTACTAAAAGCAGAATGGGCAGTGCAACAGTTGATAATTATTACATTTAGTGAAGTGAAGGGTTAATAAAGTACATTAATTCCAAATAAGATGCAGGCAGTAAAGTTTCATTGTCCATGAACAAGTCTTAAAAATATGAGAAACCTAAACATATCACTCCTTTATTGCAACATAGTCATATCTACAAAAACAAACGATCTTGGCAAAATTCGATTAAAGTTTTCAAAATGTACCAACTTAAAGATATATTTTGCTATAACTTAAGTTCAGTTTGAGATATGACTATGATCCCTGCGGAAAATTTGTGTCAATTGGTCCAACAGACTGGTCCTGGGATTTGTGAAAACAGAACAAGTAGAAAAAGAAAGGACGCATAACCAGTGAAAAAAGAACCAATCCCTTAACTGGTTTATGAAGAACAAAAAGGTAGAAAAAGTAATGAATTACAGTACAGTCTTCACCGGTGCTGTGACACATTTTTTGGTACTTTCTTAAATTTGGTTCTTGATTTAAATTCTAGGACTTGTTTTATTGAAATAATACTACATTGTATTGAAATAATACTACATTTTAGTAATTGACACTAAGCTAGTTCATTGAGAATAGATCTGTGACTGGTCAAATGGTGTCAACTGACCCCCTCCAATGACAACCCCATGTAAAGTGATAGGTCTTATTCATATAAAGTGTTAGAACTAGAACCGGTCCCTACCACCAAAGATCTATCACGGGACTACTTTGGTGTCAGTTCGCTTCCCTCTAGGGATGCAATGAAGGAGCGATATGTTTGTTAGGTGATAAACACAAATTTTCAATTTCAATTTGTGTTGGTTTATGTACCCGTGAAGTGCGGGGAAACCGAAATAAAATAACATTTTGGAAACTCGTGTAAGATACTACAACATACAACTTGAAAAACACATTGTCCTAAAGATTACAAATGGACTTATTAAAATAAAAAGGTTTGTAAGAAGCAGTCCGTTTGATGTTTTTTTTTTGCCTAAACCTGGACAAACATTTGACTGATATAGACGTTGCTTATAAAAAATTTCTTCTGATTGTGAATCCGAAGCATGCTACAACGGTGCACTTTTAACTATTTGTCCAACCTCGGTAAAAAATGAACGAAATTTTTAGGAAACATGATAATTAATAAATAAAATCAGGAATATAATTTTTGACGACTTACTAAGCGCTTTGAGTGTGTCAGAAACTTATTTCCTAAGCCGTTAAAAAATGTTATATATTTCTTTAAAATATTTTATCTATTTTATTAATTAACTTTTTGATCTCATATCTTGAGTACCTTAATTTTTATTTTGTTCTTATTATTGTTTTATGAATCAAATTGTTATGTTATCTTTTAATTTTGTATTCAGAACATAATAATTCTGAATAAAAGGCGTGAGGTAATAATAACTCAAGTTGCTATTTCAATCTTCAATAAGTTTTTTAGTATTGAAACATTTCTTTTACTTTCTTTGTAAACAAGTTCCCTTACGTTTTTTTATAAAATTTTTTTTCATTAATTAATAACAAAATTTACTTTGTATTATTTATATGGAGCGGGATCCCGGGATCCCGGGAAATTTAAAAAAATTTCCCGCTTTCCCGGGAATCGAAAAAGTCCGGGAAAAAAAAAACTCTAATGTACACACAAAAATATTTTGTTCTTCGTATTGTCACTATTATTAGTTTATATATCGACTAATAATATGTTTACTATTCACACTGGAATATTTAAATATTTCGTGTGTAATAGTCGCATATTTTGTGTCGCATATTTTGGCAGTCGATGATCAACAAGACGGCATATTTTGTTTTGTTATGTTATTTATATTCGTACATTTCGCATTTACTGCGGCAGTTTGTAATGTGTGGTAAGAATATATTGATATTGTAGAAACACAATATTTAATATTTATGGTGACTAAAAATATACGGCAAAATATTTAATATTTTGCGCATTGTAATATTAAAAATGTACCACTGGTTAAATATTTTTGAGTATTACTATGTATTTGTTAGTAGATTCCCTGTAGGAAGTCAAACACATTTTTAAGTAACTTTAAACTGGTTTTTTTTATAACCAATCAACACTAGTTGATAAAGTGACTTTTTTCCTTGTCTACGACTCATTATTTTAACATAGGCATGTCATAGGGTGTAGTTAATTGGTTATATCTGCCTTCGCCTGGGTAACAATCTTGTCGAGATGCGAGGGCCTAAGTGCACTCTACGGTTCTGATCTATTGGGATGATGTATGTGATGAATACGTCTTCGCGGGAGGTCGAGAACACTGAAGGGGTTTGCAACTAAAGGTTACTCATCTTGTCAAGATAATGAGGCGGTAGTGAATTGCACCCTTCCGGTCCATTATCAGTACATATAGTACGGCGTGCCAACCCTCGGGTTCGCCCCTTTTAATGTGGGGGCTTTACCAGTGGTTGGGGCGCGAAATATGCACTTTTAAGGACAACGTGGTTGGAAGCAGTGCCGAGGTCCTGTGTGGCTAGTTAGTGCGTAAAGAAACTGGTCGTTAACAGCTCCCCTCAGCGTCAGGGCAAAGCGCTGTTGTATGTTAGTTGCCTAGTCCACGCACGCCGTCACTGCGTGGTACGGTCCGTCTGAACGAGCACACTCGTGGGAACAAAAATGAAACCCTTTTACTTGTCAAAAAACAAAACAAACAAAAAAAATGACGAAGACACGACGGATGAGATTGAACAGGGTCAGTCAGACGTCACGGTCTGTGAGTCGGAGAGTACCCTCTTGACTGTTCATGAGAACATAATTGAGCAGGAGAGACAGGTACTGACCGACCTATATGTGGATAGTCTTCTGGGACCATCAGTGACTCCTGGGGTGAAACCGGGGCTACTCAAGGGTTGGAGAGGTTGACTCTGCTCTCTGACACGGAGCTCGATATTGACATATCAGCTCACAGTCAGACTGCGGAGCCTGCCACTCTCATCTGTGAAGCCATGGGACATCAGAGGGGACACTCAGGAGAAGATTGTCCACAACTTGTTCGGCAGGACGCCGTGGAGGATGGGCCAAGCGCCCCTCCACGAGATATTAAGAACTCCAGCCGAACGAAGGAGGAGAAGGCGCAGAACGGAACAAGGAGTTCTCTTGCATATCTGAATAAGATGGCGAAGAGAGATCCTTCAACGTTCTCCGCGATGGATAGGCACCTTCTAAGAAGGCACCGACAAAGCGTCGCTAAATTCGAAAGAATTTACGGCCCTGTTTTGTTAGGTTCGGTTTAGGTAACGTCAGGTTTCGGTATCCGAAGCATGACAGGACCAAGGAGGCTGTTAGTGGTGCAAATAAACCTGCACCATTGTGAAGCAGCCTCAGCCGAACTCGTAACCTTCCTCTCCAGTACTCGGACGGACGTAGCCCTTATCCAAGAACCTTGGATAAATAAAAATAAGGTTTGCGGTTTAAGGGTTGCGGGATACACTCTATTTGTCCCGTCCACAGAGGACAAGGTAAGAACGTGTATACTAGCGAGGAATGAATTGAATTTTCTCATATCTCATTCTTTCAGGTGCGGTGACTTGACCGTAATAAATGGAGAGGCCAAAGGGAAGCGCACGCTTACACTGGCCTCGGTGTATATGCCATACGAGGGGTTGGACCCACCGGGCACGGAGGTGCGGCAACTGACGGCATATGCAAGGAGGAGAGGTGCAATCCTTGTATTGGGCTGCGATGCCAATGCTCATCACAGCCAATGGGGGAGTGCCAATATTAATAAAAGAGGTGAGTTAATGTTTGATTTTATAACTATGAACCTACTTAGACTTTACGAGTCTTCCTTGGTTAGACCTAGGCGGGATGATCACACGAGAATCTTGTACGAGGTGGGTCTGCTTGATCGGGGTACTATTCTTGAGAGAATTTCGGATCATAGGACTACGACTCTGGACTTCGGTTTTACACCACCGGTGGAATTCCCGGATAGGGAAATCTGGAGTGGATCCAATAAACTGTTTGAGGGGTGGGCAGTGTTTACGGATGGATCCAAGATGGAAACCGGCACTGGTGCCGGTGTATATATCGCGGACACCGAGGTAAAAAGGTCATTCAGACACCCTGATTCAGTGTCTTCCAGGCTGAGATCCTAGCGATCTGGAGGGCGACGGAGGTGATACTGGACCACATCGTGGGTGGATCTGAGGTGACAATTTACGTCGATAGTCAGGCGGCGCTTCGGGCATTGAGGAACTATACGGTGAGATCGTGCCTGGTCGCGCGGTGTAGGAATGCTCTTAGGGAACTCATGGGGGCATTCAACGTGAGGCTGTGTTGGGTACCAGGACACTGCATGGTTGATGGGAATGAGGTGGCGGACGAACTCGCGAGAGGGGTTTCGAGTCTCGACTTAGTGGTAAGGGACGGGGGGGTAAAGCCCCCCCTATGTTACTACTATGGGGTGATACGGGAGAAATTCCGTGGTGACGTTGACCGATGCTGGAGGGACAGAATGGATTGCAGGGTGTCTAGAGCACTATGGCCCAGATTGGACGCGGGGGCAACCAGGGTTCTACTGGGATTGGATAGGGTTGGTCTTAAAACACTTATAGGGTTCTTGACGGGTCACTGTCCTGTTAGGGCTTTTACGAGCAAATGGGATAACACCATACCGGACTTCTGCAGGTTGTGCGAGGATGCAGAGGAGTTAGAGACGATCGAGCACGTACTGTGCCATTGTCCTAGGATGCAGGGTCTCAGGCAAAAGTGGCTAGGAGATAGGTTTTACAACGAACTGGGGTGCATAGCTGATTGTAATCCGGTCGTTCTACTGGGGTTTATCAGGGAAATAACGCGGCTGTTTCTGTTGAGGGGACTGTAAGGGGGGTATTGGTCCTACTTTCTAATTTTTTCCGTCTATCGCATTCTTCCTTTTCTCTACCTTTCACTCATTCTTATTCTATCTTATATTTCTTTGAAGGGATTCACAATGGACTGTATTGGTCTCCGAGTGGAGGTGTGCCCATGGGCGCACAACCCTTCTTAACCTAACCTAACCTTTAAATTGACTACTAATTACTTATTTGTCAACCAATTTGTAGTTAATTAATAGTATAGTCGGTTTATAATAAATCATTTAAATTTTAAAGAATTTTTGCCAAAAAAATATATTTACATATAAACATACATACATATGTATATGTTTATATAAAAATAATTATTTAAGAAGATTTTGCATCAAATTGCTTTAAATGATGATGTATAATAGTGCTGAAATAAATACGTTACATAAGTTATTGTACCTAAACAGATTTGTATTGCTTTAATTTTTAATTATTTTCAATTATTATTATTTTAATATGTTTGTATATTTTTTTTTCATTTGTCTTCATGGCATGCTTGTTTTACATATTTTGCTTTTTACGTGTGCCTCTATGCAACATGTTTGGTTCATATCTGCATGAGATTTAAACCAATTTGTAGTCATTTGAAAAATAGTTAATTTATAGTAAGTGTTTTTTGCAACTGACTATTTTATTTACTACAGGGTTATGCATATTTTTGAAATATGAATACCTTTAAATATTTGAGTTTTTAATATTTACTGTGTTTTTCAATATGAAAAGAAAAAACTATTTACTAATTTTTAACCTTGCTTTTATTATTTTTACTTAAATAGACGACCCTTGAAAAAGTCACCAAAAAAGTGACGAAACGTCGCACAGTGGTCGAAATCATTGATCTGACGGCATTTAAGTCAAATTTTAAAACTTTAAAATCGATAAATGTTTGAGATTGTATCGATAACCGATACTCCACTGAGCAAATTTGCGTTTTTACATTTGTTTTGCTTTCAATATTCGCACAGCTGTTAGCTGTCAAATATAACATGAGTTGCAGCAAGTGCATTGAAAGAATTTGGCGCCAAATTGCTCAGTGCGTGGTTTTCGGCAATATTAAATCATTTGATTAATAATTTTATAAACTAAGGTTTTTATTTAAAGTACAAGGTATGTATTAACTAAAAAAAATATGTTTGTGATCTGTGATTATCTAGTTTAATAGAAATACGTTGTAGAAGTTAACATTGGTGTAGCAGATTTGAAGTGTTATATACTATAGTTTGGTGGAGTGCATCTTTTGGGATTCGATCGGATTCGGTCCAAATATGGTTTTGATTATTAATTTGGTTATTTGTTGTTGTGAAACGTCCAAAATGATCTGCCCGTTCTTGCCCGTTTATTGGTTAATTAATTTTTTAGGCATAATGAATGTTTCCAAACGCACACTTTTTTTGATTTGGCACAATGAAAACGTCCCTACTAAAAAATTTTTAGCTGTGGAGGCCCACGTATTTAATAATATTATAGACCAATCGCACTATAATGAGGAGCAGTGCCGAGAAATAAAAAAAAAATTGAGGAGCTTCATAAGCAAAGTAGTGGAAAAGTGGAAGAACTGCAACAGATCGTTATCGAATTTTGAAAAACATAATAAAGATTGGTTGGACAGTGAAGTTTTATTAGTTGGGCCGACAACTAGTAAAAATTTTGGAAGGCCTGTAAAAGAGTTCACTGCTTGTTCATCTAAAACACAAGTCAACAAAGTTTCACAGCTTGTAGAAAAAACTACATGCGATGAACTTGTTGTAGCGACGCGTGTTATTTTACACAAAGCAGGAAAAAGAAATGCATCAGAAGTTGTATCCATGCTACATTCTGATTCCGAGGTTGCAGCAAAAATTAAAAAAACTATTGCTTCAGAAGCCAAAAATGCTATTGCATACAGTCCTGATGAAGCTTTGGCTCTTTACGTGGATGGGGATTTTACAAAGCACTCGTACAAATTGATCCAAGCTGGTGCAAAAGTAAGAAATGCAAACATATATCCAGCATATGATGCATTGCTATTAGCAAAAAAGAAATGCTACCCTGTTGGAGTCCAAATTACCGATACGTCTGCTGAAGTGTCTCTACAGAGCTTGGTTGATCATACAGCAACAAGAATCGTCGAATCAAAGAAGGAAGTTTTCGTCAGCCTCAATGAAGATGCTATTACAGCGATATACAAATGGGGATGTGATGGCAGTAGCGGACATTCAACTTACCGCCAAAGCTTTTCTGACCCTGAATCGAACAGGATCGATGAAAACTTATTTGCCGTATGCATTGTGCCACTGCAAGTGAAAATGGGAAGTGTCATTCTGTGGGAGAATTCTCGGCCTTCTTCAACGCGATTTTGTAGACCAATAAAATTGATTTACGCAAAAGAAACTTCTGAGTTGGTTAGTGCTGAAGTTGATAAAGTGAAACAGCAAATAACTGAAATTATTCCAACACAATTCGAGTCTTTTCAAATTAATCACCAATTTTACATGACAATGATCGATGGCAAAGTTTTTAGTATAATTTCAGAATCCTCGTCACAAACATGTGGAATTTGCGGAGCCACACCAAAAATTATGAATGACTTGAATGCCATTAATAATCTGCCGGTAAATAGAAATATGTATGAGTATGGCTTGTCAACACTACACGCTTGGATAAGGTGTTTTGAGTGCATTTTACATATTGCATACAGAATCCCAATAAAAAGGTGGCAAATTCGTAGCACTGACAAATCTGTTGTACAGCAAACTAAATTAGATATACAAGAAAAGTTAAGAAATGAAATGTCTTTATTAGTTGATATTCCTAAGCCCGGATCGGGAAATACTAATAACGGAAATACGGCTAGAAGATTTTTTCAACAACCAAAATTGGCAGCACTTTTAACTGGAGTCAGTGAGGACTTAATCAGTAGATTCAGCATTATTTTACGCACTATGGCTTGCGGGTACAAAATAAATACACATGCGTTCAAAACATTTTGCTGGCAAACAGCGGAAATATTTGTAAACAAATATTCATGGTTCTATATGCCATCTTCTGTACACAAAATATTAATTCACGGTGCTGAAATCATAAATAATGTCTCTCTTCCAATTGGCATGATGTCAGAAGAAGCACAGGAATCGCGGAATAAGGATTTGAGAAATTTAAGAGAGCATCATACACGAAAAAATTCAAGAAAAAACACAATGGAGGATTTAATGCACTCACTTCTTTTCTCATCTGATCCTCTCATATCCACGCTATCCAAACGACCTTCTAGCTACTCCCGGAACAACATCGAAATTGGAAGAGATGTACAAAATTTGCTTTAGAGCCAATTGTACATGAAGACACTGTTGGTTCTGATACTTCTGATTCAGATTAAAAACAAATATATTATCTTTAAAAAATTTGTACTAATTATATTAACAACACTCAAAATAATATATCTGTAATTTAACAGAAATATTTCTAATTTGTTGGCTAGGTATCAGCAACTTTAACAAAAAAGCTCTGAAATAAATGAAAATTGTTTAGAGTTTAGTTTATTATGCATTTCATAGTCGAAATTAAGCATCAGGCTTTGTTTTTATTCATTTTCGAATTAAATGCCGCCAGATTCGGTATATCGACCACTGTGCGTCGGGTGAAATGTGATAAATTTGTTTTTATTTATATCAACTTCATTAGGTCTTATTAGCTTAAAAAGAAAAATAAACTGAAAATGAATAATTAATTGGCCAAAGAAATAAATACGAATAATAATTTTATGGCTTGTTTGAAATATTTTGCTATTTTTGCAAGTTTTTTTTTGTTATTTAGCGATTTCAAATAAATTTTTGGGTCTGTTTAAAAGTTTGCAATTTTTGGGAATTTTAGCCATGTTCGCGATAGAAGCGATTTTTTCCTGTGATTCGTTACAGCGTTCATAATTTTAAATAAATATTACCCTTTGCTATCATGCTGCGGTTAGTAAATTAGCGATCTTTAGTTCAACTAAAGTGTTTTCGAACAAAAACTTTGAATACACTAAAACATGCGGATTTGAGAACACCAATTAACGAATAATGCGGATTTAAAAAATTTTTCGTTTTCAATTCGAGTCGAAATCTAGAACATAACTGATTATCTGAAATATGTTCAGGAGTGGCAAAAACTGCTTTTAAAAACATTATTGTAGTTGTTTAATAAAATTAAGTTAAAGAAAACTGTGACACAAACGACTTTTATGAAAAATAAAACGATTTTTAAAACTTTTAAGTTATGATTGTTTATGATTTATATAAAGGGTGGTTAAATTGTAAGGGCCGATGTTGAATGTGAACCACACCTAAACGCCAAGTTTTTTTCCGAATTTTATTTGACATTTCTCTATTTCAGACTTACTCAATTTGAACCATGGAGAGATACACAATCCAACAACGTGTTAAAGAAATCCAGACTTATTATGAAAATGTGCGTTCAAATGTGCGTACAATCGCAAAAATCGTGGAATTCGAGCAAACCGGGTCTGTAGAAGATGTGAGAACATCAGTGCATGCTCGTACAGCTCGTACTGCAGAAAATATTGCTGCTGTTCGCGATAGTGTGGCTGAAGAGCCGTCCACCTCAACTCGTCGTCGTGCCCAACAATTGCACCTCTCACGCTCGTCGTTGATGAACATTATGCATAAAGACTTGCATTTACACGCTTACAAGGTGCAATTGGCTCAAGAACTAAAGCCTCTTGACCATTCCAAACGTCGTGAAGGGGCAGAATGGTGGCAAGAAATGGCAACAGTGGATGATAAATTTTCGAAGAAAATCATCTTCAGTGATGAGGCACATTTTCACCTCAGTGGATTCGTCAATAAACAGAATTGCCGCATTTGGGCGAATGAGAATCCAAGAGTGATTGTCGAAAAACCAATGCACCCACAAAGAGTGACTGTTTGGTGCGGTTTATGGGCTGGCGGCATCATCGGGCCGTATTTTTTCCAAAATGAGGCCGGTCAGGCAGTTACTGTGAATGGTGTTCGCTATCGTGAGATGATAACGAACTTTTTATGGCCCGATTTGGAAGATATGGATGTGGACGATATGTGGTTTCAGCAGGACGGTGACACTTGCCACACAGCTAACGAAACAATGGCTCTTTTGCGCAACAAATTCAATGGCCGTGTTATCTCACGTAATGGCGATGTCAATTGGCCTCCAAGATCATGTGATTTGACACCGTTGGACTTTTTTCTTTGGGGTTATTTGAAAGAAAAGGTGTACGTCGATAAGCCAGCAACAATTCAAGAGCTAAAGGATGAGATAATTCAGCACATTAACGGCATAGAACCTTCATTATGCCTCAGGGTCATCGAAAATTTGGACCATCGGATGGAGGTGTGCCGCCGTGGTCGCGGCGCCCATTTGGCCGATATTTTGTTCCATACATAATTGAGTAATACCAATATATCATAATAAAATAAAATTACAATAATTTCCTAAATAGTTTGTGTTTTATTCAAAATCAACATCGGCCCTTGAAATTTAACCACCCTTTATATATTCATGTCAAGTGACCTAATTTTTAAATCGATGTCTTCCGATTTGTATGAAATTTGCACCAAGGTAACATTCCCGCTATAAAAAAATAAAAAAAAAGTTTTCAATTTAAAAAATTTTTTTTAAAAGATTGATCAAATAGCTATCTAAGCTACTTGGGACAAATTTTGCTAACACCAATAGGTAATAAGTTATATGGTTGAGAAAGAACACATATATATATATTGTTACGAAAGTAACTTTAGTTAAGATTTAGATTAATTTATTAGTTATTTTGTATCGATTAGTTATTTAGTATTTGTTAATAATTTTATTAGTTTTAATTGTTATTGTATAAATATGTTTAATTAACAAAATAGTCGTTAGAGGGCGACCTTTCTAGAGCCATCTAGACGTTACTAGTATCATCTACACGTCTGAGCTGGAGTATAAATAGAATCGCAAGAGATGGCATGGGATCATTCTAAGTTCAGACTTTGTCAATAACGTATCACGCGGAGAAAATTATAGTTGGTTGTGAATAAAAGCTATAAATAACGGTTGTTAAAGTGACTAAGTACTAAATAAAGTTGTGTAAATTGTAAACAGTGTTTAAAGTGTTGTGATTATTTAGTTTTATTTAAAGTGCAATAAAGAACTCGAAACGGTGCAATAAAGAACTCGAAAACTTTATTGAAAGGCAGTTACGTAACAATATATTAGGGTTGTTCGATTTAGCAATCGATATTGTGCTTTCGTTTTTTCGATAGCTTGTGGCATGAGGAACAAAATTTCACTACGACATTTCAAACAAACCATTTTCGAAACGTGTAAATTTCAATTTTTTACTTTTTCTTTTTAACTTTGATTTTAAAATCAGCTGATTTAATTTGTTTTGATGAAATTGTAGGCTTAAAACGATGGCGATAGCAGTTTTTCCAAAAAAAAAAAATGTTTTTCTTGAGGCTTTTGGACGAGTTTTTGTCGAAAAATTAATTTTTTTCTACGCTTTAATTTTAAAAAATGGCTATTAGACATGGTAAAAGTGGACTTTATGGACATTGGACAATATGGAGAAATAAATAGCCGGCCTATTTCGATGACGAAACCCAGTAGATCGACAGGATTACATCCAGCGATACTCCCCAGTTCATCGTGAAACCTATCTTCCAGCCATTTCTGTTTGAGGCCCTGTATCCTAGGACAGTGGCACAGTGCATGCTCAATAGTCTCTATCTCACCAGCATCCTCGCATTATCTGCAGAAGTCCGGTATGGTATTGTCCCATTTACTTGTAAAAGCCCTAACAGAACAATGACCCGTCAAAAAGGTTCCAATAGAACCTTGGTTGCCTTTGCATCTAATCCGGGTCATAACGCCCTAGACACCTTGCAATCCGTTCTATCCATTCAGGTACGGGTTACGGTATCGCGGAATGTATCCCGGATCACCCCATAGTAGTGACACAAGAGGGATTTTACCCCTCTCCCTTACCTCTTAGTCTAGGTTCGAACCCTGTCTGGCGAGCTAGTCCGCCACCTTATTCACCTTTCACCTTGGAGTGTCCGGGTACCCAACACAGCCTTACCTTGTATAGCCCCATGTGCTCCCTCAAAGCATTTCTACACCGTTCGGCCTGGCAATATCGAACCGCATAACTTGTCAATGCTCTGAGCACAGCCTGACCTTCGACGTAAATTGTCACCACAGACCCAAATACGATGTTACCAAGTACACAGAAAAAATTATTTCTGAATTATTTTCAAACAAACGCTTGTTTGAAATTTTTTTTAATTTCTACAAATTTTTTTACTGATTCAATTAATATTTTTGTTTGATTTTTATTTTAGCCAACAGAAATGTTGACAACTATTCAAAAATAAATTAAACGCGTTATTGGCTTCTAGTTTTCATAATTTTGTATGAAATATTTAACGCTCTTTATTGTTGTCGTGTTTTTGCATTTTTTTATTTGACCGTAAGCAACACTTCTTTATGTGACATATAAGAACAACAAAAAAAAAAACACAGTCTATTTTTGGACGCTTTGAAAAGGTACAACTATAAAGCTACGGTCACACTTATTAAATATTTGATCAAATAAGCGTAACCCCTACTTTTGTTAATAGTTAGTGAGATTTAAAATGGTCATAATATTACAAAATAAATTGATTATACTACTAGACATAGCAAAAAACAGTTTTTTGTAAGATGTGGTATTTTAATCGAAATAAATATTGATATTAAGCGAAATGATTTTTAAGTTTGGTTGTTGGTCCCGTTTTTTTCGTCAAATATTTGATAAGTCTGACCGTAGCCTAAGAAAGATGATAAAATATTGTGGCGAGGTTTGTAGTAAAAAACAACAAAAACAATAATAGGTAATAAACGTTTCACTCTTTTTAAACAACAACAACATTAGAAGAAACAAAATAAATTTTTTGTTGGTTTCAAAGTTGGTAAAAAAGAATGAAAAACAAAATCCCGTATTCAATTTTTCAAAAATGTTTAGTTAAATACCTACATCAAATAAAAGAAATAAAATGATGACGAAAAACATGTCGAGTCGGTCTGCTGCCAAGGAAAGGATACAGAACAGTGAGTGAAGAAGAAAAACATTGTGTGAACAAACAAGACTTGGTGCAAAAATTATTCCAACAAAAAAATGTGTCTCAAAGCCAGCCGGCGCCGCTCTGCTCTGCCTTCATCTACTTCTACAGTGCTTGCTTGTGTGCGCGTCATTGCTTGTGCAAAAACTTTTTTGTTTGATTCAGCAAAATTATTTGTTTGAAATTTATATGATTTTCAGTAAACTATTTGTTTGATTCAGTTAAATTATTTGTTCGAAAAAATCAGTGTTTTTTTTCAATAAACGAAATGCAAATAAATTGTTTGAATATGCGAATTTGTTTGTAGGACCGATTTCAGACAAAAAATGTTTTGATTCTACAAATTTTTTGTTTGAATTGGAAAAATAATTTTTTCTGTGTACCTCTTTTTATTATTATGTCCTGTGGTTTCTATAAGAAACAAAGGGCCATCACAAACTGATTCCATTCAGATCTATCAGATGCTTTATGCTTAATCTCGCAATCCAGTTGGCGACTACCCTGGTGTCCAGTCGATGGCGGCTTTTGCTATGTCTCCTGTGGGCCTGCGCAACGTATGGTCAATCCAACGCCATTTGCGATTAAGGATCTCAATCTGGATTGGCTGTTGATTAGTTCTACTCCATAGCTGTACGTTTGATATTGTTGCAGGCCAAAATATTCGAAGAATTCTTCGCAAGCAGCGGTTGACAAACACCTGCACTGCATTTATATTACAAGGCAATTCGTTACACGTCTCGCTGGCATATAGGCTAAGCTAAGATATCAGCCTGGAAGACACTGCTCTCGTGCTGGAGTCTTAACGACCAATGTAAACACCGGCACCAGTGTCCATCTTGGACCCGTCCGTAAATACTGTCCACCCCTCAAACAGCCAATTGGATCCACGCCAAACTTCCCTATTCGGTAACTTTACTGGTGGTGTTACACCGAAGTCTATGGTCATAATCCTATGATCTGAAATTTCCTCAAGAATTCTACTCTGATCAAGCAGACCCACTTCATACAAGATTATTGTGTGGTCATCCCGCAAGTAGTCTAAATAAGTTCCTAGCCGCCACACTCTTCACATAATGTTCAATAGGGGACAGATATAGCAGAATACTCAACACTGCCTGTGGCGTGCTTCTCCTTGCTCCTGTGATGCCAAAAGATGCACTCCTTTGAGCCTTGTTGAGCATCTTCCTATAGCTATCCACCCTCAACCCATCCCATCAAACAGTGCATCTATAAGTAAGAATTGTCCTAACCACCGATATATAAATCCAGTTTACCATATCCGGTTGTGGTCCCCAATTCTTGCAGATGGAGTTTCTGTATGTATAGTATGCATTAAGTCTCTTTTTTATCCTTTCCTGAGTATTTCTCTTCCTAGACAATTTACAATTGACGAAGTTACCCAAATACTTAGCTCCGTCAGATAGAGTTAACTCGACGCTTTCCAACACAGGCATCTTAAAACCCTCTATCCCATACCTTCTTTTAAAGAGCACAAGTAAGGTCTTCGCAGGGTTTACACCCAGCCCTTATCCTTCGCCCATGCCGAGAATAAGCCCAGCATCACCTGCATAATATCACCTATCGTGAAAAGAATTTTTCCCCTGACCAGAAGGACTATGTCATCCGCATAAGCAACGACTTTCCTACCCTTGAAGTCAAATGACCTGAGAAGGGACCACAAGCAGTCACAATCGAGCAGCGAAGCGCAGATATAGAACATTGAATAAAAGAGAGTAAATAATTTCCTTTACACTTATGGTGTTTTCTTTTCTACAAAAAATGTGACATTTTATTTAAAAAAAATGCAATTTGGTGTCTGTTTCTTAAAAATTTTGCTCCCGAAAAGGCTGGCTTGTTTGATTCTAAAAAACTCATCCTTTCGGGAGCAAAATTTTTAAGAAACAGATACCAAATTGCATTTTTTTAAATAAAATGTCACATTTTTTTTGTAGAAAAGAAAACACCATTAGAGAAATTTTTGGAATACTTCTTCAAACTGTATGTAAATATGCAAAAAAAGGAATTCAGTAAAAAACTTATGACATACATATTATTCGGGATACGGGTTTGGGTCTATCAGATTTAGGTTTCCTAAAGATGATTAACTAACACCGGGTAGTTAGATTAAAGGTCACGGGGTATACTTTGTTCGTATCCACACGGATGAAAAGATACGAACTTGTACATGTAGACCTCACGGTTGTGACAGGAGAAGCCAAGGACAGAGTAAAAAAGTGCGGGAGTTGGTGGAGCACTCAGGCAGAAGTGGCTCAAGGCTGGTACTAGGTTGTGACGCCAATGCATACCATACCCAAATGGGAAAGTGCCGACATCAACAAAAGAGGTGAGTCTATGTTTGATTTTATTATTGCAAGCAATCTTTTTATCTGTGACAGGGGGAATACGCCAACGTTCAGAACTAGGGATAGAGAGAAAGTGATAGATATCACATTGACGAACTGTAGAGAATTAGTGGAGGATTGGAGGGTGGCTTTGGGTTTTTCCTTCTCTGACCATAGTCATAATCTAATATTTGAGAGGTCGAAAAGGTGTCCGTATAGGAATCCGAGAAGGACGGATTGGGATTCTTTTTCGGGGTTGGTGCAAAGTAACCTAAAGCTACACAAGACTAGGGGCCGACTCCGACTGGTGTTTAACAACTGGTGAGCACATTCAAGGAGGTATTGACCAGTAGCTATGAGCAATCCTGTTCGTTAAACTTGCCGGGCAGGCGCATACAAGCAAGATGGTGGACAGACTAGTTGAGGACTCAAAGGTCCACTGTCAGAAGGTTGTTCAATAGAGCGAAGTATACGCGTAGGGAAGAGGATTGAAGTAACTTCAGATTGAGTTACAAGAGGTATAAGGAAGATACTATTAGAAGGGCGAAAAGGGACTCGTGGATTAAGTTTAGCGAGTCAGTTGAGTCTGTGAATGGGATGTTCAGGTTCAGTAGAATGTTTTCCAAGGACATTTTAGTCCCTGGATTTATTCAGAGACCGGACAACTCATGGACGGAATCTGTTTGTCTGCTTATGGAGACTCACTTTCCGGGGTGTGTGGATCCTGGGCCGGGGGAACAGGTTGTATGTGGTGACCCTTTCTCTCGGTCGGGCAGAGGTGGTGAGGAAAGGGAGACGGTGGGGGATTTGATTACCTTGGATAAAGTAACATTGGCGGCTAATATCTTTGGGTCTTACAAATTGGCGGGACCAGATGGTATCTTGCCGGCAAAGCTACAGAATATCGGGAAATTATCACTCCTATTTTTGGTGGAACTGTTTAGGGTATATGTGCTGAACGGATACATTCCTAAAGGGTGGAGGGAGGTCAGGGTAGTATTTATACCCAAGGCGGGTAAAACCGGTCACTCTTAACCCAAGGATTTTAGACCAATCAGCTTATCGTCTTTTCTTTTGAAAACGTTGGAAAGACTGATTGATCTGAGGACGAAGATTGACGCCGGCATCGCCAGCGGCGCAAAACACGCATATCTTTAGGGTAGATCTGTTGAGAGTGCGGTGCATGATGTGGTTGGTTATGTGGAGCGGGGATTGCGAAGCAAGGAATACACCTTGGCGGCGTTCATGGATATAGAGGGCGCCTTTAACAATTTGAGGATAGAGGCTATGGCACTGGTTGATCTAGGGGCTCCGTTGTTCTTGGTCGAATGGGTAACTATGATGCTTAGCAGCAGACCCATTCTTACGTATGGATGATGTGTTTGGTGGGAGTCATTGGTTACTCGAAGGAACCTTCTGCTTAAGGCTCAGAGGTGTGCTTCAATCGGCATGACAGGTGCCATGAAAAGTTCTCCTCAAGCGGCCCTGGATGTCGTTCTACATCATCTGCCTATTGAGCAGTATCGCTCGGCTTTACTGACTATGTGGGCACTAGGGTAGATTTTGGCCGGTTGCCGGAGAAAATAGTGCCTTCTAGGGAGAGCTGGTCGGGTAGGAGCAGATTATTTAGTTCATTTGCAATTTTCATGGCTCGAAGATGAGGGGCACTGGTTCGGGAACTACATTGAGGATCTAGACATCAGAATGTCATATAAGCTTCATGACGACTGCAGTGTTGTTGTGGGGGTCTTGGGGGCCGTGGAACTGATGAGGGACAACATTGATAGGGGCTCGGAGGACACTATATATTTGGACTGCCAGGCGGCTCTTATGGCCGTAAGGGGCTGTTATGTGAACTCCAAGCTAGTTGATGATTGTAGGATGGCTCTGGAGGGAGTCTTAGCCGGGTCACTGCGACATAGGCGGCAATGAGGTGGCTAATGAGGTAACGAGACAGGGCTCAGAGATGGAGGATCCCTAATGTATAGATAGAGGATCCTAACTGGAAGGATCGGGGAATGAATTCTAGGCGCGACCAATTGGGCCTTGGGGAACCAAACGGACTGCCGGGTATCACGGACGCTGTAACCGGTGCTTAGGAAGTCCGATGCGGATTCGCTGCTGGGCAGGAGTAGGGTCTGCGTTAGGACCATGATAGGAATTATCACGGGCCACTGTAGGATTCGTAATAGGGATAGCCTGGCTGCGCGACAGGAGACTGGGTGCTGGCCGCACGTAGGACAAATTTGGTTGAGTATGATTTCACTCGGTTTTTTATCTGTCTTATGCTTTCGCTCTTTATTTCACCTACTTTCCATCTTTACATATCTATCTCTAAATAAGGCGTCGCAATGGACCATATTGGTCTTTGGGTGAAGGTGTGATCGAAAAGGCCGTTAATTACAACTTCAAAATCAATTTTTGGATTATGTTCTTATTAACAAAAATATACGAAAGAATTTTAAAAACAAACTAGATAAAACATACATAAACATGATTTCAACACAATTAATATGTTACCAGTGTACCACAACAAAATTGCATAATTTGCCAAAATAACAACAACAACCTGCTTCTTTGAAATTTATAAACCGTGTTACACATGTTTTGATTTTCCATTCAAAATGCATTGAAAAAGGTCTGGTCAGATTTATGAGTAAGATGAAGGGTTAAGCAACTGAAAAAAGTTTATGTTTTTTTCTCTCTTTGGTATTTGTATTTAGAGCTGCCTTTGAACTTTTTATTTATGGAAAAATTAATACAAACTGTTCAGTATGTGGGCAGTAGTAAATAAGCGAAAACACCATCTCACAAATACGTGTATGTGGTATACGGTAAATTTTTTTACATTTTGATTTCCATGTTAAAATTGTGGTTTCTTTTTGTTTTGACTTCTAGTTTTTTTTTATTTATTTTCACTAGTTTAAATCCACTTTTTTAAAGTTAAAAGTAGTATAATAAAATAAGTGTATGGTATGTTTTTGGGATTTTAAGGAATGTCTAAGTAGGGAAATTTTTGCAATTGTAGCAGCTCTGGTGAAAAAAACACGATGAGTAAATGTAAAAACCCGAAAAACTTCGTAATCCAGGCAAACCAGTGCCAGCGATGCCATTATGATACGAAAGATACATTTTTCGTATCTTTTGATGGCTTTTGGTACCATGTATAATCCCGAAATTTTTCGTAACTTTTGAACCCGTACGCAAAATGTACAGAAATAAAATATTAAACTTTGGGTTAACAGTGACATGGCCGCTGATTAGTATTGTTTAATTTAAAAAATGTTGTTAATGAGCCGATATTTAAAAAAAAGTACTTTGTTTAACATTTGTACATCCATTTTCGAATGCATGATTGGAGAGAATTTATAGCCAACTAAAACTTATTATTCGATGATTACTAGTAGTGCAAAGTTGTTCTGAGGAAATATGAACATCTTTTTTGATTTCAGGAAGTTTATATGAACTTTTTGATAAAACTTACAAATTTTTACAATTTACAAAAATGAATTTGTTTTGATAACATCCAAAGATAGTTACATATAATTAATTTTAAAGCTTGCTTACTGTATTTTTAGAAATTACATACCTACTAACCAGGACAACCAGAAATATGCTCTAAAAACGCGTTTTATGCGCATTAATTGTGCAGTAAAAACTTAAAAATATGCCCTAATAATTGTTAAAAATATGCCCCCGAAAAACCAAAAATTGTTCATTTGAAAACAAAATATTCCACAATTTAATAATATTTGCATTTAAAAAAACAATCCGAAAATTATAATTGGTAAGGAACATACAACATAGTATTTACAAACGAATTTTCGAGATTTTACCCTATTTGGAGACGAAGTCATGGGCTCACAAAAACAAAGTTATGTTAAGAGTTAAAAATTCATATAAGAGTTGAGATATGAGATTTGTTGTCTTAAAGGGATTTTAGGGACGTTCGCTAAATTTTTTTAATGTTAACATTTAAAAGTAAGTTAACGCTATTTATGACGGGAGCTTTAGGCAAATGTCAACCTATTTGGAAAGAATTTAATTTGCAGTAAAATATTTTTGGTGCGAATTTAATCTAAATACCAACATAATTAGATGCTTTACGGACACAAAGAGTTTAATTTGGAAAGAAGTTTTTATGGGAAATATGTGATATTAAAGACCGATTCTCATCATTTTCAGAGACTTCGTCTTTAGTACAGTTAAAATGTATTTACCAAATTTGATCAAATTATCTACAAGATTGCATCAACAGGCAACAGACGTGCGGATGGATATCGTTAGATCTCTTAAAAAAGTAATCCTGAGTCGATCGGCACATTAAAAGATTGGTCGAAACATCGCCAAAAACGTATGTTTACACACATCGCCAAAAACGTATGTTTACACACATCGCTAGAAGTTCGCAAAAAAAATTTTTTTTTATTTGCTGCGAAAGCTCTTGTAGGCATCTAAAAAATTAAACATGACTCAAAATATGCCTTAAAAAGGCATAACGCTCTTTGAACTAAACTAGGCAAAAAAAATGCAGTAAACGGTAAAATATGCACTAACAGATGCAAAAATTCATAAAAAGCTGAAAAACGGATATTTGGTTTCCCTGCTAGTAACTATTTATGAATTAAATAAATATAAAAATGAATTTATATATCATTTTCTTTACAATATTCATTAAATATGAAATAAAACTAACGAGGTTTCTGATAGCGGGATATTTGAAATAATTTTGGAATTTCAGATTTGAAAATTTTCGTTTTTAACGAAACTTTCTGGAGAGGAATAATGACCAATTTGAAAAAATATGGAATGTTACTAACGACACACTATATAGAAATGGTGCGTTAAGGGCAGTGTTGCCAATTTAGCCATTAAGTGGCTAAATTTAACCACTTTTCACCCTGTTTAGCCATTAAAAAATGAGTTTAGCCATTAGCCATTTTTCATAGCCATAAAATTTTACTTGTCGTTTTTCTTTTAAAAGAATAATTTTTATTTTATTATAAAAATTTATAAAAGTAAAACAAACATTTTTAACAATTTAAACACCTTTAATTTAAATCACAACTTTTACAAATGTTTAAAATCGATATAAACTATGATGATGAAACATCTTTTAAAATAAAGGAACAGTACTCCAATATTAAATTTATAAATGGATCAACACAAATAACTCTGTTTTTTCTGGTTGCAAGTATTTCAATAAAGAGACGCAGGCGGCAACAAAAATTTTTTTAGAAATTTCAGAATTGACTATAAAGTTGCTCTCTCTTCTATGGTCTAATGCTGAATTAGAGAGTGTATTTTGCCAAGTAAACATCGTTAAAAGTAATTTAAGAAATAAGTTACATTAAGCAACCGTTAATTCGATTTTTTTAATTAGGTAAATATTTTTACCGTAACAATAAAATGTGTTTACCAACACCACAATAGTGGAGAGGGTACTATGCGTTTGTGGTGATGTTTGTAACACCTTAAAATATTGATACTTAGCCAACCTTTACGTATACCGATTGACTCAGAATCACTTTCTGAGTCGAATTAACGATGTTTGTCCGGCTGGCTGGCTGTCCAGTTGGTACATAGGTTATAATTTGGTGTAGGGTATCATCTAGTTGGGGTTGACCGACTATACTTTTGTACTTTTTTTTATTGTAGATCTGCAGCCGTATTCTGTAATTCGCTTAGCTAAAGCTAAATCTCGATTACTAAAATGCCTTAGAAAATACAAAATTTAAAATTTTTAGAGATGACATTAAAAGCTAAAATTGCGGTGTATTAAATTTTTATGGCATTGCCAAATTTAGCAATGCACATTACAAAATTGCATTCGTAGCTAAAAATCGCAAAATCAACTTTATAGATATTTAGCGATAGAGATTTAGCTTTAGCGAATAACAGAATACGGCTGCTGGACTCAAAAGGTTGGGTTACTGTTGTCGTGATTATGATTTTCCTTCAAGTTATTTAAAACTAATAGATTTAATTTTTTAAATATCTATCAAAATATTAATTTACGTTTATTCTTATTTAAGAAAATGATCTTAACTTACAATTTCATCGTAAACAATTTTAAAAGAATTATTTCTGTTTTGTTATTGAGTTTTAATGTGTTTTTATTAAAAAAAAAGCTTTTAGCCATTTTTTAGCAATTTTTTTCCCGTAAATTTAGCCATTTTTGGTCACCAAGTTTTGGCAACACTGGTCAAGGGGGTCCTCTATAGGACAACATTAGTGGTATATTTGAAATAATTTTGGAAAATAAGAAAATTGAATTTTAAAATGAAATTCAATTCATGTCCTTTTCAGTTTGATAGCGAGCGGGGTAGAGAAGTCAGCAGGGTAGAAAAAAGACTTGAATCGTATTTTCTGTGTTTCTTTTTTGACATTCCTCTTTGCACTTAATTTTGGTTTTTTAATTTGTGTTTTACTTTTATTTCAAAGTGACAATTGCTTGTTAAAATATAGAAATATGTTGCAGAACTGCAGGGTACTGAATTTTTAGTGGTTGTTTAAAAGAAGACTATAATTGCAATCACTCGTAAGAGTGATTACAAATGTAGGTGTTGAGGGAAAAGAGATAAAAAGGGGGTTTATTAAATTATTTCTTCTCCCATATAAGTGCAAGGTTATACATTTGATGGATAGTTACCTTTGGGTTTGGGGTTTCTTTGTTTCCAGCGTAGCTAGATGGAATGATCAATGATTTTTTGTAGTATGTAAGGTAAGTATTTTATTTCCAAATTATGTTAGGTAAGTAGGTACAATTATTATTTTAATTTTACTTGTGTAGCCGTTGTAATGGTTTTAAATTGGAGTTAAGTAGGTTTACTAATTGCGACTGTAAGCTCCTGTTGCTAAGCAAAAAGTGACCGAGATAAAGAAAAAAATCTTTTTCTAAAAACGTCTTCGTCTTATAAAAGCCGACCAAGTTTGGAATAACTCCGTAAGTATTTAACGTTACCAATTTAATTACATTACAAGGCTTTTTCTTAACGCCATCTATACTTCAATGTTGGCATAATACTAGGAAAATTTACAAGATAATTTTACATGCATTATTTACATAACATAATTGATTCAATTTAATTCGTGTTCTAATTGATTTACTTTTATTGAATGTTTGTTTAATATTATTATTGCTTTTTAAATTCAAAACTTTTACTTTTATTTAATACATTTTTTTTCCTCAATTTAAATTCAAATTCAATACACGTAACATTTCAAATAAATACAATTCAGTTGACATAAATAGCAGTATAAACAAAAAATTTATATTGTCTAAACCCAAGTTTAGACACATATATAAAAAAACAGAAAAAAAGAAACATTTTAAAAATTTAACAAGTTTTTGGAAGTTTCTTTAAAAGAGACCTACAAAAAAGACATGTCTTTTTAATAATCGTGAAAATTGTGTGTAATATTACACCATATAGGAATGGATGAGAAGGTGTAAAACCTGTGTTTTGGTACTTTTTTGTCAACCCATCACAGGACTGCCAGGTACTTTCTTTCGTCCTCCCCATACTTAAATAAAATGTTCTCTAAAAATACCCCAAATAAGCCCCTGTAAAAATACACCATTTTTAACGAATAATTTAAATATTTATTTGAGCTTTACTTGTACTATGTTCTATAAGAGATCATTTTTATCGTATGGAAATACGTAGTTGTATTTTAAATATAGTATAATAAATCTATTTGCATGGGACCATAAAATCACTAAATTTTTAAGAAACTTTATTATACAGAATTCATTTTATTTCCACTTTTGTTAAAAGTAGCGGTTATCCATTTGAGCATTGCTTTATTAATTTCCCTAAAAATACAGTTTTGAAGA
Organism: Pollenia griseotomentosa; assembly: GCA_963931875.1. Lineage (NCBI taxonomy): Eukaryota > Metazoa > Arthropoda > Insecta > Diptera > Polleniidae > Pollenia > Pollenia griseotomentosa. The sequence goes on along the minus strand of OZ007561.1, from coordinate 141,110,432 downwards.
CTTTTGCGTTTAGTGCTAAGTTGCTTGCATTCCATATTTTAAGAATTAAGGTTGGTTTGGCTGACCGTAAATGTAATGAAATGCAATGTAACGTACCGTATCGTACATTTCACAATTTTGAGGCTTTTGAATTAATAATTATATTTCACAAATCAATTTCGAAATTGTTTAAAGTGTGTGCTCGCTTTTCTCGGTCAAGTAATAATTGGCATATTAGTGGTCTGACCATTATTTATAACTGGGCTAGTTCTAAGCCGATTTTTGGTTTTTATGCCTTTTTGAAAACATAATTGTATCTACATTTTGACTAATTTATCATCTAGTATAAACTTTTACTTTTTTTAGTTTAAACTTTAACGACATTTAAAAATTTGACAAAAACTAAAAAAGTAATTTTTCGCTTTGTATTCACTAATAAACTTTAAAATTGATTTTTCTTTACTTAATCGTTACCAAACTTCATATTAAATGTTTTTATATACAAAGGAACCAAATAAGCCGATTCAATGACTTAACTCTTTGAGCCACACTTTTATATGTGCAACTTAATAACTAAAATAGGCGCAATTTTGCATTATTTAAAGTTTTTTTATTATAAAAATGTTGATAATTTTGATAAATAAGGTGGTTAGTTTTCTAACCACCATGACGGTTGGCTTAAAAATTTATTTTTGGTGAAAATCTGAAAAAACGTTTTTTTTTTGTTCGGATGCATAGAGGAACTCTACAGGTGCTGTATTACTATGCAGTACGCACTAGATATAATTTTTTTTAACAAAGCAAACAACCTGTGGCTGTTTTTTTTTAACTTGGGGAAATCCCGTCTTAAAAAAAGCTTACACATTTAAAAAAATAAATAAATGTTAAATTTTAGAATTTATGGTCCAAAATTTCGCATAAATTTATAATCGATGATCTTAAAAAATACAATTTTTAAGCTCTTGAAAAGGTGGTTAGATAACTAACCACCAAACCTGAAAGAGTTAAGAGTTCACTACAATTCACACAAATTTTGAGCACCTCTAATATACATGAACTTGGAACTAGGAAAATAAAAATGTTGGACTAATCATGAAAAATCGAATTATTGACAGATTAGATTCAAACTTTTCAGATATTTTTTTAGATAAAAAAGAAACTTTTTTGCCCGGTAATCATTGATTTAAGTGATGTTGCAATAATCGCCACCCTAATGAATATGTGTGCATGGAACTTAATATTATAACTCATATTTTTTATTTTCCCAAAAAATCCTATTTTTTTTAATGTCCTTAATTCAAACCCCAAATAAAAATTTTTGTCCCGCAAAACTGGCAGCCCTGCCCCATCTATCTTTTGAACCATTAAGCATAAAAATAAAGGCTATATCACATTCGAAATTTATCTAAAATATACCAACACGGATTTTGTACTTTTTCAAAATTCGAACGATCGTAACTATTTTTGGTACTTTTTTACAAAATATATTTCTCCATTCATTGACATATACGTATAAGATTATGGGCTCTCACTTCAATATTGAAATTTTTGATACTTCAATGGGGAGAAAAAAAGTACCAAAAAGGGCAATTTGGGAAATTAAATTTATTTCTTTAGCAGTTTGGTACTTGTTCGTTCTACAAGATACATAAAATTAAACATGCAAGGTCCTGAGTGAATGAGAATCTGTAAGAGGGATCTTTTTGGTACTCTTTAGTTCTTTGAATGGTACTCTTATTGATTTTCATTAATGTTGGACGTAGAAGCATACAGTGTTCTAAGTGAATGAGAATCTGTAAGAGGGGGCAGCCATCAAAAGACAGCTCACTTGGGTCCTTTATTGGTCCCTTTGTGATACCCGGCGCCAATGCCCACCCCTTAGAGCAGTTACTCAGATGGCGTCACTGCAAAGTCCAACCACTTCGTCTTCCTAGTGAAGAGAAGGAGCGATTTTAGTTCTATCCTGGATAGAACCTCCAAGCAGGCAAACACCCCCAGGTATTTTTCCCTAATGCCCCGCAATCCAGGGCAATGACAAAGAAAGTGAAGCACAGTCTCCTCTTCCTCCTCGTTTTGACAACTTCTAACGTAGTCGTTAAATTCCAGACCCATTCTTCCAGCATGAGTCCCCACCGGCCAGTGTCCAGTCACAACCGATATCACCGTACTAATCTGGTCCCTGCTGAACCCAAGTAGAGAGCTAGTTCTCCGTTCATCATATCCAGGCCAAAGTATCCTGGATATCGAGCAGGTGGACTCACAGGTTCACCGCATCTGCGCAACTCTATAAGACTCGCGCCCTATAAGTGATTTACAGTGAGCCATTGGAAGGCCAATGAATTGGTCAATGAATGTATCATCCATGCGACCACCTTGTATGGCCAGCTCATCTGCTACCCGATTGCCCGGGCACTCTGTGTGCTCCGGTATCCATATTAGCGTTACCCTTGAATGCTTCGCAATCTCATCCAAAGACATCCGACATTCTACAGTTAACCTAGATGTCTTGTAGACACCCGCTAGGGAAGCAAGGGCAGCTTTGCTGTCAGTAAATATACGTATGTCTCCCGATATGCGATGATACCTCAGGCAGTTTGCCGCCCGCCTTATAGCCGAGATTTCCGCCTGCAGGACACTACATCCATCCGGCAGACGAAAGGAAACCTTCACATCCAGTTCCTCTATGAAGAAACCTCCGCCAACCCTCTCACCTTTCCTCGAACCATCAGTATAAACCCCTAGGGTTGGTTCACGGAAAGTATCCGACAGCACATTGCCGTGCGCCACTTGTGTCACGAACCCCGCACCAAAGAACGGCACCGGGGTGCAGTAATCCACTCCATCAGGGACAATCGTACATTTGATTATCCCGTGATCATCAACGCGACAAGTCTGTATACTTTCTCAAGCATCACGCGGTGTATGCCCTTATCCAATGCAGTCCACCATACAACGACCCCATAGTACAGGGTCGGCTTTACCACAGCCTCAAAGATCCAATTGACACACCTCGGGCTCATACCCCAGTTTCTGCCGATTGCACCCCTACACGCATATATGGCAACTATTGCCTTTTCCACTCTCATCCGGACATTTAGTCCCCATGACAGCCTGCTATCCAGAACCACGCACAGATACTTGGCACTGTGAGATATCTGAAGCTCAGTCCCATTTAACCTCGGAAGCCTAAGGTCCTCGGTCTTATACTTCCTCGTAAAGAGTACCAGTTCCGTCTTAGACGGATTTACACCCAGACCACATGATGCACTCCAGATGCTGAGTACCTTCAAAGCAGTGATGGCCACTGAAAAATCATCAGCATACGCCACTGTTTTTATCCTCATGTCATCCATCTTTGTCAATATGGTGTTCATAGTCAGGTTCCACAATAGTGGGGATAGAACTCCCCCTTGAGGAGTACACCTGTTCACCAGCCTCTGAACACTCGTTTCACCTATCGTAGAGCAAATTACCCTATTCCTTAGTAGATTGTCTACAAATCTACATATGCCAGCGTCGATCCCCAGACTCCTCATGGACGTTACGATAGAGTCCGGGTTGACATTGTTGAAGGCCCCCTCAATATCGAGAAAGGCCACAAGTGTGTACTTCTTGAATTCGAGCGACCTCTAAATAGTTCCGACTAGAGAGTGAATAGCCGTCTCAGCAGACCTGCCCTTTGTGTAGGCATGTTGAGAGGCAGAGAGAAAACCTCTTGGGATGGTCATCCTCAAGTGTATATCGATAACCCTCTCAAGAGTCTTAAGAAGAAAGGAAGCAAGACTAATCGGTCTGTAGTCCTTCGGCTCGGTGTGAGAAGCCTTACCCCCTTGGGTATAAAGACCACTCTACACAGGGTCCATTTCACAGGAAGATACGAAAATCTAGCGCATCCCCTGTATATGGCCAGTATTGTTCCTAGAAACATCAAATTATTCATGCAAGGTCCTAAGTGAATAAAAAAAATCTGTAAAAGGGATCTTTACTAAAAATAAAAAACCACTTTAAGAAATTATTATTTAAATTTCAAGAAATAAAAATTTTAAATAAAAAACAAAAATTTTCGATACAAATCAACCCCGATTTTTTTATTATTCGCTTACACGCACTCAATTTTCATTGTAGTTTTAATTTATTTTTTCCTTTGTTTAAAACTATTATCAATTTTGTTAAATGAAGTTATACAGAGTTTTTGTAACTGATCTTAAGAACTAATAAAATACTATCTATACAGAATAAAGAGGAAAATGTATCACAAATCAATTTCAAATCGTTTTGTTTCAAAATCTGTTTCCATCACATACTTGATTGTTCAGCCTTAAACATTTTTAGAAAATATTCTTTTTACGGATGAGAGTAAAAAATTGTAAATGCTTTGTGTCAAAAAACCTCCAAAGATATCGCAAATTGGGAAGTGCCTTCGACATATACGGCTTTTTTACGTGCAACTCTAACATGTAAGCCATTTTTGTGAAGGGATGCTCTAATAGTGCAAGCTAGCACTTACCGATTTTTCAAAAGTTTCTAATATATTTTCAAATATTTTTACTACCCTGGAAGTTGGATTTGCTTTCACTTGGCTCACTATACCCCTTTCTTCCTTATCTGTAAGACACTTTGGTCTTCTTTTACGCGCAAATTCTTCATTAATTAGTAGATGGTTTTTTGTTCTATAATTTTTTTAATAGTGCATTGGTTCCTTCCAAAAATTTCACCTATTTTGCGCAGAGATTTTTCTTTTTGGTGTAAATCTATAATGATTTCACGAGCAACAATTGAAGTTTGCTTTCCCGATTTTTTTTACTCTTCATACAATTCTTAAGAGACGAATATTTTAAACGGTACTTTTCCGTTAAAGTGTTCACCATTTTTACATATACAGCATATCTTATTCAAGGTTTATACCACTCTCTAATTTAATTTAACACGTTTAATTGGTATTTTTTATTAACAAAATAGATTATTTTCCAAATTGATTTTTTTAAATTTAATTGTTTTAATTAATTTAGTTCAACTTTTATTAGTAACTAAATATGCAATGCCATTTAACATAAATAATTATTTATATACAAATAATCGGCAAAACTTAAGATTTGTATGTGTTGTTTACTTCAATTTGACGCTCACAGTATGTAGTTTTAAATCTTTAAATATCATTTTCAACCATAAAAGTTCTTGAGTGTCTTCCGCATTCAAAATTCGGCTTTTGTTGAAGACTATGTTACTTGCTTTTGTTTTCTACTTTCATATGAGTAATCCACTTGCAAACACCGCTAAGTTAAAAAAAATAAAAATTCTGTAAAAGCCACTATTTTATTTGTTTTTTAAAATGTCTCCCTAATCCATTATAAATATCGTACAAAACTTCGTAAGTTAAGCGCAGCTTCTGTTTAATTATTCTTATACTCCTGCACAACTCTCTATATGGCTTGGCATTTCAATTTAAAAAAACTTTTTTAATCGATTTTTTCAGAATTTTGTTTTTTTTTAACTTTGCGGTGTTTGCAAGTGGACTACTCATATGAAATCTTGTTGATTTTCTATGTTTAACATATTCAGCATAATCTGCATCATATACTTTAACAGCCGTATTCATAACAAAAAGTTAGCCACAGTTTGAACACTACGTACAACGAGCTGCTAATTTGAATGTCGATTAAGCTTGGCAGCTTATTAGCACCAAGATTATTCATAACAAACTTTTGGCCATCTGCTAACTTTTAATAAATCAGCTCTAAATTTGAATGATGCCACATTATATTACTCAAAAACGTTTGGCATTAATCATCGCTAGTTTTGTCATTTTAATTTTTTTTTTTGTTTAAAAAAAAAGTTTTAAAATCAAATTAATTAAAAAAAAAAAAGAAAATTACAGACAGTAAATTAAAAAAAATCCAAAAAATAGTTTGACATTAAACGGCTGTTTTTCAAAAGTTGGCAAACGTTTGGCAGCTCGTTAACAAGAGACTAGCAAATCGTTAGCCAGAGTTTGGTAGTGTATTATGAATAAACTTTGTGCTATCCTAATGCCAAATTTTCATTGTGAATACGGCTGTAAATTTTTAGTGCCATTCAAATAATGAAATATTCTCTTCGTTTTTAATAAAAAAAATTGAACTCGGTACCTATGCTATTAACAGAAAAGAAGCGTTTATGTAAAATGGGCTAAGCCATAGGAAAATTGCAAAACAATTAGGCAGTCAAAATAATGTCAGCAATTTTATAAGAAAAGTCTGATCAGTGGAAAAACTGTAAAATGTAAACTCCCCTGGCCTGAATATTATCGAAAACGTGCGGGAAATTCTTTTTCGAAAACTTAAAGAGTCGTACAGATAAGAAATAACTTAATTGAGAGAATTAAAAATGTTTGTGCCAAAATATCCTTTTAATTAATTAATCACGAATTTGAAGTTATGTTTTCAAAAGAAGGATATACAGGCCTGTCACAGAAATCAATTCCGATCGAAAGTGGAAGTGATTTCGTATCTTGCTTCACATAAAACGAAATCAGTTTCGATCGGAATTGCTTTCTGTGACAAAAGTTGTAAAAACATTATGAACCGTCATAAAAAAATAGACAAAATGTCATGAAAATTATATTTTCTTGTTGGTTTTTTGAATAAATGACTTTAAACCTATTTATGTAAATAGGCAAACATGTGCATGAGTTTTTGCTGCAATTAACATTGAAACAAAAAATAACAGAAACTATTTATTGTATCCTTTGTTTTGATTCTCTTAATAAAATGCCTTTCAACTTAAAGGCCCAACCATAATGTGCTTAGGTTGGCTTAAGCAAATGTGCGAATACATGTTAATTATATGAGGCAAACCATATTGAACTTAAGGAAACTTTTTGCTAAGTTTAATGAAACTGTCATTTGCATAAGCAAGGTGCGAATCTAATCGCAAATTCCGTACGGAATCAAATGTTTTTTTATTTTGTTTTTGTTTTTTAATACATTTGAGAGACTTTTTGTTAATTTTTGACAGTAGGTTAAGCAAGGCTATGCATATTATGGTTAGGCCTTAAGTTTAATATTAAATTTTTCTCTCAAGTATGTATATAGTATTAAGAAAATAAAAATGGAAAAATTGAACATCTAATCAAGTGAGCGGTAGTGAAATTTAAATATGTAGGTATGTACTTACATTTTTCTCTGTGTTGTCATGACGCATATATACTCTAGATAATGCAGAACGTAATGGTGCTGCTATATTCCGCCAAAGTTTGGACACATCCGTTATATCTATTGATTCATTTAATACTGGCTCCATGTAAGCCAGAAAGCAGTTGCAAGCAGTTATTTTAAGTTCAGGAATATCACGACAAGCTTTATAAAAAACGCTCAAAAAGACATTTAAATAATTGTTAAAAAAGTCGGGAATTATTTTATTAATAATATCGATCTGTCGTTCAAATTCCATATTGTTTTTATCGAAATTTTTATGAACAATGTCATCTTTTAAATGACTTTTAAGCATTTGCAGTGCCATTTCAAATTGGGTACTTAAAATTTTTAGCGTCTCAGACTTTGTATATTGCGGGCAATGAAGTGTCATTACCTCAGTTAAACCAGTTTTGGAATAAAACTTTTCAAATGGTATTTGGGATATCAGCACTACACATATATTAAGTCCAGTTAGCTCCTGCAATCTTAGTACTGATGGCATAATATTTGCATCCATATCACGTAAACGATGTGCATTATCTAAAGCTAGAATATACCCCTTTCCATCACGATTGTCATTAGCACTTCTTAATAGTTCAATAAATTCCTTCAGACTGTCGCATCGTATATTTGAAGTTTTGTTGCAACCATAAAAAAATTCTTCTAAGGTATTTTCTAATAGTATTTTTGTGGAATAACACTCAACACAATTTATATATGCACCCTGAATTTGTTTTTCGTTTTTAACCAGCCGCAAAAAATCTTTAACAATTGCTGTTTTTCCTGTTCCGGCGTGACCGTAAACAAAAATCGCAGATGGAAAACTTTCTTCACCATTTGAAATCAAGTCAAATAGATTTTTAATAAATGCACTACGGCAAGGATATTTTTCTTCTAACATTTTTATCATTGCACTTTATATACTTTTGTATTTCCCTATACCGATAAAAGCTTTTGTGCTTTAGAAAACAAAACTATAGTTTTATAATTCCCGGTATTTTCTTGTTTACAATCAGTGATCGATGTAAGCACCAGTGTTGCCAGGACCAAAAAAAAATTTTGGAACCAAAATGTAAAAATAAAGTAACCAAAAGCGAAAAAAGAAACCAAAATTATTTTGTATCAAAAATTCTATTTTATTCGCACTTCAGTTGGAAAATATGCCTAAAAAATAAATTGAGTTCCTTTGTATTATGTAGGCTTATAAACCGCTCGACCGCTCTGGAGTGAACAAGGCGAATTCAACTACAGGTGATGTCGGAACCAGAGAAGCAAGCCGTACCGGCGCGACTGGCGGCTAGCTGATCAGCCGATGATTTTTTATAAGCCGCGCCGCCGCCGAAACTAACGGCTCATCGGCGGCGTATTTTTCAGCTGATTTGGTTGGCTCAGCCGAATTTTGAATGCATTTTAAAAAATATTCGTTACTGAGACCTTACATTACATTATTTAGTGTTAATTGTTATCATCTCTTTTTGTTATACATATAATTGGGCAGCACTGAATGTACCAAATATTTTTAATTTTTGGGTACTGACTATTTAATGTAAGTATTTTGTACCCAATACCTAAATATTTTTTACAATTCTTTTTGCATAACGAGAAATTCTCAGCTAATTGATAAATAGCAAGGTATATTTACACAAGGTAGACTCATTTGGGAGTGTAGACATGCTGCTCTATAAAAGGAGCCAAGTTGTCCAAATTGTCTTCATATAAAACAAAAACAATTTCACGCACACATGTACAAAGTTTGGCTCATATACACGAAATTTGACGTTTTGGCTCCAACTAGGGGTTAACAGCTGACAAACATATGGGCCAACGAGTTTACCTTGTGTAAATATACCTTGATAAATAGTGTTGCTGTGTGTCAGCTGTCAATTTGCAATTAATGATACATATGTCGAGTAAATATATAAACTATTATAGCCTATTCATCGGTTTCGAACGAAGATTAAGTTCGCTTAACTTACATGTTAAACCAAAACAAAATTTTTTGATTTGTTTTTGTTTTAAATGTAAGTTAAGCAATCTTGGTTTGGAAAAAGATAAACAGGCAGATAGTTGTAAGTGTTGCATATAAACAAAAGAGTAGAAACTACGTTGCTATATATATTGTTGGTGTAGAGTAAAAATATTCTGTACAATTATTTTGCCACGATGTAAGACCATTTGCACAGGACTGTCAATAGGGCATTATTAAATATTACTTATCGTAACTTTAATATAGAAAAGCCCTAACTAACGTTTTCCTTACTTTGCAGGAGAAGGAAAAAACTTAATACAAATTATAGTCCTAAAGTCCAGATTTTTTTAAATGCAGTTTTTTATTAAATTGCTTAGAGAAATTAATAAAAAAAAATGCGTTTAAAAAGAATCGCGATAACAAGGCTTTAATTTTTATTAAGGTTTTTCCTCCTGCAAAGTAAGGAAAGAGTTAGTTAGGGCTTTTCTATATTTAAGTAACGTTATGCACAAATATAAAGTTTTTTTTTATAAATTCTATTCTATTTGGAATTAATACGTTGAAAAACTTTTGGCGTTGCGTTTTACAAATTTAGGGCCTAAATTCATCTAAGAAAAGTCAGTTATATCAAAAAAATTAACTTCGTGAATGAATTTCCTTAAAAGTTCAAATTAATTTGAAAATATGTATTACAATTCAACCTTAAATGGATTGAATAAAAAAGAAAAATAGGCAAAGAATTTAAAAAAATTATATTTTAAAACAGCTAAATCGATTCCTAAAATTAAGTCTTTTAAAACAATTGGATCACTCAGTGCAGAAAGAAAACTACTGACATTTACTTTATGTACCTCATTTGAAAATTGCTAAGAAATTAGTGTAAAAAGTGTCATCTTAAACAATTTCAAGTTAAAGCCAGTTCTCTTCTATACGAGCTAAGATCATAAAACTTGCATTTATTACATATTATTAAAAACAGTGTTTTAATTGATTATCACAAGATTTATGTTTGAAGTAGTTCCCTTTCTGCACTTAGAAATTCAATATTTTCAAATGAATATTGTGTGTATCTAAACTTATGTATGTACATAATCAAAAGCATATTTCAGCGCAGCCGAAAAATATTGCGAGCCGAAAAATTTTCGGCGTCAAGCCGAAACGCCGCCGCCGCCGGGTAATTTTACCCTTTCAGCCGCCGCCGATAAAAATTGATCGGCTTGCTTCTCTGGTCGGAACTACAACAATCCAAAAACAACAGAAAAACGTGGACGAGAAGATAACAAAGTAGATAACAAAGTAAATCTTGTTTCACTCAAAAGAAAGAGAGCAACAAAATATGTCTCTCAACCTGATTAAAATTGAGTATTTCCGGCTGAGCAGAACAAAATTTAGGTGAGGCCAAGTTAAAATAGTGAAATATTGTGAATAGGTATGGCAACTTTAGCCACTTTATAGAGAATAATATCTTCTTCTTGTTTTTTGTGTATGGGAGAGTTTTCGGCTTTTAACAAGATAACAAAGTAAAACCGGAAATGTTATTTAAATAATAAGTAATTAAAATATTGCGACAAGCTAATAAATTTAAATTAGTTTACAAATAATTGTGTTAAATGGATTCCTTTAGAATATTATTTTACTTTATAATTTCCTAACGATTTTTATTTTTAACAAAGTTAAAGAAATCACTGTTTTGGCTAAAGGGCCAAACTTAGGACTTCCTCCTAAGGTTGGCTATATGTGGCGTATAGCAGGGTACTTAAGCTTCATTTTGGTGTATCATTTTTATTTCCCTAAAGTTTTTTGTTGAACAAAGTTATAAAAAATTACTTTCTACTAAATTTCACTCATTTTTTCTTTTGGCTAAGGGGCCAAAATTAGGACATCCTCCGAACTTTGACTATATGTGGCGTATAGCTAAGTACTTAAGCTTCATTTTGGTATACAATTTATTTCAAACTTAAGTTTTTTTTAGAACAAAGTTTGAAAAATTAAATTTTTATAGAACTTCACTAATTTTTTTCTTTTGGCTTAGGGGCCAAAATAAGGACATTAAGTTTGAAATATGTTGTATACCAAAATGAAGCTTAAGTACTTAGCTATACGCCACATATAGTCAAAGTTCGGAGGATGTCCTTATTTTGGCCCCTTAGCCAAAAGAAAAAAATGAGTGAAGTTCAATAGAAATTTAATTTTTCAAACTTTGTTCTAAAAAAAACTTAAGTTTGAAATAAATTGTATACCAAAATGAAGCTTAAGTACTTAGCTATACGCCACATATAGTCAAAGTTCGGAGGATGTCCTTATGTTGGCCCCTTAGCCAAAAGAAAAAAATGAGTGAAGTTCAATAGAAATTTAATTTTTCAAACTTTGTTCTAAAAAAAACTTAAGTTTGAAATAAATTGTATACCAAAATGAAGCTTAAGTACTTAGCTATACGCCACATATAGTCAAAGTTCGGAGGATGTCCTTATGTTGGCCCCTTAGCCAAAAGAAAAAAATGAGTGAAGTTTAATAGAAATTTAATTTTTCAAACTTTGTTCTAAAAAAAACTTAAGTTTGAAATAAATTGTATACCAAAATGAAGCTTAAGTACTTAGCTATACGCCACATATAGCCAACCTTCGGAGGATGTCCTTATTTTGGCCCCTAAGCCAAAAGAAAAAAATTAGTGAAGTTCAATAGAAATTTAATTTTTCAAACTTTGTTCTAAAAAAAACTTAAGTTTGAAATAAATTGTATACCAAAATGAAGCTTAAGTACTTAGCTATACGCCACATATAGCCAACCTTCGGAGGATGTCCTTATTTTGGCCCCTAAGCCAAATAAAAAAAATTAGTGAAGTTCAATAAAAATTTAATTTTTCAAACTTTGTTCTAAAAAAAACTTAAGTTTGAAATATGTTGTATACCAAAATGAAGCTTAAGTACTTAGCTATACGCCACATATAGCCAACCTTCGGAGGATGTCCTTATTTTGGCCCCTAAGCCAAAAGAAAAAAATTAGTGAAGTTCAATAGAAATTTAATTTTTCAAACTTTGTTCTAAAAAAAACTTAAGTTTGAAATAAATTGTATACCAAAATGAAGCTTAAGTACTTAGCTATACGCCACATATAGCCAACCTTCGGAGGATGTCCTTATTTTGGCCCCTAAGCCAAAAGAAAAAAAATAGTGAAGTTCAATAGAAATTTAATTTTTCAAACTTTGTTCTAAAAAAAACTTAAGTTTGAAATATGTTGTATACCAAAATGAAGCTTAAGTACTTAGCTATACGCCACATATAGTCAAAGTTCGGAGGATGTCCTTATTTTGGCCCCTTAGCCAAAAGAAAAAAAATGAGTGAAGTTCAATAGAAATTTATGAGTGAAGTTTAATAGAAATTTATTTTTTTTTAAACTTAAAATATATATTTTTAAGGAATCCAACACAAACATTTGTAAACTAATTTAAATATATTAGTTTTCTAATAGTTTGCCGTAATATTTTAATTATTTATTATTTTATAAATATCATTTCCGGTTTTACTTTGTTATTTTGTTAAAAGCCGAAAACTCTCCCATAAACCGAAAACAAGAAGAAGATATAATTCTCAATGAAATGGCCAAAGTTGCCATATCTATTCACAATATTTCGCTATTTTAACTTGGCCGCACCTAAGTTTAGTACTGCCCTGCCAGAAATACTCAATTTTAATGTGCAGAAGAGAGACATATTTTGTTGCTCTCTTTCTTTTGAGTGAAACAAGATTTACTTTGTTAACTACTTTGTTATGTTCACGGAGATGAAAATTTTCCAAAACTTTTGGTGGACATGGCCAGCGTTGCCGTTTTGGTTACTTTTAACCAAAATTGGTAACTTTTTTTCCAATGTGTACTTGTGTAATTTTTTCCAACACATAAATAACCAATTTTTGGTTTTGGGACAAGCTTAAACGCTCCGCTTTTTTTAACTTTATAAATGTTTATGGTATTGGTGCTTCTAATACTGTTTCTATCCACTTAAAAATTATTTTTCTAGAATATTAATCTGTCACAAACTATCAGCTTAACAATACAAAGCGCCTATTAGACGCCCATACTTGGTATGCGAGAATGGTATCCATCATACCATCAAACTCGTGTAATAGCGAAAAATTCGTGTATGTCAGTTTGATATGTTAAAAATTCAAAATTTTTGGTTTTTATGTATGCCATCATACCATCGTACTCGTGTTATAGCAATTCTGTCATACTCAGTAAAAACTTAATTTGAACTTTGCAAGCAAAGGGTAAAGATGACTTGGTTAGAGCTCGCTTTTTTAAACGGTTTTATTTAGAAATATGATCTACATATATTTTCAAAAATAAAACACGTAATAATTGACACAAAGTTTTATTAAGAGCATTGAACGATAGAATGAAAATGCGGATCTTATTTTATAAAGAGCCTTGTTTTTCGAGAATTTTCGAAAAAAAATGGTCCAATTATCTCATGCGTGGATAAGGCACAGCCTGCGGCAATGCAATGGTTTTTGATGTTTCAATCGAGGGTTGCGGGTTCTTGGAGACCAGTAACGGTAGTTTTGCTTGTGGACGTGGCCGTTAAAGTGAAAATGATACTCGCCGCTCCAAGAAAGGGATTTACAGTACGAAAACGCTCCAACATTGTTTCACAAAAATTATTGCGTAAATCAAAGTCACTTTCTTTCAGTTCTTGAACGATTTAAATTTTAAAATGATGGAACTTCAGATCCTTTTTTAAAATTTCATGAATAATCGCTCTTGGAAGTCCCAGTGAGGATGCACTTTTCCGTATTAAAATTCGCGGATTTTCACGTAAAGTGCTTTCAACCAGTTCAATGTTTTCGGAAGTGCTTAAAGATCGACTGGGCCCTGGTCGAGGGGCATTCATAGCCCCAGCAGTTGGGCGGACTCTCCCACTAACGAATTAAATTTACACTCGGTTTATCATGTATTCGCTGAATACCGAACTTATCTAGAAAATCATTAAAAGTAGCAGTTAATGGCCATCTACAATTCTAAGTATATACCTTATATGGGTAATTTGATAGTCTGTTAAGGTTTAAAATACTTTTTAAGTAGATGAAAAGTGTATTGGTTCTGGATGCACGAAAACCTCACACCACTTTAAAGGGTCAAATAAGCGGGGCGGCTAATTCTTGTTCCAAAACAAAAAATTGGTTATTTTTGTGTTGAAAAAAGTAAATTGTCAAATTCGTGTGTATAGCCAAAATTTGTTTATGTGTGCGTTTAATTGTTTTTGTTTTACAGTGCAGCTACACGATCAAGATTTTCTTGATAGTCTTTTACATATACTATTTGTCAAAATTAACAAAAATTAAAAGTTATGACGTGTTGAGCAATTTACATTCAAGATCAGGTGCGTTTGAGTACTTTTACAGTAAAATGCAGTAAATGAGAAAATTGTAAAATTTGCTCTCACAAAAAGCTGTTGTCCAAAAAAGTACGCGAACGCAAATTTTGTAAAAATTCGTAAAATAAAGGCAACAGCTGATGACAAATAGTTGAAGTGTTGAAAAATGTTAACACTTTTGACTACTTAACTCGTTTTCTTATCGGTACTCGATTAAATACTTTTTATAACACAAACATTTTTGGAAAATACAAACAAATTATTTTATGTAATCTTTCATATTTGTTTGATTTTTATTTTATTTGATGTTACTAATTTGTGGCGGGTTAATTTATTCAAAAGAACATGAATAGTTTTTTGCTATTGATTACTTAAATACCCAAGTACTTAGCACTTTTACAACTCTAAAAAATTAACATAACAAAAAAAGTTTCAAATGTTGGTATTTAGCCCAGTAAATGCTTCACAACCAGTTTAATTAATTAATATTAATTCAAATTTTGTTTAATTTTTATTTCAACTTTTCGTTTATTTAACAATTTTTTCACAATTTCTAAGCATTTTGTTTGTTACTTTTGTTTGTTTACCTTTTGAAACATATGTTTTTTTGTTCTACTAAATTTTACTGCAAAAATTTCTGCAGTAAAAATTTGTAAATACTCAGACAAGAACTGTCACTTTTCGCTCTCAATTTGTGTTCTCATTTACTGTATTTTGTGTACTCGAACGCAATTTCGTAAAATGCAGTAAAGTTTAGTAAAAACTTTTGTGTTCTCGAACGCAGCTATAAAGAAAACAATTTATCAAGGTATATTTATAGCAGGTAGCCGCGAGATTACAACAATTGTACAATAAAACAAACAACAGGGCTTTTTATTGTTGTTATGTGGTACGAACTGTCAAAAGGCAAAGGGGTTGATAAGAGACAAAAAAGACAAAAGATAGAGACAAAAAACTTGTTTACATGTTTACTATACAACATTTGACAGTTCGTACCACAAAACAAGCAAATAAAAAATAAACAGCTGGCTTTCCGAGACTACCTGCTATAAATATACCTTGCAATTTATAAAGGCAAACGAAAAATTTGCTCACTAACCTTGAAATCAGCTGTTTTCTTGAACATAAATTGAAGCACTCTCTGGAAAGAGAATTTTAAAGGCAAGTTCGTTTCAATTTTTAAAAGTATGAGTGTATTGGTAGAAAAGTGTGAGAGTATTAAAACTTGACTGGCAAAACTTGATCGTGTAACATAGCGTCTTCAACTGACAATTTTTTGTCATACCAAACGTCAAAGTCTATGTAAAAAAAACTCGAAAATTTTTCTCAGCGTTTTTTTAATATGAAGTTTAACTTTTGGTATGACAAAAAATTGTCAGGTAAAGACGCTATGTAACCCTCAAGTTATATGAAGACAATTTTGACAAGTTGGGTATTTTTATAGAGCAGTATGTCTGAAATCCCAAATGAGGATACCTTGTTCTAATGTACCTTGGTACACATTGGAAAAAAGTAACCAATTTTGGTTAAAAGTAACCAAAACGGCAGCGCTGGTAAACACAACAACGCATTTGAACAGAACACGTGAGAACAAACCATTATTTGAAATCAACCGCAAAATCAATATTTTTTTGTGTTGAACATGTGCTATTGTTACTGTTTTCACTCGTAAAACTGCTCTGAGTGGAGAAGCAGCTCGCGCTTTTTGTCATTATTTCTTAAGGAAAAACAGGTCGTTCTTGTTTGTCTGTTGTTCGTGCGTTTTGTGTTGTCACCCCACATTGGTTAGTGGTTCGGCGTCGTATAACTGTACCGAATTACAGTTTTTGCGGTTTGTGTAATTTTTGTGTAATTTTTTATTTTTTATTACAAGTTTAACTATCCCTGATGATGATATTCAAGGAATATCGAAATATTGGAGTTATTTAAATTAATAAAATAAAAAACATTTATTAAAAAACCTATGACCTCGAGCTTGAGTATTTATTTCTTTTGAGATTCCATTAAGAAAAGGTCGAATAAAAAAAACCATCTTTTATTATATTTCGAATGTTGTAAAATAAACTGTTTTTGACTTTAAATTCGGTAAAATATCTAAAAAACGACACATATGAAACACTATCCTAATTTTTCTGCTTGTTTTTATTTCTAATAATAATTTTTTTTTTTTATTTTAAAATTTTTTTGGCTTACTCTCTTGAGTTATATTGCCAGAGTAACACACAGTTTTTGGCGCTTCAACCACAAGTACTCGTTCGACCTAAACCTTCGTATAGGAAGGCGAGAGCTTCCAGTATCCGCTCCAGAGTATTTAAGTCTCCACCAATAAACGTCTGAGTTATTTCCTTGGTACTCCACCAGTAAAAAGTCTGAGTTTTATATGGTTCTCCACCAGTCACGTTGAGTTATTTTTGGTTCTCCACCAGACAACACATTAAAACAATGAGGTTAAAAGCTATTGCATATAGTTAATGTAGAAACCGTAAAAACTGTAACTCGGTACAGTAATACGACGCCGAACTACTAACCAATCCGGGGTGACAACGCAAAACGCACGAAAAGCAGACAAACAAGAACGACCTGTTTGTCCTTAAGAAATAATGACAAAAAGCGCGAGCTGCTTCTCCACTCAGAGCAGTTTTACGATTTCTAATAATAAGGTTTTTTTTTGCTATAC
Organism: Pollenia griseotomentosa; assembly: GCA_963931875.1. Classification (NCBI taxonomy): domain Eukaryota; kingdom Metazoa; phylum Arthropoda; class Insecta; order Diptera; family Polleniidae; genus Pollenia; species Pollenia griseotomentosa. Next base: position 141,093,264 of record OZ007561.1, on the reverse strand, counting down.
ACGTGCTCAAAAACTTAAGACTTTCTTGGAAGAAAAAGGCTTCAAGATAAAACACGTGGTAAATATTAGAAATAGAGACAAAAATCCACAACCACTATTTCGAGTAGAATTAGAGCGCGGCGACATTAAGTTAAAAAAAAACGAAACGCATCCCATTTATAGTTTAAAATATATTCTATACAGAAAAATCATAATTGAGGAGCCGCACAAAAAAAATGGACCTGTTCAGTGCTTAAACTGCCAAGAATTTGGCCATACAAAGGCATACTGCTACTTACCCCTTGTTTGCGTAGTATGTGGTGAACTACACGGTACAGTTTCTTGCGATAAGTTTAAAACCGACCCCAACGTAAAAAAATGTAGCAACTGTGGCGGTAACCACACTAGTCTTGGGCTTAATCGTTCATTTGGGTGACTTGTCAATAGAGTTCATTTAAAAAAAGTGAACTAGTTCGTTCATCCAGTTCAGTAGTTCACTTTTAGTCAGTCAGTCTTTTGAGCCAGCTGTATATTTCGTCAGTCAGTTCATTTAAGTCAGTTCATGTATGTAGTTTAAAGGTTCATTTACTTCAGTTGCTTGTTTTGATTTCTTATTCTGTTGTTGTTTATTTTTGTGTGTGTCAAGCTTTGAAAAAATTAATAAAAATTTAAATACTTAAAAAAACTTATTTAAATTTTTAATAAATATTTAAATATAATAAATATAATGTAATAAATATAAATTTTTAATCAAGTTCAAAAACACAATTGTGAATTTTTTATAAAATTTCCTTTTCTTTGTTTTTCAACAAATAAATTTGACATTCCTCATTTTACAAAAACAAAATGCATAGTATTTTTCATGTTCTTTACCGAATTGATAGAAAAGAGACAACAATATTATTAGTTTCTATATGTTATAATATACTTGTTTCTTTTACTCATTGCCAGATTACTAAAATATGTTCATAATATAATCAGGGCTGCCATATTAAGAGATGTCTCGCCACATGTGGCAATTTTCAAACATTTTGACTACACTGCGATTTATAAAATATATGGCGATTTTTTTATTATTAAAAAGATTTCCGTATGACGTGCTAAATTTCCAATTATTATTTTTGATAAATACACTGAAATTAGATAAGCTATTAATTTATTTTAAGACTCTTATACTATGTGTCCACTATCAGCTTGTTGTCAACTTGTTTTGAGCAAAACGTGTCAGAGTGCTTCCATTATGTAAAACTGGTTTTGGTTTTCGAAATCAATTTGGCATTAATAATGTTTACAAACATGAAAGCAAAATATATTTTTGTAAAATAATAAATATTTTCTTATTTGTTTTTTAATACACATTATACATATAATTTAATAAGTCTTGTTATTTTGGTAAATCTGTAATTTTTTTCGAAATTGTTAATCACCAATAATGGAAAACTCTGCTGAGTTTTTTCATGGTTTTCGACATTTTTTGGAGCAAAACTAGTATTTATTTGAGTTTTTCGAACATGAAAACTGTATGGGAAAACAAGTAGCAGAACACTTGTTTTGCTGCAAATGTAGTTTTGTGGCCCAAAAAATGTAAAGCGGCCCATACACTTGCAATATTATTGTATATGATATTCGCCATATCATTTCCATTTTGTCCTATATTTTACAATAAGTCGCACAATAGTTTCATTCATTCAATAAAAAGGCGAACATAACCTATAGGAATAATATAAACAGCATTGTATAATGTTGCCAACACACTTCTCTTTCTTTTCGTTGTGCAATAAAAATCAAGTCTTTTGATTGTTGCCAATATATTGTTCCACCTTCGAATATCACATACACATTGGCGATATAATTGTACTATACGTAAAATTTAACAATTTTATTCTAAGTGTATGAGCCGCTTAAGTGAAATACTATTACATAATGGAAACACTCTGACACGTTTTGCTCAAAATAAGCACCCCTACCTCAAACAACTACTCCCATGAAAATATTCCTATATTTTTTTTATTTCGTATTGTGAATGATTCCTATAACAAATTTTATGGGAACGAATTCCCAAACTAAAAACATGTAGGGAACATGTAAGTTTTAATTTGTATTTTAAGGTAGGGCTCAATTAAATTACTTTTTTCTTTTATTGAAGGAGTATTAATAAGAAAAATTAAGATAAACATTATTCATTATTTATTTTATCATATAATTATTAGTGTTTTATTTTGTATATTTTTCTGTCAGAATACAAGCACTGACAATTTATTCACAATAGAGACATTTGTTTATAAAGCACTGACAAATAATGCACAATATAAATTTTTACTCCCAAAATATTTGCGATGACAAAAAATTGTCAGGTGAAAACGCTATGATAATGCCGACAAAATCACCTCAACAATAAATTTCAGCATGTCCTACGGAAATCTTAAGCGGCCCATAGACACATACTGCTGACACCTACTGCCGATGAATCCTTCGTATACGTGTGTGATTGATATTTTACTACACACCTATCAATCATCATTTTAAAATAAATGTCATATCGTGAAATTCAAGAGAACCCCTACTTTCTTCACACGTTTTTTTCTCAGAAACTATTTTAAATTTGTTTTAATTTAAATTGAAAGAAAAATATATCATAAAATTAATAATTTATTTTATTGTTCATTGAACAACTGTCAGCAGTATGAGTTCATTTTGAAATCAAACCTATTTTAGTTTTTCATACTGCATTGTCTGTGTGACGCATACATAAATAAAAATTTCAAATTTACAAACAAATGCTGATTGCATGAGCATGAGAAGTATGTGTCTATGTGACCCTTTATTAATAATACAAAATATTTTATAAATTGCCGAAAAAATCGCAGCTAGACATCTCTAAGTATGGCAGCCTTGATTTTATTATGAAAATGTTTAAAGCTATCTGGCAATGAGTAAAAGAAACAATATAATGTTAAACATAGAGACACTAATACTATTGTTGTTTCTTTTCAATCAGTGCGGTAAAGAATAGAAATCAAGTGGACAAGCAACTGAAGTAAATGAACCTGTGAACTAAATGAATTGAACTAAATGAATTGAACTAAATGAACCCTCTCAAAAGACTGCTGCCGCAAAAGACAAAGAAATCAAGTGGACAAGCAACTGAAGTAAATGAACCTGTGAACTAAATGAATTGAACTAAATGAATTGAACTAAATGAACCCTCTCAAAAGACTGCTGACGCAAAAGACAAAGTGACGAAAAGTGAACTGTTGAACTAAAAGGAACTGTCAGACTGAATGACAGTTCAACGTTCATCTGACTGACTAGTTCAATTGAACTAGTTCGTTCATGAACTACCCAACTCTAAACCACACTGCCAATTATAGAGGATGCCCTGTATATAATATCGTCAAGCAGACGGTTGGACCGAAAACAAATGCCCCTCAAATGCAGGTTGCAAATCAAGTTATCACAAATGCAATTCAAGCCCCCCAGTCTAGTAATAACAGAACCTTACGCTAACGTCCTAAAATCAAACCATGAGCCAATGCAAGGTGCCTCGCCAAGTAATGATGAAACTCCAGTTTCTAATTTAAGTCGTTTAGAAAAAGCCATGGAAACATTAGTGCAAACAGTAAATAATTTTACGAACACAATGGGTATTATGATGCAGGAAATTCTTAGAATGCAATCAATGTTATTGCAAGCTGTACTTAACAAGCCATGAACTGTATAAAAATTTGTTTTTGGAACGCAAACGGCATCCGCCAACATAAAAATGAACTAGAATACTTTCTTAAAAATAAACAAATTGATGTCATAATGGTTTCTGAAACTCATTTGACCTCAAAAAATACGTTTAAAATAAATGGTTATATACTATATGATACAAAGGACCCTCGAGATAGAGCTTGTGGAGGTTCTGCCATTTTAATAAAAACCAGAGTCAAATACTACCTAATGGGTGATCATCATGAAGATTATCTTCAAGCAACAAACATTTGCGTTGAAGAATTAAATAGAAACGTAGTAATCTCATAGTTATACTCCCCACCTAGATATTCAATATCAGAAGGCCAATATTATAAATATTTTAAATCATTAGGACCCTGTTTCCTGGCCGCTGGCGATTATAACGCTAAACATACCTTCTGGGGGTCCCGACTTATAACACCAAAGGGTTGTGTTCTATTTAATACTATTACTAAAATGGATTTGAATGTGATAGCGAGCGGACAACCAACATATTGGCCTACTGATCAGCAAAAAATACCAGATGTCATCGATTTTGGCGTGGTTAAAAACATCCCCTTAGAAACGATTTATGTTGAAGCTTCCTTAGTATTATCTTCCGACCACACATCAACAATTGTTACTTTAATGAACCCCAATAGAATTGTATCTCCAACTGGTTACTTAGCGACGCCAGCTACACAAATCAATTGGCTAAAATATAAAAAATATCTCAGCACCCATTGCACAGAAAATATTCCGCTTAGTACACCGGAATACGTAGATCGCGCTATTCTTAATTTTGACAGTTTTCTGAAGCTGTGCAACATTCCAGTATTACCCAAAAAAAAAAAAACTAAAAATATTAAAATTTATTTCACAGATGTTGAGCGTCTCCTGTCTGAAAAAAGAAGAGCCCGGAGAGTGGCAATTGCACAGATCCCCTCAACTTAAGAGTTTGTTAAAAGAGTGTACAAGAAGGCTAAGAAAGTTACTACAGACACAGAAAACGGATTCTCTGCAAAAATATCTTAAGGAACTTGATGCATCTCCGCAATCAGACTACTCATTATGGCGTGCAGCTAAAAATCTAAAAAGGCCAGTCGTCTCTAAGCCACCATTAAGAAACTTGAACGGAAGTTGGGCAAGAAATGATAACGAAAAGGGAAATCTGTTTGTTAATCATTTAAAAAACGTATTTACCCAAAATATATCTCACGATACTGCGGTCGAGTTACCACCTGTTCCTGCTAGAGCAGCTATTCCCCTCAGATTTGAGATAAGAGAAATCGAACAGGCTATTTGTGACTTAAACACTAAGAAGGCACCTGGTATTGATAAAATCAGTAATAAAATGCTTTTAGAGCTACCTCGCACAGCAAAGAAAATTATTCTTTTTAATTTAATGCTATTTTAAGCCTTGAATACTATCCTCAAAAATGGAAGGTTTCCTTAGTTACCATGATACCAAAGCCAGGTAAAGATCATACAAAAGTTGAGTCATATAGGCCTATTAGCTATTAGCTTATTATATGTCAAAGCTGTTTGAGAAATTATTTGTTTCAAAATTAACACCGATTTTAAGTGAAAATAGATGTATTCCAAACCATCAGTTCGGATTTAGAAGAAAACACAGCACAATCGAACAGACTCATCGAATAGTTAATGTCATAAGAAAAGCATTTGAAGAAAAAAAATATTGCTCAGCACTCTTCATCGATGTTTCTTAAGCTTTTGATAAAGTCTGGCATGAAGGCTTATTACATAAATTGAAGCAAAATTTACCAGCAAACACACACAAGCTGCTAGAAAGCTACTTAGTCGGTCGTCAATTTATTATTAAAGAAGGAAATTTCTTAAGTTCACCTCAGCCCATTGGCGCTGGAGTCCCACAAGGCAGCATCCTGGGCCCTCTATTATATTTATTTTTATACTTCGGACATGCCAACAAGCAACTACACCCAAACTTCAACATTTGCAGACAATACAGCTTTTCTAAGCGTCCACGAAAACCGTTATGAAGCATCTCGTTACTTACAGCATCATATATTTCAACTAGAAATATGGTTAAGACAATGGAGGATAATGGTCAATGAGCAAAAATGCGTGCATATAACATTCACCTTGCGCCGGGAATCTTGCCCCCATATTACAATCAACAATCAAATAATTCCTCAACATTCGCATGTAAAATATCTCGGTACACATCTGGATCGGCGATTAACGTGGAAATGCCATATAGAGGCAAAATTAACTCAAATGAAACTAAAAGCCATTCAAATTCATTGGCTTATTGGTAGAAACTGTGTCCTTAGTCTCGACTGCAAACTTCTTCTTTACAACTCCATCTTAAAGCCAATCTGGTGCTATGGTATTCAGTTATGGGGCACTGCCTCGGCCTCTAATATAGAAAAAATTCAAAGGCGCCAAAATAAAATTCTTCGAATAATCACAGCTGCCCCTTGGTATGTAAAAAACTCAAATATTCACAAGGATCTCAATGTTCCATTAGTCAAAACTATGATTACGAAATATGCAGTAAAATACTTAAAAAGGCTCGAATTGCATCCGAACCCAATAGCACGAAATATTTTAAATGATAGCGGCCACACTCGCTTAAGAAGAAGAGACACTGCAGCACTTATCCAATTAGATGAGCGACAAACACCTAGATAAGTGAACAGAACCCGTGATGAAGAAAATATTTGTCTGGCAGTGGCAGGACATAAAATAAAGTATTAGGTTAAGATTTGATTAATTATTGTTAGTTCATATTTAATGTATGAAGATTCAATAAATAATATTGCAAAACAAAAAAAAAAAAAAAAAAAAAAAAAAAACGTGCTCAGCAATATTGTTATTGTTGCGGTAGTTTTACATAAACAAAAAAAAGTTGTAATTTGCGGTTGAAAAAGTTGTTTTTTCATTGCGATGTGAAAAGATATATATTTATTTGAAAATCATTTTAAGCATTGCGCATGTTTACAAAATTCTACTGTTAATATGACGTCACACCAGCGTATTATGCACATGTTTGTTTGCTCGTGTTTCTATATTTTTGCTGTACTTATACGCTTTCATTTTAAAAACAGAAACATTTCATTTTTAAAAGCTGAATGCGTTATCTTGTTTTCTTTGTATCATGGTTTCATACGTTTCATCTTTTAATGCTCAACTGTTGTGTTTTTAGGAGAGTGAAGAAAGAAGAAGAGTGATGCTAGTACTCGGTCAGTACGCTTATTGTTTTTATTCGTAGGCATATTCACAACGATGGCTGTATGTAAAGTTTTTCTTTTCTTTTGCTCTTTGATTCGCTGTGAATAAAAGATTGAAACGAACAAATTGAAAACGATTGCAGCGTGTGATCATATTGGCATATTCAAAAGTGAGTGAAAAAGAAGTTGAGCATCAAAAGATGAAACGTGTAAATTCAGACAAATATGTTCCATCGTGTGTAGCGATGTTGACTGTTTTTATACATTTCACCGAAGGTATAAGGGTATATATAACTTTGCAATTCCGTTAGTAATTTCTACAATATTGATCTTAGACCCTTAAAGTATATATATTCTGGATTCTTATGAGAAGGGAAGTTCAAATCCAGTTGTCCGTCTGTCTGTTGAAATGGGTTTTCCGAAGCCCCCAGATATGATTGGTTTATGCAAGGTATATTTACACAAGGTAGACTCATTTGGGAGTGTAGACATGCTGCTCTATAAAAGGAACCGAGTTGTCAAAATTGTCTTCATATAAAACAAAAACAATTAAACGCACACATGTACAAATTTTGGCTCATATACACGAAATTTGACGTTTGGGTTCCAACTAGAGGTAAACAGCTGACAAACATATGGGCCAACGAGTTTACCTTGTGTAAATATACCTTAGGTTTATGTCAGGTATGTTATTATAATTTTGCTATTGAAATTCAGCCAGATCGGTCCAAAAACGGCTGCGATATGAGCAAAAAACCACGACTACCTCTAATTTTTTTCAAAAATCCCTTTTGTTGTACATTTATTCCTTTATTCTGTATATCTGGAGAACGACAAGAACCAAACTTTTCAAATTAGGTGCAAACATTTGGGTTAACAATACACAGCATCCCACAAAATGTGGGAGAGATTGTCGAAGTGAGCGTGGTATCTCCCGTACCGAAATCAAATATTTATAAAAACCTGAGTTTTTGGGCTGTCATATGACCTATGGATACGCCTTATAAATCAAAAGATCGAAAATCTTTAGCAGAAAATTCTGAAAATTTCGGAAAAATCGGTTTAGATACAAAAAAGTTATGACCAAAATAAAATTTTTTTTTGAAAAATACCCATTTTCGGGAATCATATTTCTTCCCGAGTCCAAGTTGTATAAGTCAGGTTGATTGTAAGTTTCTTCTTAAGCACGTCGGTATATAAATCTGTCAAATCGGTTAACAATTGGCTGAGTTACAATCAAAATATTGAAATCTCAAAAATTACTCTTTTTATACCCTCCACCACAATCATTTATTATTCCGTGTGAAACTTTTTTATTATTCATCTCAGAACCCATTAAGTGTATATATTCTGGCTCCTTGAGTAATTCCAAGTCTGTTTAGCCATGTCCCTCTGTCTATCCGTCTGTCCGTCTGTTGAAATGAGCAAACTTGGTGTCAAATTGCTTATAGTTATCCTAAGCAGCTTGGGATGGAAATCCAGCAAAATCGGTTTTGTAGGATCAGAGCTATGAATCAAAATGTGAAACCACCTTAAAAAATTGATAATTTTGTTACAAAAATTAACATGGTGGAACAATGCACACAATAACATAGGATTTTGCAAAAATTCGTTTCATTCTACTGGAAATCACGCTGTAAAATTTCGTGAAGATAATTTACCCTAGGCCCCATATACAAAAACCCTACTTCCGGAAAGCAGTTTAGTACGCCTAAAACCGTAATTATGTAATAATACTATCAGAATAACTTTTAATACTTCACAGTTTTATAGGACTATAAATCACATTAATAAATTTCGTGATGATCGGTCCATGATTTACTATAGGCCCCATATAAAGCCCACTCTGGTAAATTAATTAAATACGTCTAAAACCGTAGCAGATTTTTTAATTGCGGTACAATTTTTTCCAACTTAGCTTCATATGGAAAGAAAAATTGTCATGCAATTTTGTGATATACGGTCCATAATTTACCTTAGATCCCATTTTAGCAGTAAATGCTAAAACTAATTTCACAACTGTATTGAAATTTATGTTTTTTAATACTAGAAATTACTCTGCAGAATTTTGGAATGATTGGTTCATAGCTTACCATGGCTCCAATATAAACTCCCCTCTGCTTAAACTGTTACAAATCATGATATTTTACTCAAGCTGGTTAAAATTGCTAAAAAAAACAAAACTTTCTGATTGTTGGTCAATAATTTAATATAGGTCTAAACCGAACCAATTTTAATGCTGATGTCGGTTTTTATAAAGATAAATTAATAATAAATAGATATCATATAGATATCACTCCTGAAATATTCAAATTGTCGGTGGAGGGTATCAAGATTCGGCACAGCCGAATATAGCAATCTAACTTGTTTCTTTCTCATTTTGCTGAAAGCAGTTGTTGAGTGCGGTACTTTTGCAACTCTAGGATAAAAAGTATGAAGAAACAAATCAGTAGCCCGTTTCTGTATATCTCACATCGTAAAACTCTTCGCATGAAACGTGTGAATTGCAACAAAAATAGTGTGAAATGAAACAAAAAATGGTTTTTCTCACACAAGTGTTTCTGTATCTTTTTTTTTGCGAGAATTATCTGTCATTTAAATAATTTTCCATCAATTATTGGAAGGATGCGAGAAAAAGTGTTTCTATAACAATATTTTGCGAAAAGTTTCTTTCAAGAACTGTCAAAATAAGTAACATTTGAAATTGGTGGCGAGAAAAACAAAATGTAGATATTTTGAATTTAATATATGTTTATATACTATTTTTTTTAAATAAATACAAAAATAGAAGGAATATAAATGATAAATGCATAATTTATATGATGAAAATAAACAAAAAACAATTGTTATATTTTGTTAGTTTAAATTTTTGTAAGCCTTTTCTTGTTTTGGTTTTAATCAGTGCTGCCAGATAAATTTGTGTCAAAATCGTCAATTTCCTGAGAAAAAAATAAAAAAGATCGTCTTTTTTGTTTTAAAAATCGTGCAATTTAAAATCAATTTTAAACAAATTTGTTTCGACTTTTATTAAAAAATAATCAAACAAAAACATAGTTAAAGTTCATGGGTATTTAATAATTATTATTTAATATTTGAGATATAAATCTTTAATTTACCTATTCCTATAATCTTTTTCTTTTTTACCTGAAATAGACTTAGTAGAATACCTTGTACAGTATAACCCGGTTAATTACCCCACGCTTAAATGCCTTTCTCGGTTATTTACCTTGAGTTTTAAATCCCCGTTTTTTTTCTTCCATTTTTGAAACAAAAATCCACGTTTAATTGCCTTACGCTTAATTACCCAATTCGGGTAATTGCCTTAAAAAATAAAATCCAAAAACAAAATTACACCTAAATTTCACTCGTTTAATTGCCTCAGTACTATTTGACAACAACACAGCAAGTAACACAATAGTAACAAAATATGGCTTATTTGAAAGCAAAATTTTCCACAATTTCATATTTGCATTAAAATAAAATGTATTCTGTGCTCACCAGAATAAAGTTACGTTATGAGGTGCTGACTAATATCTAGAAACACCAAATATGTGAGATATTTTGTTTTAAAGGGATATAAGGAAAGGTCGCTAAATTTTAAATTACATAAACATAAAATAGCTTGATAAAATAGCTTGAATATCTTAGGGATTAAAATTTGAATGAAAGCTGTATGTTTAAATCTGCACCGATTCAACAATAGTTAATTTGCTGTAACATATTTTGGGCCAAATTTAATCTTAATGCGAACATGATTAAATAGTTTATGGACAAAAAGAAAGAAGTTTGCATGGGGACTATGTGATATTATAGACCGATTCTCACAATTTACGTAGGTTTCGTTCTTATGACAATTAAAACTTATTTACCAAATTTTATCAAATTATCTAATAACTGCTACTTTTACTTTCCGCACAAGGTTTACATGGACAGAGGACCAGCCAGATGGACGGACGGACACGAAAAGATCACATTAAAAAGTGTCTCTGATTCGATCGGTTTACTATACGATGCGTTAAAATTTCAATGTATTAGCAAGCATTTATATAATGGCTTTTTCTTCATTTTTGCATATAAATAAAAATTAAAAGTGTCGAAAAACCTTTATGTTCACAAAAACTTTCTTTGACTTACAATTGTAGACTGAAAATTAAATGTAGATGGCAAAATTAAAGCAACAGAAAATTCATCTGTTAACCAGAATTTTAAGGAATTTTTTTTATTTGCTAACCATGTATAAAAATATGCTTTAAAAACGTGATATATGCAATAAAAATGCAGCAATAGCTAAAATATGCAAATTATTCACAAACAGATCAATACCAAAATTCATAACAAGCTCTAAACGGATAAATATATTGTTGCTGTCTTCATTGGTCGCACAAGAAAAACCATGCAATTCCGTATTTACGGTTTCCCTGATCATAAGTTTGTAAATATGTATGAGTACGCTTTTGTTAGTAGGATATGACAAAACTTCTCAAAAAGCATTACAGTTAAAAATACAGCAATCCCATTGCTTTTTATTGTTATCTCTTTAGATTTAGCTGATACATGTAAAAATTCCTGTCAACTTTTTTTCATACATCAAAGTTAAGGTATCTTGTAAATAAATACGTTTAATTACCTCACTGTGGTATTTAAACGTATTCGCTTAATTACCACAATGAGGTAGTTAAACGTATTCTTATAATTACCTCAACGAGGTATTTAAGCGTATTCGTTTAAATGCTTACCCCGCATAATTACCCAAAAATATTGGCATTTTTGGCGAGGTAATTATCCGTGGAATACTGTAGTTAAAATTAAAAAAATCGGTTCATAAATAAACGGGTTAAGGACCCAGTAAAATCTTCGCCTGCAAAATAATATGTTAAGTAATCAGAAACACATAAAAGCACTACATACAATTCTACTGAAAAACTAATGAATTTTACAAGGGTTGTGCCAAAAAGAACAAATTCAAAAGTAAGTCATTTTTTTATCTTAATACATCCAGAAAAAAGTAGTTATCGAAGTTCTTATGGAAGAACGCTACTTAATAACGAGTGAAAGAAGCTATCCATTTTGAAAAGTTTTTACTGGGAGACAAGCAAATTTCTTTCTTGCCTGAATAATGGTTTTGGCACAAAAGTGTACATATAAGATAAGAATATCAAATATCAATCATATTTTGTATGTGTATATAAGAAGTATTAAATGTTCAAAAAAAGCCAAGTCGGTCCATTACTTTCCCTCGAAATTTTGCTTTTGCCGATACATTTTTTAGGGAAGAAACACAAAATTTCGAGGACAAGTTTTATAATAGGGATAATTATAAAAATTTAAGCAGCCTTGTTTCTAAAGATATCTTTTTTTCTAATAAATAAACATATAAAAATATTTACAGTTATAAACTGGGAATTATCTCCTTTCGTAGGTTACTTTATATTATATTCAACATTTTTTTATTTTTCGAATTTATTCTATGAGCTACATTTCAGTTATGTATTTTATAAAGCTTTTTTGTAATAGTTCTATTCCTTAAATTTTTAGGAATGACTTTTATACACTGCAATGTACTTCATTGCTATCCAATGGATAGCTAAGGTAAAATGTAACAAGAAAATACAATATAATAGTCTGGTAGTGTATAACAGTCATTCCTAAAAATTTAAGGAAAAGAACTATTACAAAAAAGCTTTATAAAATACATAACTGAAATGTAGCTCATAGAATAAATTCGAAAAATAAAAAATGTTGAATATTTAAAATTATCTTATTTCGAAGACTAAGGGGCTTATAGTGTAAAACGCAACGCCAACAATTTCTTTAAAAGCAAAAATAAAATCAAAAATATTTTATAAATTTGTTTTTGTTTTTTCAATTTTCAACGCCACAAAATAGAAGTGTTTGAAATTTAAAAATTCAAGATGAATTTCTATAGAAAGTAACAACAAAATTATAAAATATTTTTGATTTTGTTTTTGCTTTCGTCACTTTTTTAGAAAAAATCATCAAAACGTCACTTTGTTAATATCGGAACAAAAAATCGTCAAGATGACGATAACTCGTCAAATCTGGCAGCCCTGTTTTTATTATATTTATTTCTTTTGTTGACGTTTCGCTTTTATTTGACACTTAATTACTGGAAATATTCCAGTAGCTCGTTTCTGTATTTCTCGCATCGTAAAATTTCTTACATGAAGTGTGAAACAAAAAATTCCATCGTTTCTCGATTTATGAGATAAAAGTGTTTCTGTATTTGAATGCGAAAACAGACACAACAAATTCTGTTTATACTGGAATATTTCCAGTAATTAAGTGTCAAATAAAAGCGAAACGTCAACAAAAGAAATAAATATAATAAAAACAGAGCTGCCAGATTTGACGAGTTATCGTCATCTTGACGATTTTTTGTTCCGATATTAACAAAGTGACGTTTTGATGATTTTTTCTAAAAAAGTGACGAAAGCAAAAACAAAATCAAAAATATTTTATAATTTTGTTGTTATTTTCTATAGAAATTCATCTTGAATTTTTAAATTTCAAACACTTCTATTTTGTGGCGTTGAAAATTGAAAAAAAAATAATATGAATGTCTGTAGAAAGCAACAACAAATTTATAAAATATTTTTGATTTTATTTTTGCTTTTAATGAAATTGTTGGCGTTGCGTTTTACACTATAAGACCCTTAGTCTTCGAAATAAGATAATTGTAAATATTTTTATATGTTTGTTTATTAGAAAAAAAGATATCTTTAGAAACAAGGCTGCTTAAATTTTTATATTTATCCCTAATGTGAAAATTGTCCTCGAAATTGTTTGTTTCTTCCCTAAAAAATGTATCGGCAAAAGCAAAATTTCGAGGGAAAGTAATGGACCGACTTGGCTTATTTTGAACATTTAATACTTCTTATATACATATACAAAATATGATTGATATTTGATATTCTTATCTTATATGTACACTTTTGTGCCAAAACCATTATTCCGGCAAGAAAGAAATTTGTTTGTCTCCCAGTAAAAACTTTTTCAAAATGGATAGCTTCTTTCACTCGTTATTAAGTAGCTTTCTTCCATAAGAACTTCGATAACTACTTTTTTCTGGATGTATTAAGATAAAAAAACGACTTACTTTTGAATTTGTTCTTCTTGGCACAACCCTTGTAAAATTCATTAGTTTTTCAGTAGAATTGTATGTAGTGCTTTTATGTGTTTCTGATTACTTAACATATTATTTTGTAGGCGAAGATTTTACTGGGTCTCTAACCCGTTTATTTATGAACCGATTTTTTTAATTTTAACTACAAGGTATTCTACTAAGTCTATTTCAGGTAAAAAAGAAAAAGATTATAGGAATAGGTAAATTAAAGATTTATATCTCAATTATTAAATACCCATGAACTTTAACTATGTTTTTGTTTGATTATTTTTTAATAAAAGTCGAAACAAATTTGTTTAAAATTGATTTTAAATTGCACGATTTTTAAAACAAAAAAGACGATCTTTTTTATTTTTTTCTCAGGAAATTGACGATTTTGACACAAATTTATCTGGTAGCACTGATTAAAACCAAAACAAGAAAAGGCTAACAAAAATTTAAACTAACAAAATATAACAATTGCTTTTTGTTTATTTTCATCATATAAATTATGCATTTATCATTTATATTCCTTCTATTTTTTTATTTATTTAAAAAAAATAGTATATAAACATATTTTAAATTCAAAATATCTACATTTTGTTTTTCTCGCCACCAATTTCAAATGTGACTTATTTTGACAGTTCTTGAAAGAAACTTTTCGCAAAATATTGTTATAGAAACACTTTTTCTCGCATCCTTCCAATAATTGCTGGAAAATTATTTAAATGACAGATAATTCTCGCAAAAAAAAGATACAGAAACACTTGCGTGAGAAAAATCATTTTTTGTTTCATTTCACACTATTTTTGTTGCAATTCGCACGTTTCATGCGAAGAGTTTTACGATGTGAGATATACAGAAACGGGCTACTGTTGTCTGCTTTGTGACAAGTGTTTTAAATTTGTTAAAATAAATATAGTAAATTTTCTCAAACCGGGCCTACCACCAAACGATAAATATCTGACCAAATTTGGTCGGAAAAGACTTTTCGGCAACCCTGATCGTCGTATAAACATAGCATAATACATACTACCATAGTGAGAGAGGAAAAAAGTAAAGAATGTCACGCATACAGTTTTGCCCTCTTATCCACAAACTTCGTCTGTCTGGCAAGAAATTTCCACGCTTGATGAATATTTTCACCGTATATAGAACCCTAATATGTAAGCGATATATATCGATTGTATTTTTATAATATGGATATTTTGATATATCGATATTTATTGTCCATCCCTAAAATTGAGTCAACGATTGCAAACGGGAGTGGTCCTATTCGCCGGATATTAGTCTTGGGCTTAATCGTTCATTTAGGTGACCGGTCATTATCGTTCAGTTAAAAAAAATGAACTAGTTCGTTCTTTTCGTTCACCCGGTCTTTTGTGTCAGCCGGTCTTTTGTGTCAGTTGGCATTTTGTGTCACTTGGTCTTTTGTGTCTTTCGTTCAGTCATTCACAATTGATTGATTGAAGAAACAAGTATAGCATACTTGTATGATGTACACTCAAAATATTATGTAGGTAAATTCAAAAGAATATTAAGTTTGAATAACTGAAAATTTAATAAGAAAATAAAGGAATTTTAGGGCTATTTTTTAATGTTTATTTTAAAACGGAGAAATTCTTTAAAAATGAATTAATTTTTCTGTTATTTTATATTTAAAATATACAAACTACAAAAAATACATTCAAAGTTTTTTTCAGTTAATTTAAATTACATATTAAGAAAGCTAAAACAGTATTTTTATCTGTCATTATTAATTACCTACCAAATCAGCGAAACATTTTTGTTTTTTATTTATGTGCACATGTATGTGCGTATGTAATACTGGGTACACACAATGCAATGCATTTACGCAATCTAGCAAATTAAATTCATTTGCATTCATTTTTCATTCATTCCAGATTGCATCAACATCAAAACGTATTGATATTTTGAGATTGCATTGATGTAGATTGCACTGTGTGTACCCAGCATAAATAATAAAATAATTTAAAATAACTTTGCAGTTAAGCATTTCAGTTTTATTTTATGCATAAAAAATAACTGAACATATTTGTTTTTGGAACAACATGTAGAAACAGTTAAAGAATTAGTTTAATTATAAAATAACAAAATTTTCATTAATTTTAAACTTTACGTAAAATGATTTTAGTAAATTACACTCAGTTACTGTACAAATTTTTGAGTGTACCCAAGAATAGAAAACAATAAACGCAAATCAAATTCGCAGTAGTTTTTCGTTTACTAAACAACTGATTAAAAAGAAACAATACTTTTATAGTGTTTATGTTATACCAATATACTATACTTGTTTCTTTTAACACATTGCCAGTGGCAATATGCCACATTGTTTTAAAAATTTCATAGTACAATCTGGGCTGCCATATGTAGTGATTTCTCGCTAAACGTGGCGATTTCATTTGCTTAGGTATTTCTATTTGCTTAGGTAACTTTATTTACCTGGGGTTTACACGTGAAAGTACTTTCGTGCAAGTAGACTATAGGTATTATCAACGAAAAATTTAAGAAACAGCCGATTGGCTGAAAGTACAAAAATTATGTGTGTGTTAGTAAAAAAGTGTGAGTGTATTGCAACTTTCAAGAAATTTACTTTCATGTGTAAATGCTAGGTTAAAGAGAAAAAACAAAATTTTTGCGAGGGCTTATTCAAAGTAAGACGTTGTAATAAGTCCGAAGTATATATGTCGTTACCTAACTACAGCAAATGTTGAGCGCAAGTTTTCAAAAATTTAAACAAAAATAATGTAAGAAAATAATTTAAAATTTATGTGGTATTTTAAGTACAGAAGACTTTTAAAAATAAACAAAAAATAACAGCGATTGCACAAACTTTTAGCTATCAAAAGAATATTACAAAAACAATGAACAAATAGCAGATGTGATTATTAATATTCATATGAGTTATTTTTTCAAAAGATATGATAATATGAATTTAAATTTTTGTTTTTATTTTATAAAAATTAGAAGTAAAAACCCTTTAAAAAAATTACTTAAAAACTTTTACTGCCTGTTTTTAGAACTTATACAGGTCTGTCACAGAAATCAATTCCGATCGAAAGTGATTTCGTTTTATATGAAGCAAAATACGAAATCATTTCGACTTTCGATCAGAATTGATTTCTGTGACAGGCCTGATAATGTCATTAATCAATTTATATGATATAAAAGCATGTTGCTTGTCAATACATTTGAAATATGAAAGCTTGTCGCGAGATTTAAGTACTCGTATATACTTCGTTTGAGAATTTTAATAGTTAAAATCAATCTCATCAACTGTCAATTCCACCAAGTTCAGTTATAATTAACTATCAGCTATAACTGTCAAAAACATATTGTTAACTGGTAGTTAAAGTAAAAGTTAGTTGTAACTGAACTTGGTGAAATTGGGCGCAAGTTATTTAATTTACTTGTTTTTCTACACAACTAAATCTCGCGACAAGCTTTAAATCATATAAATTGCGTAACGACGTTATAAGATGATAGTAAAAGTTTTCAAGTAAAATTATGTTTTTTTCTTTTTAGAGCATTTAAATAAAAGATTGTTTTTTAAATATTTTTTACTTTTAATTTATTCCAAAACTCGCATTCCTATTCTCAGTAAGTCCTTTCAGTTAATACCCATATTGAAGGCAAGCATTAAAAACTTATTCCGTCATATTGGATTTAGAGATTTAGAGTCACTTAATTTTTAGACTTATTCTCAGCAAGCCCTCCTATTTGATACTCATATTGTAGGAACGCATTAAAAATAATAAGTCCACCATCTTGGGTGTTTTACCATGTTGGATTTAAAATAACTTTACACAGTTAGCCATGCATTGTCATCCAAACTGAACGTGTTTACAAAAGTCATCTTAATCGGTTCGAGGTATCTGCTTTAAAATTGAGTTGCAACATTTCACCCATAATTATATGTACATTGCAAGTTAAATAAAAGCTTTTAAAATTCATAAGTTATTTCTTATAAACTATTTTTTTATATTTTAACAGTCTTATTCAAAAACGAATGCTTAAGTAATATATACATTAAAAATAGGTTTTCCATTCTAATTTCGTGCTCTAAAACTTGACTAAGCCTAAATAAATAGAGCTGTCGAATATTGAATTTGGTTATTTATTTAAAGGTCTTATTTGAAAAATAAATGAAATGTATAAAATTTTCTGCGCAAATGAAAAAATTTGCATTTGGCGGGTTTTATATTAAGAACAACTGGCAACGCTCATGTAAATTGTAGAAAAATTGTGAACAGCAGCCAGGGCTGTCGGATTTATTTTGATCTTTTTTTGCCAAATTGATTGTCCAAAATCGCCAAAGCCTTTTTTGCGTTTTTGACAACATAAAATATATTTAAAAAATTTTTAAAAATACTTTCTATTAATTCTAAAAACTAAATGTCTTCATGATTGCTAAAATATGCCAAACATGGGAAAAAGTCGTCATGATATATATTCTGTTTAATTAAAGTAAAATGATTGGTGAAAACAAAAAAGGTACAATAGTTTACAATAGTCTAATTAAAGCAGCAAAACTTTTTTTTTGTGGTTAGTATTAAAGAAATATTGGATATATATCTTAAACGCTATACACTTCACCGGAAAGGCAATTCTAACTGTTTTTTTTTTTAACAATATTTATGATTCAGTTTATTCAACATATCGTGTGAAGGTACAAAAGTGATATTTACATATAGTATATATAATTTATAACTCGTAATAGAACTCTTTCAACACAGACATTAGCAGTTGGAATTATTATGTGCACATAAAGACAGTACCGGACGTATTCTTATAGCTATAAACTTTTTTCAAAAACTGATTTAAATTAGATGGAATACCATCATTGAAATAGTCTTTCCAAATAACGAATGTTAAGGCAACTCGAACGTGATAAAGCTCTAATCACATTAAAATCGAGATAATTAACCATACATTAAAGTGATTTGTTAATCACTTCAGATTGACATGATTACAACTAAATCACTTCATTAATCACATAGAATTCTCTGAACATACCTCAAACTAAGTGTAGAATCGGCCAACATGAACGTGTACCACCGGCCACGATATCTGCCTAATGTTTTATTTTTTTTCCTTAAATATTTTATAAATTTTCACAATTTCATCATTAATATGTTTAAAATAAACTTTTGATAACTTTCTTAAAGTACTTTTATCCATTTTTAATACTTTAAAGAAATATAAATTTGATTGTTGGGGTTTTTTCTTAATCATCAGTCATCTTAATCATCTCAAATGTAATAACATTTTGCTTAATCGCCATATATTTTAAAAGCCGCCAAAAAAAATCGCCATATCGCCGAATAGAAAATTAGCTCGCCAAGAAACTTGACAACCCTAATCGCATTATGAAAATGTGTAAAGCAAAGTGGCAATGAGTAAATGAAATAAGTATATTTTTCTATCATCACATATACACCACAATAGTATTGTTGTTTCTTTTCAACCAGTTGTTCGGTAAGCAAGTGACCGACTGACAAAAAAGACCCAAGTGAGCGATTGAACGGAATTGAACGATGAAAACAAGGTATATTTATAGCAGGTAGCCGCGAGATTACAACAATTGTACAATAAAACAAACAACAGGGCTTTTTATTGTTGTTATGTGGTACGAACTGTCAAAAGGCAAAGGGGTTGATAAGAGACAAAAAAGACAAAAGATAGAGACAAAAAACTTGTTTACATGTTTACTATACAACATTTGACAGTTCGTACCACAAAACAAGCAAATAAAAAATAAACAGCTGGCTTTCCGAGACTACCTGCTATAAATATACCTTGGATGAAAATGAACGGCCGTTCATCGTTCATCTGACTGACCCGTTCAATTGAACTAGTTCGTTCATGACCGACACAACTCTACCGGATATAATATTTGTTAAATTGCAACAAAATAGTTTTCACAATTTAACAAAAAAAAAAAATCGCGTAGACTGCCCAGAGTCCGCGATTAATAAACAATTGTTGGTTATTAAATTTGAATAAAAATGACAGAGAGGTTTACATTTGGTGATTCAGTTGCACCAATAACATGTCATGCTTGGAATAAAGACAAGACGCGTAGGTATTTCAATACATTAATGCGTTAAAAAATAATTTAACAAATAAAATTTAGAAATTGCTTTGTCACCAAACAACAATGAAATTCATATATATAAAAAGGCTGTTAATGAGTGGAAATTGGTGGATGTTTTAAATCAACATGATTTGAGAGTAATGGGAATTGACTGGGCAAAAAATACTAACCGCATTGTTAGTTGTGCTGCTGATCGCAATGCCTATGTTTGGCAGCAAGGCGAAGATAGAAAGTGGAAGCCAACTCTAGTACTATTGCGTATTAATAGAGCAGCAACATGCGTTAAATGGTCACCAGCTGAGAACAAATTTGCAGTCGGTTCTGGAGCACGTCTAATATCAGTGTGCTATTTTGAATCGGAAAATGATTGGTGGGTATCTAAACATATAAAAAAACCCATAAGATCAACAATAACTTCTTTGGATTGGCATCCAAATAATGTTTTATTAGTGGCTGGTTCTACCGACTACAAGGTAAAAAAAGGTTCTTTCAAAATCTGTTTATAAAATTGTTAAAAAATATCTTTATTTAGGTGCGTGTTTTTTCAGCTTATATTAAGGATATTGAAGATCAGCCAACGCCAACTCCATGGGGCAACCGAATGCCTTTGG
This sequence comes from Pollenia griseotomentosa, assembly GCA_963931875.1. Lineage (NCBI taxonomy): Eukaryota > Metazoa > Arthropoda > Insecta > Diptera > Polleniidae > Pollenia > Pollenia griseotomentosa. The sequence continues at coordinate 141,072,501 of OZ007561.1, read as the reverse complement.
GTAACTTAATGGCTGAATTTAAAAATTCAGCCACTTCTGGCGGTGGATGGATTAATAATGTTAGTTTTTCCACCGATGGCAATAAAATCTGTTGGGTTGGCCATGATAGTTGTATTAGTGTTGCCGATGGTACAACTGGCAATATTATGCGTTGCAAAACTGAATATTTGCCATTTTTGGATTGTGAGTGGATATCTCCGTCATCAATTGTCGTTGCCGGTCACAGTTGTATTCCTTTGGTTTATGGTTTGCTAGATGATAAACTGTCAATTATTATGAAATTGGATAAGTCTCAGAAGAAAGAAACTGGTGGCATATCAGCAATGCGTATTTTCCAGTCACTCGATAGAAATCTACGTACGGAAAATTCGGATACGTTTGTTGATACTATACATCAAAATGCAATAACATGTATCCGCTTATATTCAGGTGAAAAGCTAAATTGCTGCCGCATTAGCACTTCCGGTGTCGATGGTCAATTGGTTATTTGGGATATTGATACTAATGTTACCACTTCCATGAGAAATCTTAAAATCTAAAAGTATTTGCTATTTATGCAAATTTATTTTAATATAATAAATGTCAAAAAGTACTTATCTTTTCATTAAATGGTAATTTTCAGAATGTGACTCATAAATTTTCATAATTTTTTGATAAAAATACCAAAGTAAGTACCAAGGCGAATTTACTTCAGGTGGTGTCGAAAAGACAGCCGGCTATTTTTTTTGGTCATGCCAGATCGCCTTGTGCCAGATATGTCAAAAGTTTTGTTTACATGTGCATTTTAAAATTGTGTTTTTAAATAAACATTTTGTTTAACAACTTATTAATGAAAAAATAAAACAATAAAGAGATGATTAAAGAAACTATGTATAAAAATTAAATATAAATCGTTTTTAGATCACAAAAACTAATTTTTACCGCCATCACTATATCTTAATGGTATTTTTATGTTTATGATCAGTTTTAATATTAAAATGCATAAACTGGACGCAGAAAAAACGGTTTAGATTATTTTTAATACAAGATTCAATTCAACCGAATTTGTAATTCAATGCTCACAAAATTCTCATAAGTTTATGTTATAAAAACTGTTTTTTTCTTAATTTAAAAAAAATTTAATTTTTTTTATATTTTTACTCCTCAAATGTTTTTATTAATTTTTAGTCTAGGGATGCCACATTTATTTTTTCTTCAATCCCAAATTTAAAATAGAAATTTCTTAATAATATCCCCTTCAAAAATAAAAAGCCCACAAATACATTATTTTTAAGAAATTATTTAGTTTTAAAGTAACATATTAGAGGGGATTAATAATTATCTTATAAATTTGTCATTTAAATTTATATAAGTACGTATAGATAAGTAAACTAAAACAATAATGTCATTTTACCAATTTTACAATTTGGTAATTATCTTTCAAATTTTGACCAAAAATGTACGTTATTAAGGGAGAGGGAAAGTTGATCATTCAGTTGATCTTAAATAATGTTAATTCATTTTTAATTTCTTGTATGACTACTGGTTAATATTTAATACTTAAAGCATCATGTACATATAAGCAAACATTCTTTTAGCATTAATGGAGTACCAGCCTGAAAATTCCCGTTTCAACATTTACTATCCTTTACGAACATTTTAAGTTGTGACATTTCAAATATTGAGAATTAGGGTTATAATAACGACCCCACAAATACATCCATTGAATGCGTAAAATATCCATTGGCTAAGCCATTATATTGGTGGACATACGTTTGAAAGTATTTTTACTTATTAGAGTATTAACAGGTGAACCTAAACAAAAGGAGAAAATGTTTTTTATATAAGAAAAATTCTGCTGCTGACACATTTTAAATAAAAAACTATATTGCGTTCAGTAAATCTGATTTTTCAGCCGTCTGAAATTGAATTTGCACTATAATTTGTTTATCTTTTATACATAAATTGTGTTAATATGAGTTTTGTACATGAAAACTCTTACAGATTTTATATATGTTGGACTGTAAAAGAAACAAAACGATCAACAATTTTCCCAAAAAGAAAAATAGTTTATTTTTACATTCTCAACTAAAACCCGAAACTAATTTTTGTTATGTAATTTGAGATTAGAACCCCAAATCTGGTAGCCCTGCTTTAGTCAACTGTTTTATACAAGGCGAATTCATATATATATTAATTCGCCTTGTTTTTGACATTACATGCAGGGCTGTCAGATGTGGCGATTTTTCGCCAATCGTGGCGATTTATAAACCTAATTGGCGATGCAATTTTGTGTATGGCGACATGGCGATTTTTTTGGCGAAATTTAAAAAAGTTGGCGATTATTTGGCGATTTCTAAAACAAATTTTATGTTTTTTTCATATTTATATGCACAATTTTATAAGTACGGGCTAAGTTTTTTCTTTGAATTTTTAACAAATTTTAAAATCGCAATACGAATGCTATTGTTTTAAATGATAAATTGATAATATTGCCAAATAATTACCTTGAAAACATTAAAGAATTGTTGCCATAGAAATTTGGAATAAAGCTTAAGTTTTCTTAGATTTTCGCACATTTTCCTGATCAGAAGTTATCAATAATCGGACCTTTACCGAAAAATTTATTTTGCAAAATAAATTTTAAAAACGCAATCGTTTTCGATTGCATATGAAATGGGGTTTTTAAAATAAATAAATAATAATGTATACTTGGTAGTATGCAAAAAAAGTTAAATTAATAGCAAAAGAAAATCAGAAATTTTTTAAAAAAAAAGTTGCATTGGTATCAGATTCTATATAACAGTATCAAGCGCGAAGCGAAAAAAATTGGACACTTTTACACAAAATAAAATTAAATATTTCTTTTAAACCTTAAAATATTTAACAAAAAAAATTAAATATTCACGTGAAATTTTTAAAAACCCTGATTTTATATAGAATCGAAAACGAATCTGGGTTGGAAGGTAATTTTTAAAAATAATCTATATATAAATCGGCTAAGGCAAAACCGTTAAGAACACTTTCCTCCTCTGTATGTCAACCGATTTGAACAAAATATCCACTATTTGAAAGGTATTTTCTCACAGAAGGGCAAAATATATATTTTCATTTCAGAGTTATAAGTGTTTAAATTTACTACTAACACATATGCAGAACACATAAATAAAAAATTTGTTTTTTTCAATTATCAAATAATAAAAAATAGCGTGGTCGATTATTCGACATTTTTCAGAAACCGAATATTTCGAATATTTCGACTATATAAATCTTATGTATAAATCGGCACAGGCAAAACAGTTAAGAACGCTTTCTTCTAATGTTTGTCAACCGAACCTATATGGGGGGAAAAAGTATCAAAAAAGGGAAATACGGCAAATAAAATTTCTTTTTTTTTACTTTTCCGTGCTGCATGTGATAATTTTTGAATTTTCTATAATGTTGAAATTAGAAGCATAATATTCCTGAGTGAATAAAAACCTATAAGATAAAAAATGTTGGCACTTTTTGTTTTTAATCTGGAGCTTTTTGAGTTTTCGTTAATATTCGGCCTATAAAGATAAAATTATATTCATTAAATTTAATTTTCATTAAATTATTTTTATGAAGATAGGAATTTTACAACATGAAAATTAATTAAAATTGTTATTGATAATCTTTCATTTTTGACCGTGGCGGGGGCTCGAACCCGGGCTGCGAGTGTAAAACCACAGAATACTAACAGAACTGAAAAAAGTGACGTGTGAAAAAGGCCCAAATCAGTTGCGAGGGCAGCTTTCGAAGAAAAAGACAAAAAGCTTTTTTTGGTGGTGAAGTGGCAATGTGTAAAAACAGGCAGCAACAATCAACACAAATGGCATGATCAAAACAAAAATAACAAAACACAGACCACGTTAAAAAAATGCATTAGTTCAACAAACGTTGTGTTTTGTGCATAAAAAAATGTATTTATTAATATTTTTTGTTTTATAATGTTATTTATTTACTTAAATATTATTTACTTGTGTTGTGGTAAACTTAAAAGTTAATTTTTACAAAAGCTTTGCAAATAAATCTCAACTAAATAAATTTGTGTTCATTGTATTGCGGCATAAAAGATGATGCAAAGAGAAATGAAAAAGGGCAGCTTTCTTAGAAAGAGACAAAAAAAACGCAAAATCTTCCGTCTCGTGACAGTTCTGTTAGTATTCTGTGGAGATCGAGTGGTTGCGATCGAAACATGTCATGGTAACCTGCCGGCCCGGGTTCGAGCCCCCGCCACGGTCAAAAATGAAAGATTATCAATAACAATTTTAATTAATTTTCATGTTGTAAAATTCCTTTCTTCATAAAAATAATTTAATGAAAATTAAATTTAATGAACTTAAGCCTAATTAAAATTATTAAAAATTTGGATTAAAAACCATAAAAATAGTTCAACAAAATAACCACAATACTAATTATTGATAAAATTATACGTTAAACTGGGTGAACAAGAACATGTAAGGGGAGCTTTTTGGTACTTTTTCGTTCAACATCTGGTACTTTGATAAATTTTCGTTAATACTATACAAAGAAACATAAAATTAAAGATGCAATGTCCTGAGTGGATGACAATCCATAAAATAGACTTTTTGATACTTTTTTGTTTTTCAATTGATATTCTTTATATTGAACTTACAAAATTAAATAAACTCACGTAGAAGATAAAATATGAATCGAAGGTTGGTCCTTCGCCAAATCGATCCACTAAGACGGAAAAAATAAATGCTCAAAACATATAAATTTATTTATACTTAGATGTGCTATGTTTTCTTCATATGTATGTAATTTATGGTCGAATTTTGACCATTAGGCAAACACTAGTTCATGTAATTTGTTTAGATGATTGAGTTGACTTTAAGTATTCCAATTCAATTTCAAATATCTAATTTAAATGCACCTTTTAAGATATTTATCCTTTGCTTCAAATAAATACAAAATTTTACCATATTCTGGCTTATATTCACATAGAAAATCAGGCTTATAAAAACTCACTTTTTTGCATCAAACTCTACTCAGTTTACATGCTTGATAAAATTAATGTTCTGGCAAAATTCAATTAACTGATCTCACAAGTTCTAGGTTTTAAGATAATCAGCCTTCTTATGATTACAAAAATTCTAGTTCCCTTCAGCATACTTTTGCAATTTAAAGACGCCAAACTTCTTGCGATTGCGGTTAATGATTTACAGATTACAGAATTCAAGTCAGAATCACAAATGCTAAGCGTTTGGCGATGTTCTACTATAATATAAACACACTACTAAAATAATAAAATTTAAATGAAGGTAAAATACAATTGTATACTCTTTTTTATATAAAATTTTTATTTGGCGATTTTTTTTTACCAAAAATCTAACAAAATAAATTTTTGTCGATTTTTGGCGATTTTCGGTATACTATTTGGCGATGAAGGTGAAAAAAAATCTGACAACCCTGATTACATGACCGAAAAATAAAAACAAAATACATCAAGGCGAATTTACACAAATTCGCCTTGAAATACATGTTGTTTTTTGTGTTGTTGACTTGTTGTAGTCTCGCCGCCACCTGAAGTAAATTCGCCTTGGTAAGTACATAATCAAGAATGATAGAAATAAAAACATTAGGCAAATATAAAAATTTTTTATTGCGCATGTAGGAACTGTGACGTCACACAACACTCGTTCTCATTTCCAACAAACACGTAGTCAAAACTTCTTTGATATGAAATGAATTTATCATTTGACTTCAAACACAATTCTCAAACGTTTTTCAAATGTTTGATTGTAACATTTAAATTCAAATTGATAATGATGTGAAAATAAACATTTGACATGTTAAATTCAAATCAAAACTAAACTTGGCAATACTAAAGCAAAAAATAAAAAAAACATTAATAAAAAATGACGGTTATAGTTAAATTTTTACTTCGTGCTTAAATGTGTTTTACAAGTGAACGATTTATTTCTTGGGAAAAATAAAAATTTTTTGAGATTAATTACAATGATTAAGAAAACGAATTAAAAAAAAAACGGAAAAGTTCGGAAATTGTAAGTTTTGTTGCGGTTGGTTTTTGTGCGGCAAAAGATTTTTATTAATGGTTTTTTTTTTACATTTTTGTTTGTCTTGAATTTGGTTCTATGTAGTAGTTTCTGGTTGGGTGAGATTTTGGGTTTTTTTTGCGGCAAGAGTTTTGTTTATGTGGTTCTTCACTTTTTGGTTGCCAGAAATTTGGGGTTGATGGTTTATGATTAGTTGTAGATTTTATTTTTTTTTCATACTCTGCTGTGAGTGGGTAATATGGTTGGTGTGTGGAATGTTTCGTTGCCTTAAATTTGTTTTTTATTTATTTATTGTTTAATTTTACTTGGCCTGTATTTTTTTTTTTGCACGTCATGGTTTTCTTTTTTAGTTTTTTAATTGTCTGTTTTGTTTTGATTTGTTCATTTACACATTTTACAGCGTAGTCAATCATAGTAGTAGACGTAAGGGGAGTATGGCAATGCTCATATATTTAAAACAGGGATGGCATTTTCATTCAAGTTGAAGGGAAACGCTGTGAGAAAAAGTGTTAATTTTGAATTTAAAAATTTATGAATGGGCAAATTATACTTTCTGTTTACGCATGAGAGCCTGGTAGAGGAAAAACCTGTAGCTTAGAGATTTAACCAGGGAATGTATGGATGGAGGTCAGCAAGATAGACATATTGAAAAGAAAATTTTAAGAAAAGAAATAGGATGAAAATCTAGAAAAGAGTATATATATAAAATTTAATATGTACACTTAAATAAAAAAAGATGGATATTTGGCGGCAAATAATAAAATCGAGAAAATTCGATGAAAAAAGAAAATTGAAAATAATATGGCGATGCGATGGGAAACTTTGGAAGGCTAAGGAAATTTTGGAAAATCTGTAGGGAAAAGATGTAAAGAAAATTGCATTGAAGATCAAATGTGAAAAGTTAGTCAAGGTGATCACATCTACAAGTGTTTTGTAAAGTTTTATTTAAATAAATTCTAAGTCTTTTTAATAAGTTTTTTTAAACCAGTTGGTTGTGGAAAAAGTTTTTGCAGTTAGTGTTTAAGGACAAATTTCGAATTTTATTAAGAGTCCTTGTGAAGTTCATCCTGGGAGAAATTATAAAGTGAAAGTATTTGAGGATTTAATTTAAAACGTAAGGCTTATGTGGTGAAATGTGAAGAGGTATAAAATAAAGAAACTGGTTTTGTTTATTTAGCTGGCTGGGGAGTACAAAATTAAATTACCTGTGCGTGTAGAGGCGAGGAAGTTAATTATTTTCCCTGGAGTTAAGAAGGTGTTCTAGTGTGTGATCCCGAAGGGTAAATACTGCTACCACAGCCAGGTAACAAAGATATTGAAATTTGCATAAAAAGTCTTCTGAAAGAGTGTGTTATAACGTAAAATATATATACAAACAGAAAGAGAAATTAAGTTTTAATCCTTTCTAAAAAACATAAAAATCCTCATTAAAATTTGAATCTTTAGAAAGTAAAAAAAGGCCGTAAAAGTAAAAAAATAATATTGAAGTTATAAAAAGGCATTGATGTTCATAAAAAAGTACAGAGAGGAAAAAAAAAAGAAGAAAATAATATAAAATTTGTTAGGTTAAGTGAGAAATTAGTGAATTTAATATTAATAGTGTAGTTTGTAGTTTTTATTAATTTTAAGTTCTTTTATTATCAATTTTAAACATTTGGTGTTATAATTTGCTTTTGGTTTATACAGTACAGTGAACGGTTTTGTTTAATATTAAATTAAAATTAGTACCGCCTAAAAATATGTGATTTTTTTTTGTTTGGTTAGAATATTCTTTTATTTATAATTACGCCGGAAGTAAAATTATTCAATTTTAAAGTTAAATCTTTTTGTTTAGTTTTTTTTGTTATTAGTCCTGAGAGTTTTTAAGGACAAATTGCTAGCCTTAGGGAGCTCCTTCAGGTTAGGTATATATAGTTGATTAGAAAGTTGTCAGAAAAAAAGGAAAAGGTTTAACCAAAAAGGAAGAATTTTATTTGTAGGTGTAGATAAAATTTTTATTGTTGAGATACTTACATAGTTTGTGAATTTAATTTATGAATCTTTTGCTGTACTTGCGACATATAAAAATAAGTAAAGAAAAATTTTTGTAATAGTTTTTTGTGTTGTAAAACTGAATATATTAGTATAGGGTCTATATTAAAATTATATTAAGGAAATTGAATTTGTTTTTTTTAATAAAATATGTAATATGTGAATTTTAAATCGAATTTCAAAATGAAGTGTTTGGATTAAATTTAAAGGGTGATGGCATGAAGGTAAGGTAAGTTTGGAGAAGTCGGGTGGTTTAGTGGGTCACAAATGAATGTATGATGGATCTTCTTGTGACATGGTAGGGTGGGCAATATGGGGGCATAACAACCGCTTCCTGAAAATACAAAAAAATAAAGTATCATTTGTAGGGTGCATGTGTGTTGTGTAATGAATAGATTAGATAGTACCTGATTATTTTCTTTATGTGCAGCGTACCCAGTGAGCAGGGTTGGAACCTTCTGGGATTTGTTCACCGTGGCTAGTCGGAAGCCTCACTGGCCCCTACGGCTGTAACAGTTTGTTGTATGACCGCGGTGCTACAATCCTCAAAATAAAAGGGAGCCAATTTCGTCTTTGCAAGAATTAGAAAACGGAAAGAACATTATTTCATATTTTGGCTATGGTGCCGAATGTTAATCTCACAGTTTATTTAAATAAATAATGCATTTTAATCAAAAAAATAACATATTTTTATTTGAGAATTACGTTTGAAAGCATGTTGAAAATAAGGGCATTTTTCAATTTGAAAATAATTTCCCCTTTTTGTTGAGAATGCTATGATTTTCAAAACATCAAACGTTTGATTTCAAATTCACAGAGGGGTGAACAGTCCCAAAAACGAGGATTAATTAAAAAATAAAGTTAGTTTTCCGTATAAGTCAGCGATGATAAATGAGAAAACCAATATCGTACCAATAGTACTAAATCATTTTTTTTTATAAAATTTTTTTATTTTAGTGTTAAAAACAAAAATTTTATAAAACAAAAGGTAATTAAAATTCATTTGTACATGTAAAGTATATATAGCTTAAAATACATGCTCATTAATTATACATAATAATAGGGTAAAATTTTTTCGCGTCAAAAGCATATCGCGATTCTTGTTCTATAAGTCATTCCAAGAAACTTTGCCAAAGAAATCATAGGTCAAAAATAAATTTCGAGCCCCAGATTTTTCAAAATAGTTATTTTTCCAAAATATTTGTAAATTTTAATAATGTCGCGTTTTAATAAGATTTCTGTAATATAAGAATTTAATTTATATGTACGTTTCCGTTTTCCAGCACACCCCTGATAGCCATACAAAGTACGTACTAAAGCCCTGCACGAATGCATTTGAATGCCATTTCAAATCATTCGTTTGTTTTTCAACTACTGATTGTCGATTGCTTTTTGCTAACGAATCAAATTCTGTACTGTGAAAAACACATAAAGCACGAAAAAAATATAAACACACAAATGCAAATGAGTTTAAATTATTTGTGTTATAAACGACCAAACACGAAGTGTAAAGATCACGAAATATACTCCACACAACAACGAAATAAACGAATAACACAAACTACACCAAATCACACGAATCGCACGAATCAAACGAATCACACCAAATCACACCACACAACAGTAACAAAATAGGTGGCATTATTTTATTTTTATTATTAGGTAATTAGTAATTTTGTATTAGCAAAAAACAAATGAAGATGCAAAATATTATTATACAATGTTTAAGTTTTTATTTTAAATTAATTTATTCAAAAGTTACAAAAATATATTTTGAAATATTTTATTAAAAGTAAAAAAGAAATGAAAAGCTAAATTCAATTAATTGCAAAATTAAGATAAAAATAATATAATGAGCAAAATGGTTTAAAATTAATTTGTACAGTTTAAAAGTTCATTTTGTATTTCAGTTGCTTCTATATTTGAATGAAGAAACATTATGGCATTTATAGAATCACCGTTTGAAGCAATGCTGGATTTTTTTTTAGAAATCAAATTCCGTGCTACTGAAAAAACTCGCTCTGAAGCTGCACTACTAGCAGGCGTTGCTAATATTTTGTAGCTCTCTTTGTAGAGAAGTGGAAATTCATTTTGATGTAAGTTCCACCATTGCAAAAGTGGAAATTCATTTTGATGTAAGTTCCACCATTGCAAAATGTTTTGAAATCTTCAGTAATACTAACATTTAAGCTTTCATACATTAGCAATTCGTTGGATACTGTATCAAGTTGTGTAGTATTTTCAGTCGGTGGTAAAAAATCAGAATATAATTCTATGATATGGCTAGATATTGCTGTTGCACTTTCAAATGGATTTTCTGATTCATGTTGCTCTTGAAAGTATTTTATCATAATGTGCATGCATTTGTCTTTAATCGAGAGTTTTTCTTCTTCACTAAATTGAACTAATTTGTTTAATGGAGGGAATAGAAAAACAGCAATTTTATGGTAGATAGTTAGATTCCCAATTACTATGGAATCTATCAAAATTGCAAATTTTTCTTTAAACTCTTTTGAAATTTCTAAGTCACTGATATCAGTATTACATTTTTTCTTTAAGCAAGGATATAAATATAAACAAGGTGTATTGTCGGATACTTTTCCCCTTCTAACTTTTTTAAAAAAAGTTCCAAAACTTTAATTAAAGCTGTTATATGGTTCAAATGAATATTATTGATTCTATTGAGCTCGTTTTTTTGTTGCAAAAGTTGAACTATTTCGGACCAATTTTTTTCGACAGAAACAAATAAATAGTAAATTGAATTCCAGCGGGTGGGTGAAAAGCTTTTAAGGGTTGTTTGTAAATTTACATTTAGACCAGAAATTTTAAAATGTTTTACGAGTTTAGTACATAAACTACATAATTCTGAAACAGCAGGTACTTCTTTCATAGCTTTTTGAATAGTATTATGCAGTAAATGGTCAATGCAAAATATGTGGTTATTGTTCCGAAAGGCAGCGACCATGTTTGCTCCTCGATCTGTGACACTAATGGCTTTGTCATCCAGATCTAAATCGAAATTATTAAGTATTTTTCTTAACTTTCGACAGATATTATCATCAAAAAATATATATATTTAAGTTTATAATATACCTATTTATAAATACGAGTGTTCGCCTAATGGTCAAAATTCGACCATAAATTTTTAGGTTCATCCCAATATAAAATTGAGCTTCCAACTAATGTTTTGAGCATTAATTTTTTCCATCTTAGTGGTTCGATTTGGCAAGGAACCAACCTCTGGTTTATATTCTACCTTCTACTATAAAAAATATCAGAAAATATCAATTGAAAAACAAAAAAGTATCATAAAATCTCCTTTGTAAATTGTATTCCACTCAGGACATTGCATTTTAATTTTTGTCTAATATTAACGAAAATTAATCAAAAAACCAGATGTTGAACGAAAAAGTACCAAAAAGCTCCCCTTACATGTTCTTATTCATTTTTCATCTTATAGGTTTTAATTCACTCAGGACCCTGCACTTATAATATGTTTCTAAGTTAAATAAATCACCACATGCAGCACGGAAAAGTAAAATAAAAAAATTTAATATCCCATATTTATAAAGTCGATATATTCGAAAACCGGTTTCTTAAAAATGTCGAATAATCGAGCACCCTAGTTTTTTTATTATTTGATAATTGAAAAAAACAAATTTTGTACATATGTGTTAGTAGCTAATTTGAACGCTTATTACTCCGAAAATATTAAACAGATTTTAATAAAATATATATTGTGCACTTCTGTAAGTAAATATCTTTCAAATGGTGTGTGTTTTTTTCAAATCGGTTGACATACAGAGGAGGAAAGTGTTCTTAACTGTTTTGCCTTAGCCGATTTATATATAGATATATTATCAAATAAATAAATATTACTTGTACATTTTTCACCATCCATATAATTAATGCCAAGTCTACTAAATATATGTCCATCATTTATGTGGTGAATGGTCACAGCTATATATGTTCTTCTAATAAAGTTATCGGTCCAAAGGTGTATATCATAACTTTTTACAAAATAACAAATGCGCACCTGAGTTTGCCTGCAAAAATGCATAAAGTCATTATAACAGGTCAAAGTTACGTTAAATAGTTACCATAAATTGGTAAGGTGAACTCTTTAGGCTCGGTCATATAATTGTAGCATACAAAAGTAAGCAATAAAAATAGTGCGAAACAATAAAGTTTCATTAAAACATCAATAAAACACATCTTCTTACCCAAAAATGTTACCTACTGTCACATTTGCTATTATGTATATAGGTAGGTTATTTACACATAAATTGTAGCAAAACAAGCCTTTTTTAACTTGATTTTCAAATATTTTTATTTACTTAAGAAAAGTGTTTTCAAAGAAAAAAAACCCACCGACGCGATTGGTACCGAAACCAAACTATTTTTACAAGCACAAAATACCAACAAATTCTTGTGGCTATTTTGTTTCTTAATAATTTCTGTATTTAGGTACGTCTTTTTAAAGAAGGAAAAAGGGACCCTTTTACAGGTATCAAAGAATTTTTTTTTGTCATCATAAAGTTTTTTTCTGTTAAGATGAAAAAAAAATAACATAGCATCCGCTAGATTTGTACACTTGTCGAAGTCACATAGACGACTGAATTGATGAGCATAAAAATATGTGTTAGTAGTGGTCAGTGTGGCCATATCCAAAAATATTTTACAGCTAAATCGGTTTTAAAATAATGCTAAAAAATGCTAACAAAAATCTTAAACTGCCAAAAAATAATGCTAAAATTTAAATTGTATTATTTTTTGTTACTTTAGTTAATATACCTTTATCTGGGCATTTCTTAGGGTCACGAACGCACGTTCGTACGTTTTTGCTGTACAAATAATATAGAAAACAAAACTTTTCCTAGTTATAAACATAAACATGTGGTCACGAACGTACTCAAAATAGAAGTCTACTTTGGCTGACAGTAGTGAAATGTAAAAATCTGCGTAATGGAACGGAATATTCAAAAGTGATTAGTTTATTTTAAAAGTGTATAAATGTAGGTCTCTATCCAGTATTTACACAGTAAAATATCTCTATTGGCTTTTGTTTAATTGGCTTATGTACCGGTCGCAAACGTACGATTTTTCCATAAGTTTTTTTTTTGTTATTATCAGCATTCTTTTTCCCATAAATATCTTAAAATTTCCGTAACAAAAAACTTAATACTCAATTAACAATTGATTGTAATGAAGAGATTATGAAGAAAGAGTGCAAACATAACATATTTTTTGCATGCAAAATAGTTATATAAAAATGGTAGCTTAAAAAGAAAATATAAAATTTTCGAGTTTCCAGCGCAATTTCCTCAAGTAAAACAGCTTAGATATGCTTTGAAACCATTACAACATAGACCTTTTTATAATAATAAACAATAAAAGACGATAATTATCAACATTTTAAATGTTCGTCCTGGTTGACCTTTCTGAGGAAATACCCATATATGATTTATTTTACATAATTCTTCCTTATAAACTTACATCATATCAATAGAACAAACTGATTAAAATAAATAAAATATTTAGTAAACATAAAAAGTCTTAAAAATATAAAAGAAAAAATCAAAGGAACTTGACCTATAAATGGCTTTTATTTAGTATTTCAATAAAATTTAAAACATGATTAATAAAAAATTTCATTTTATAAATTAAATACGTCATCAAAATTAATATTATGCTTCAACTTCTGAAGAATCGATCGAGATATCATTATCGCATTTTTATGTGAGATCGTACATTTTTTTAAAACTATGGCAAAATTTTAAACCACACTTAATATAAAGTAGCGAATTCAAAGTCTTTAACGTCAGTCTATTTCGAATTTTCGTTTTCAAGAGATTTATATAACTAAAACCCTATTTTAACTTCCGAGTTGCTAAATGGCAAAACTCAGAACTTTATTGCAAAAGAAGCTAATTCACTAAATGGATTTTCATTTATTGCTTTTTTATATCCATATACATTTATCCAGAAATCAACTGTTGAGTTCTTATTTAACAAATCATATGAATTTAGTTTCTGCCACTGATGTTCCAAAGTTGTAATTTCTTCTACAGTGAAATCTATTATTTCTTCTTTAAAATGTTCGCTTAAGTTGCATTTATTAGCTTTTAAACTGTTTTCTACACATTAAAAGTTAGCGTTTGTTAAATTATTAAAACTTTTTGGCAATCGTTGTCTAAGTTGACATATTATTTGAGCTATAAAATCTCGGCATGTAATTCGTATTTGTTTTTCTATTACAAAAGTTATGGTATCACTTTTCGTTTCCAAAAATTTTTCAAAATCGTTATTGGAAAAAATCAGGATCAAACTGATCAAATTTTAAAACAAGTTGATATGAAAGATATTTTAAAAGATTGTACAGTTTCTATAGCAAAAGAGTAGGGTTTTGTATGTGCATTCAACAAAAAAGTGTGGTAGATTTTCAAAAAAATATTACTTGAATATTCTTAAATTAAATAATGCTAAAAAATGCTAAATATTTAGTTGAAAAATGCTAAAAAAAATGCTAACTGCTAAATGAAAAATTTGCAGCAAAATCAGATAAAAAAATGCTAAATCTAGCTGCAAAAATGCCAAAATGGCCACGCTGGTAGTGGTATACACAATTGTGCAAAGAAATGGAATTCCCTGTTATAGACTCACAATTGCTGTGTGTTATGTTCGTTTTCACATCGAATTATACATTGAGTTGATTTGTTTTTTTAAATCCAACTACTGCTTAACAACGAGTTGTTTGAAACCAACTACTGTTTAAAATTGATTCGGTTTTTCATTGTGTATCATTCGAATTGATTTAAAAAAAAAACACAGTATTTGACACAACAATAACTTGGTGTGGAGAACTGTGAAAAAGAAACAAATGCATTCGTGCAGGGCTTTAGTACGTACATATGTATGTACATGCATGCATACAGTGCATTGCATAACTATATGTATGTATTAGGTTGGCTCAAGCAACTGTGCGAATGAATGAAATCATATTTGTCAAACCATATTGCACTTATGAAAGTTGTTGTTTAGTTTTATGAATCTGTCATTTGCTTAAGGAAAATGCAAAACTGATTGCACTTTGTTTTTGTGTTTTTGAACGCATTTGACAGGCTTTTTGTTCATTTTTGACAAAAGCTTATGCAAGCATATGTATATTATAGTTGGGCCCTAATATTTTCAGTAGCAAAGAAGAATTAAAGCAGTCCGTAAGTATAATTGCAAAGTAGTTTTAAACATCGATGTATCGTGTTTTTTAACATCGATGCTTATTTTGGAAACATCGATGTTTTTCAGAGCGATGTTGCATCCCTAGGCATAAGCAATCGTTCAATGAACAAGTCTTAAAATCTATTCACAATAGCAGAGTTCAGTGTTTGGTGCAAATGGTCTTGCAAAAAAGCAAATGCAAAATATTGTTACGTTACTGCCTTTCAATAACGTTTTGGTTTATTTCCTTTATAATAAACCGTTTCGAGTTCTTTATTGCAACTTTAATAAAATAAATAAAACACAAACACTTTAAACTCTGTTTACAATTTACACAACTCTATTTAGTACTAAGTCTTTTTAACAAGCGTAATTTATAGCTTTTATTCACAACCAACTATAATTTTCTCCACGTTATACGTTATTGACAAAGTCTGAACTTAGAATGATCTTACTATGCTAGCCGCCGCAAGTATTTATACTGCCATTGGCCATCTAGAACATTCGAAATGTTTTTCGAAGGTTCGAGGCTTTACTATTCACCACTCTTTACGTCTATTTGATTTATGGCGGCACTTATGTTTACATAATTTCACCACTGAAGCTTTTTTTAACGGTGATTTCGAGGGCTTTCTGCATATTGGGATTGAAGTGTACTAGATTATAACAATTTTTAATAACAATGTAAACTAATAAAATTACTTATGAATACAAGATAACTAATAAATACAAGATAACTATAAATTATAACTAATTCTTGACCAATAATTACAACTAATTCTTAACTTTCGTAGCACTGCCTCCCACTTAAGCCTGTTCGTCCCGAATAGGCTCAGAATCACCTCTTCCATAGGGGGCTAATCGTTCTAAATGAACAACATTCATTTTGGCTCTTTGACTTTTGTATTTCTGTATTCGGTATACAACATCATTAAATTTCCTTATCACCTTATATGGCCCATTCCAATGTATTTGTGGCTTGGCAACTAATCCTTCCTTTGGTTGTTGATTCATTGAAAAAACCAACTGGCCCTCCTTAGATCCTTCGGAATTCACCGGCCGATCATATCTGCACAACTTACTACGGCCACGCACGGACTTTCTATGGTCGTTAGTATTTTTACACACAAGCGAAGACACCTGCTTATCTTCTGGTATAGGTAGCGCATTACAATTGCTCTGCGGAAGCGGCGCACAACCTCTGTTTATTGTGCCCTTGGCTGTCATACGCTTTGGACAGTTTCTTTTAAAAACTTGACTTCCACCTATACTCTGGGCCTTCATAACCTTGGACAATACGGGTTCAAATCTTTTCGCCGTAAACCAGGGTTTACTGGGCTTTTCCGGCAACGAGCGACCCTCACTGACGCATTCCCTTCTATATGCTTCCGTACAGTGCCTGGCTTCCAATCTGCTAAGCTGTCTTACCTGAGAAACCACTTTTTCTCGTTTTTCAACTTTTCTGTGAGCTGACGATTCCTGACGAGTACATGCGAGAGGCTGTCCCACACGAGCCTCACTTATATACCCAACATCCAGGGGTATTTCATAATCACACAAATACATGATTTGCTTTCCCATATTCAGACTTATATTATGACTTATCATAAAATCTGCGCCAATCAGTACTTCGTCTACAATGTCGGCTACAATAAACTCATGAAAAGTGACAATAGCGGCAATTCTTAACACCACACGTGTTTTCCCATAGACAGTAGCAGGCTCACCTGTAGCTGTTCGCAAGCTCACTCCGCTTAGTGGTTCGACAGCTCCCTTAACCAAGTCAGGCCTTATTCTCGAGAATCCCGCACCAGTGTCGATAGTCAAAATGCGCTTTTTACCATCGATGTAGCCAAATGTCGTAATACTTTTGTTACTCTTTGGCACTACTAAATTTATTGTCGAGTCCTTAGATGCGAAAGGTAGCACTCCTTCCATACTTAACGGCGACTTCTGTGATGACTGATGACAAGCCCGGTGGTTGTTTCTCGGTAGCGAAGCAGATCTTGCACTTTTTCTTTGTGCTTTACATTCACGCTGTATGTGCCCAATCTTACCACAGTTATTGCATTTCAATTTGGTTTTGCCCAGCTTCTCACTTAAAACCCGCAAAACTGCATCTTTAAGGCTCTTTATTTCCTTAATGATATCTCTATCATCATCAGCAGTTACATTGAGCCTTTGCACCTTATGCGACCTCTGCTTTGCAACTATTCTCGCGGTTACCTGAGCCGGGGCAAATGAAAAAGTTTCTGCAAATGTTGACTTTAATGCTGCACGCACCGCATACTTTACATCAGCATCTTTTATACCGTTAATGAATGCTTCTGTTTTGAAGCTGTCCAGCAA